>JARHVA010002908.1:665000-955000 GCA_037957365.1 Torreya grandis | reverse complement strand
GTGATCATTTTGGAGGAATTTCTTAAGGTTATACAAACTCTAGAGAGTGATTATGAAGAATAAATTTCAAGTCTAAGGGTTCTAATAATTATATTGCATATATCATGAGAACTTTTATCACCCAAATTTTCACCCTCATGATATTTTCAAGCCCTCAAAATTTGGGGTAACATGGAGACAATCCTAGGTTATGGATGGCCTAATAGGTGGATTGAATCTCTAGGTTATAGGGCTAGCTCTACCTGATGTATCACTTAGGCTCATTCACTCATCTATAATTTTTTTAGGAAAAGGGAAAGAAACCTACACTAATGGAGGTGATGCACAAAAATAATTGATAACTACCAACCAACTGCATGTGCACATCAATAATAAAACTAACCTAAACACACACTACTCCTAATCTACATCTCTACATTAGCACTTAAATGTGGGGGTTGTGATAGATTTTTGGGATAGGAGGACTAACAAATAGGTCATAGAATGACATTAATGAATAGACAAATCACTCAAACTTCAAACTTTACATGACCTACAAAGAAGCTTTTAGTGTTATAATAGGACAACATGCCAAGGAAGACTAAGTAAAACACTTGATAAGATTAACTAGTCATGCACACATACTGAATAAAGTCAAAAGAGGAAGTAGAAATAATAGTTTATCATTGATAAAATGTATACAAATTTTTAGGGCTTCATTATACCCATGTGGAGGATGAATACAAAGCCAATCAAAGCTCAATTTATAGAGAATGAGAGTATAAGAGAGAGACATATAAGAGAGAGGTTGACAAGTGTCAAACAAGAGTTAAACTTAAGAATGGAGTTAAAAAATAGTTTAATAAAGTCTCAAAGGACATGTGTTTCTCTATTTAATATTAATCATCTTGAAAATGGTGTAAGAGTTTCATTCCTTTGCTTGAAACCTCTTGTTTTCTCTTCAAACTGACCTTTTCTTGGTTTATAAAGTGATAAATTGCACTCTTTGGTCATCAATTCATGTTGAACTTATCTTTTACCCTATTATTGACACCTTGCATTAGTTTTATAAACTCCTAATACTGACATTACACTTATGATTACACCTCTTAGGTGTCTTGAAGCCCATTTGACTTCACTATGCCTCTCCTTGCCCAAATGGATCAAAAATTGATTTTTCTTCATGAATGAAATATCTCTACATGGAAGACATATCTCAGTCATAATAGACTTGAATCAACCCATTTAAATCCATTAACACTTTCAAAGACCTCATTTTTCACCCAAAGCTTACATTTACCTTTAATTCCTTGTAACCATGAAAACACACAAAGTTTTTTGTGTAGAATAATATACAAATGATATTAGAAAACTAGGCATATTTTTGAGTACCTAGTATGTAATTACATCTCTTTGCTAAATTTCATGACCAAAACCTGAGTGGAAGTGTGTTTATTAACCTACTTTCTCTCTCTAGTTAGGCCTAAATTAAGCCTCTAGGCCTAAAAACTAACTTTTGGCTTTAATTACCCCCCACAAGTGTGAAACCACAAGTGTTTAATTCACTTTCCATACTCCATTACCATGATCCATGTAAAATTATAGGTCCTAAGATCCTGTATTGATGTTTGAACCATGAAATGGCTAAAACCTTAGCCAAGTTGATTGTATATACATGAGAGGTGATTGAAGTGGTTAGAAAATAAATTTTCAGGTTCTAATGCTTGGAAATGGTTTTTTGAGTCCTAAAACATCATCAAACAACTCAAACTAATGAGAAGAGGATCTCCATTTGTACTTTCAAGTTTGTAGATAGGCTTCTTGACTAGCAAAATAGTGTTTCTCTCTCTTATTGACACCACTTACTAAATTGAAAAGATCATATACCTTATTATGAGAATTTAAAAAGTGTTAATAGGACTAGGTAACCTCTTACTAGGATTTTTAGGATTTTTTACTTGGTTTTGATACCATTCCTTGCATTGCACCTTCATAAATGAGCTTATAACCATGCATTTAAGCCAATTTTATAAAGGTTTGCTCTTTGTATGTGCTAACCAATATAATATTAGGTGATTAAGAGGATTTAATAATCCATACAAGTAATTTAGAGGTCAATCATGAGCATTAAAAGTAATAATAAGGACTTTCTTAGTCATTGAGCTCTAAGAAGGGGTTTTGGAGGGTTTAAAGTGCCTTATTATCTTAACGACGATTCATAAATCATAGGACCTATATAGAAGACTTAATACCCCAAGTTTATATTGCATATAACCATAAATATATACCTAATAAATACTGAAACCATGCATCTTCTCCTAGGAGATCTAAGAAAAGGTTAGTTCCTCTTGGGTTCTTATTAGGCATTTTATGCACCTTAGGGATGGTTTTAATCCAAAATGGCCAATCTAGGGCCTTATTATGCACAAAAACACCTAAATAACATAATTACATCCCTCTAAAACCTATTAAATTTGGTTTCAATATTTACTCCATCTCCTTTATTCATCTAGGCTAGGCTATCCAAAGGTAGGGTTTGAGGATGACATTAGGCCTAAAGACCTAGTTGTTGAGTTTCCTACATTTTGCATCCAATGGAAAATTTATCAGGAATTTATCACATTTATGAGTATATAAATAAATATATAAGACAATTTTATCACTTTAATTATATTTGATAAATCCATTTGACCTCTTTACCACACTATGTACAATCAAATATTATGATACAAAGACATAACTCTAGGTGTATATCTAGTTTCTTTTCCTTTAGTGGAGAGAGTGAATGGAATTAAGAAATTTAATAGGTATTTGTAGACATAATTTACCCCCTTTAACATTTTTAAATTTTTTACTCTTACAATTATCCCTCTTAAGCAGACTTTCCTCATGCATTTATACATAAGCCTACGTATGCAAGTTAGGACTGCCTAACTGCATCCTTTGATTTTTAATGAGTATTAGACATATAAAGGAGGTTGATATACCTTAATACATAATAAAATAATTTATTCATCTATTAATAACACAAATTGACCCAATTATCACTTAATTTATTTAATGCACTTTCTCCTTTTCAATTATAATTTGTCTGCAGTCCATTAAGGCATCTTGGTTATGGGCTATCAAATTGAGCTCTCTAAGTTGGTTTAGTATTTAATAAATGATTTGAATAGATATAAATAGATTAAAATAACATTATAATTCCTATTTCCTCTTAGTTTTTCAAAACCTTGAATATTCATTCCTTTTGCTCATACTACCTAAAAACATGTCTGACTATAGGTGAAGGTTTAAACTTACTAGAATTTGAATGGATTCTCTTTATAAAACTATTTAGATGGTATTCAAGATAATTTTTAGACTTAATGGTTTCCATAAAAACTTATTATCCATATAAAACCCAAACTTCAATGCATGAAATTGCATTCAAACCTCTCTCATGCTCTCACATAGGCTTGTAGGTGTTGTTAAGGTCTATTTGGGCTCATTGACTGCAGGGTTGAAGAATAAGTATTAAATGGCATATTGGTCTTCAAATTGACTAATAAACATTGAAAAAATATCTGAACATGAATTTTACCCCTCCTTCATCCCATAAAACATCATTTCTAATACAAAAATTATTGCATTTTATGTGAAAAATGAGACTTACAGGTTTGCAGACCTTTAGGTCTACCTTTTTGTGATTTTAGGATACTCTCTCATTTATTTTGGATAAACATAGACTAAAAACCAAACCCAATTTTAAAATAACATATTCATGATATTTTGAGCTTCATATAACACTTCTAATACAATATTTGACACTTCTTGGTGCATTCTTGAGGATGATAGGCTTATAATATAGTCTGTGGCTTAGAGTGGCATTAGGTTTGCCTTGGTAGATTAGTGGTGAGATTTACCACTTGAATGAGATATTATAGAGATATTTTATGAAATTTTAGTCCATCTAAAACGCATTTCCATGTTTGTTTTTCTTTGATATTCAAACAAATGTCCAAGTTAATCTCACATTTGTAGTCTACATAGTCTGTTAGCAAAGATATAGTTTGAGAACAAAGTGAGTCAATAAATTGAACATAAAAGTTTAAATTTATTGGAGTTTCCTAATAATAACACCAATAAATTTATTCAAACCATTATAAACATGAAAAATGCTACAGATCCCAAAATACTACCTGCAACTTGATTGAAGCCTACACTTAATAAAAAGAGATTTTACTCACTCTCCACTATGACACATGCCCAAAAAAAGGTGGAAGATAATTTCATGGGATTTTAAAAGGTATATAAATTCTTTCAAAACCTTTATTCATTACCAAAAATTTTACATTTTCATTAGAAGTGCCCAAAATTGAGCATACTAGATTTAGGTAGGGTTTAAGACCACCTTGGATTCTTAAGGATTATTCATAAAGGAGGGGCCACAAATTTGATGAATATGGCCATGAATTTGAAGTTTATTATGACCCCCTCCTTTGGTAAAAATATTAGGTCCCAAATCCAACTGTACTATATGAAATGATCACTTGAAATTGACCTTTGTAAGCTTTCTAAGGGATCGATGGAGGTTTTGCTATAAATTTTAGAATCAAAAGAATTGTGCAAGATGTTTATCCATGAATATGGCATGTATAATCTTAATAAACATTATGAATATATTTTAACCTGAAATTGGATCTTCCAAGTCTGTACAAGTGCCTAAAACTACCCCTTTTGGAGTGATTTTCTTTGATTTGTATGTTGAGCGTGTAAAAATGTTATGTTTTAACATTCTTGACATGTATGCAAGTTAGATAAATACTTAATTTTTTTTAAGTGTATTTATATGGGAATTTTACCTTGTTAAGATTTCAAAAATGTTAGAGTTAGTTATATACACTTATCTTTTACATAAAACTTTACCTTAAACTTCACAAAAAACCTTAATTTCTCCAAACAAGTATGGGAATGTTTATGCAAGGTGATAAATGGGGTAGGATGACCTTTACATATAACCTATAAAACTGTGATATAATTTTACTAACCTTATTTACACCATGACATGTATGGATTAGAACAAGACTAATACAAACCATTACATTAATTTTATTAAACTAACCTTATCCTTGCTAACAAGACCTCAAAAAACCATTTTAAACCTCAAAAGGCATGGAATGGGCTATGAAAAAGGTTATTACTACATGAAAAACAAGTTTTTTATTATTGGGGTTGACATTTTTACCTTAGGGGTAAAAAATGGTCAACAAATTAGTGATTCACAGGGGTAGCATGCATGTAATGCCTACTAGACAAGTAGCCTTGTCCTTCTATTAGACAATGGAGTCACTTTCACTCTATCATAGACCTAAAATGAGAATTTAACCAAGAAAAGACAACTAAATTAACCTAAAAACACACAAAAAACAAGAAAAACACATGTATCAAAGGAAAATAATATAACACACATATGATAGCTAAGCACTTTGGGAAAACAAGACACAACAAAGAAACTAGTATATGCAACTAACTTGAACATTTCCCTCTTGGATAAAAAGGAACAATTCTAAAAAATCTCCCTCCATGAGATAAGAAATGATGTGGAGCAAGTTATTCCTTGGACATGATTTTTGGTGGAGTAGTCTTCTTACTTGCCAACTCATTTGACATGCTCTCAAGTTAACTATCAACAAAAAACATGTTTACAATGAAGATGAACTCATATTGGGATCCAAGAGTGATCACATCTTGAATTTTATGGGTAGGAACAACTTGAATTCCTATTGTCTCCTTAATAAGGCATGCTTAGCCTTGAAATTCTTCTTGAGAATTTTCACTTTGCTTTTTAGGAAGGGAAATAACCTTACCAACATCTTCACTTCATACTATATGAGATTTAGGTCCTTTAATGGCTTCAAACTCATTTTAAATGTTTAAATATTAATGCCATAGGTCCTCATCATATTCAAGATTATTTTTTTGAAGTGGGACCAAATTATCACCTTCATCATCTCCCTTAGGAGTCATAGGCCTGCCACAAATTTCAAACATGTGATCATGTTGTAGTTGTAACTTTGCTCTCTTAAGCTCTATTTTTTGTTCATTAGGAACCATTTAAAGTTAATTCAAGACCTTAACTTGTTCAAATAAGCTATATTATACTTTAAGATTAGTTTTAACTTAAATAATATTAGATTTAATTAGACCTCCCTCTTGAATCATGGTATCAAGGCTATCTTCTATCACTTTAGATATAATGAAATCTCATTTTGAAATTCTCTTATATATTCTATTAGTTTTTCACTTGGAATAAATATGGATGTATCAACATGATCATATTGAAGAGTACCTACAATAAAATTATATTGGTCCTTAGTTTGAGCCTTTTGAAGTCTATTAGGGATCCCTATATCTTCCTTACTTTCTGTTGCAACATGAAAATTAGAATCTTGCTTACTTTGAGGAAGATCACCCTTTTTTTAATCCTTGAAGATTGACTTGTGTTTCTCTTCAAAAATATTTTTCCCAATGATAATTTAATCATCAAATTCACTTGAATCATCTTCATAATTTAAAACTACAACTTGATCTTCTTCATTTGCCTCCCATAGGATAGGTTCCTTCTCAAAGAGGGAGATGGTGGGAGGTTGATGGATATTTCATGAGTTAATTTGGGGACCAAGGGAAAAATATTATAACTTGAGGTATTGGGGATGGAAGATCCTTGTAAGAAATATTTAAGAGAGAGTAAATTTATATTAATGTCTCATTATTCTCAATAAGCACTTCGTTCTTATTATAGCCTTCTTGAGGTTCATTTATAGCTGCAACTTGATTTCCATCCTTCTTAATGAAGATCTCCTTGTCTTATATTCCTTCTTGGATAAAATTCCAAGATGGAAAAGCTTTAGATTATTGAGGAGGGGAAAGTAGGGCTTAAAAAGGCACAAGTTCCTCTTTGGATGTAATTTATAAATCTTGGTTTGATTCAATCTCTATGATTTTTAATTACAAGGCTTAAATTTGCTTGTTTATACTCTCTTAAAATAGCTCTTATTGAGGATGATTGATGAATGCATGAGGATAAGGAACGTAAGAAGGATGATAAGGAATATAAGAGGACACTTGAAACATCTGATCCAAATCACCTTGTTGTCTTTCCCAAGTCTCCGTCTTCTCTAATACAAATGCACACAATTCACCTTTAGCTAATACATGACTAGAGGATATATAGATGCATCTTGAAAAAGCCCAATCAATTCCTCATATTGAGATTTTGAACAAACCTTCTTGCACATATTGGTATCTTATTTTCTAACTCATCCATTCCATCTTGATGAGCTTGGAAATATAGTGGAGGGGGGAGGATAACACTTTTAAAGACAAGGATATTCATATGCATCGTCATAGCCATGTAGGGGAAGTGTAGGCTAATCATAGGATTGGTTTGGCTCATAAAGAGGGTAAGAGTGATACTCTTGATAATAAGGAGTGTAAAAAGATTGATAAGGCTACCAAGGTATATAATTGGGGTCATATGAGTGGAAAGTGGAATAATCATAGGATGGATATGAATCATCATACTACTAATAAGGATCAGTACACTAATAATATGGATCATTATAGGAATAATAAGGCTCATTAAAGTGATAATAAGAATCATGGTGAGGCTAATAAAGAGTATCATTGGCTTGGGATGATTCATCAATTTGAATGAAATTGAAATCTACTTCAAACTTAGCCATAACAATGCCATCAATATAATGAATTGAATATACAACTTACTTTGAACAAGTGCTTATGCTTTTATAACTACTTGATTGATCTTGAGTCACCATTGGTGTTTTATAATTCCTTTAAAGGTTGATATGTGGAAGGACAATACCAATAATCCTTTGACCATTTTGGAAAATGTCCCAATGAGCATGCCAAAACTATTATCACCCAAATTTTTACCCTTGGTAGATTATTCAAGCCCTATAAATTTGGGGTAACATGGAGACAATCCTAGGTTGTGGATGGCCTAATGGGTGGATTAAATCTCTAGGTTATAGATCTAGCTCCCCTTGATGTATCAGTTAGGCTCATTAAATAATTTATCAATTTTTTAGGAAAAGGCAAAGAAACCTACTCTGACAGAGGTAATGCACCAAAAAAATTGACCATTACCAATCAATAGCATGTGTAAATCAACCATAAGACTAAGGTAAACACACACTACTCATAATCTGCATCTCTACATCAACACTTCATTTTTGAGGTTGTGATAGATGTTTGGGATAAGATGACTAACCAAGAGGTCATATAATGACACTAATGAATAGATAACTCACTCAACCTTAAAACTTCACTTGGACACTCTACATGATCTACAAAGAAGCTTTTAAATTGCATATGAGTGTTAGATAATGACATCATGCCAAGGAAGACTAATCAAAACACTTGACAAGCTCAAATAATCATGCACACATACTAAATATAGTCAAAATAAGAGTTAAAAATAGTATTATTTCATTGATCAAAGGCATAAAAATGGGTATGGATTTACCATACCCAGGTGGAGGATGAATACAAATCCAAACAAGGTTCAATTTTTAGAGAATGATAGTAGAAGAGAAAAAAAGATGCATAGAAAAGAGAGGTTGATGAGTGCTTAAGAAGAGTTAAAGAATGGAGTTAAATAAAAATTTCATCAGGTCTCAAAGGATATGTGTTTCTCTCTTGAAGATGCATATCTTGAAAATGGTGCAGTTTCATTCCTTTGCTTAACACCTCTTGTTTTCTCTTCAAACTACCCTCTTATTGGCTTGGAAAGTGAAAAGTGGCACTATTTGGTCATCAAGTCATGTTGAATTAATATTTTCCCCTAATATATAAACATTTCATCAATTTTAGAACCTCCTAATATTGACATTTCATTAATGATTATAGCTTTTAGGTGTCTTGAAGCACATTTGACTTCACTACACCTCTCCTTGCCCAAATGGATCAAAAATTGATTGTCTTCATGAATGAACTATATATACATGGAAGACATATACAAGTCATAATAAACTAGAATCAAACCATTTGGATCCATCAAACACTTTTAAAGACCTCATTTTGTACCCTAATCTTGCATTTGCCTTCAATTCCTTTTAGCCCTGAAAACACACAAAAATCCTTGTGTAGAAGAATATATAGATGATATTAGAAAACTAGGAATATTTTTTTAGTACATATTATGCCATTAAAACTTGATAATAAATTTCATGACTATAACCTATGTGGAAGTCTCTTTATTCACCTATTTTATCTCTATAATTGGGCCTTAATTAGGCTTCTAAGCCTAAAAATTGAGCTTTGGATATAATGACCTCCTACACATGTGAAAAAAAATAAGAGTTTTATTCACTTTCCCTAATCTATTAAAATTCTCCATGTCAAATTTGAGGTCTTGAGATCTTGTACATATGTGTGTACCATGAAATGGCTCAAACCCTAGCTAAGGTGCTTGTATATGCACGAGAGGCTATTAAAGTGGTTTGAAAACAATTTTTTAGGTTATAATGATTGTAAATGGTTTTTTTAGGCCTAAAAAATCATCATAAAACTCAATATATGGAGAATATACTCTCTATTTGTACTTTTAGGTCTATAGATAAGATTCTTGACTAGCAAAATAGTGTTTTTCTCTCTTCTTGATCCCACTTAGTGACTTGAAAAGATCATATACATTCTTAGGAGACCTAAAAAAGTTTTTTAAGGACTAGGTAACATCTCACCATGATTTTTAGGCTTATTTACTTGGTTTGGAGACCATTCCTTGCCTTGCACCTTCACAAATGAGTCTACAACCATGTATTTAAGCTAATTCTATACATTTTTTCCCTTGACATGTGCCAAACAATATATTTTCAGGTGTTATGAGAATTAAATATTCCATACAATTATTTTATAGGTCATTCATGAGAATTATAATTCTTAATAAGGACTTACTCAATCATCGAGATCTAAGAAGGGGTTTTGGAGGGTTTGAAGTGCCTTATCTTCTTAATAATGACTCATAAAGCATAGGCACTATGTGTAAGATTTAATGACCCAATTTTATAGTGAATAAACCAATATATCTCTCCCTAATATATCCTTACACCATTCATCTTATATGGTGATATCCGAGCAAAAGTTAGTGCCTCTCAAGTTCTTACTAGGCATTCTATACACCTTAGGGATGGTTTTAGACCAAAATGGCCAATTGGGGCCTTATTATACAAACCAACACCTCAATAACATCATTAAATCCCATTAAAACCTATTAAATTTTCTTTTAATATTTACTCCATATCCTTTCTTCATCTAGGTTGGCATATCCAGAGGTAGGGTTTGAGGATGACACTAGGCCTAAAAACCTACTTGTTGAGTTTATTGCATTTTGCATCCAATTTAGACTTATAGGGACTCTATAGAAGTTGTGAGTATTTAAATAACTCAATGATACCCCTTGATAACTTTCATTAAATTTGATAATGCCATTTGACCTATTTAACACACTGCACAATCAACAATTATGATATAAAGACACAATTATAGGTTTATATCAAGTTTCTTTACCTTCAGTGGAGAGAGTGAGTTTAATGAATATCTTGAATAGGTATATGAAGATATAATTTAATTCTTGGAAACTTATGAAAGTGTTTAATATTCTACTTATCCTTATTAATCAAACTTTCCTTGTGCATTTATACATAGACTTATGTATGCAAATTGGGACTTCTTAACTGCATTCTTTGATTTTCAATGAGTCTCATACATATCAAGGAGGTTAATATACATTGAGAAATTTTAATACAAGGTATTGATAAATAAATAACACAACTTTACTTAATTCTCATCAAATGTAATTAATGCACTTTTTCCTTATCTGATGCAATCTATTTGTAGTCCATTAAGTCATCTTGGCTGTAGGTTTTCAAATTGAGCTCTCTAATTTGGTTTAGAATGTAAGAAATGATTTTAATAGATAGAAATAGATTCACATGACCTTATGATTCATATTACCTCATTGGTTTCTCAAAATCTTGAATTTTCATTCCTTTTGATCATACTATGTATAAATAGGCTTGACTATAGGTGAAGGTTTAAACTTGCTCGGCTTTGAGTGAATTCTCTTTTTAGAACTCTTCATATGCTCTTCAAGATAATTTTTATACTTCATGGCTTCAAACCATATCTCTTATCCATCCAAACCTCAAACTCTAATGCATGACATTGCATTCAATCCTCTCTCATGTTCTCACATAGACTTGTAGGTGTTATTAAGGTCTGTTTGGGCACATTGACTACAGGGCTAAAGAATGAGTCTTAAATGGAATATTTGTAGTAAATTTGAACTATGAACATTTAAAAAATGTTTGAACATGAATTTTAACCCTTTTTTACCCCTTAAAACATCATTTCTAATACAAAAATTGTTACATTATATGTGAAAAAAGAGACCTACAAGTCTGCAAACCTCTAGGTATGCCTTTTTGTCATTTTAGGCTAATGTGTCATGTATTTTGGATCATCATATATTTAAAAGCAAAAATAGTTTTCCAATAACCTATTAATGATATTTTGACCTTCATATAACACTTCTAATTCAATACTTGATACTTCTTGGTGAATTCTTCAGGATGACAGGATTTTAATACAACCTATGGCTTAGAGTGGTAATAGGTTTGCCTTGGTATATTAGTGGCCATATTTATCACTTTAATGAGATATTTTATAGATCTGGTATGAAATTTTAGTCCATATGAAACCAATTTCCATGTTTGGTTTTCTTTGAGATTCAAACAAATGTCCAAGTTAATCTCACATTTACAGGTTACACAGTCCATTAGCAAAGATATATTTTGAGAACAAAATGAGTCAATAAAAAAAACATAAAATTTTAAAATTATTGGATTTTATTGACATAAAACTCATCACTTGATTCAAATAATTATTCACAAGAAAAATACTACAAATCCAAAAACACTACCTCCAACTTGATTGAAGCCTACACTTAGCAAAAGAGATTTTGCTCACTCTCCACTACCAGATGTGAAAAAAATGAGGAGGAAGATGATGTGAGGGGATTGGATAAGTTTTTTAAATGATTTATAAACCTTTATTCAACACCAAAAATTTCACATTTTCACTAAAAGTGCCCAAAACTAAGCTTGCAGGGTTTAGGTAAGGTTTAAGACCACCATGCCTTCTTAAGGATTATTTATAAAGGAGGGGATGCAAATATGTTGACTATGGACATTAATTTTATGTTAATTAGGACCCCATCCTATGGTAAAAATATTAGGTCCCAAATCTAATTGTACTATGTGGAATGAGCACTTGAAATTGACCATTATAAGCTTCCCAAGGGAGTGATGGAGGTGTTATTGGAAATTTTAGAAACTTAGGACTTGTGAAATCTTGTTATCCATGAACATGTATTGGAGAATGTGAAGATACACTTTAAATATGTTTTCACCTTAAAGTGGATCTTCTAATTCCGTGCAAGTACCTGAAACTACTCCTTTTGGAGTGATTTTCTCTCTTTTCTATGTTAAACATGTAAAAATGATATGTTTTGACATTATTGACATGTATTCAAGCTATATAACTCCTTAAAAAACTTTGAAAAGTGTATTTATACATATATTTTACCTTGGTCAGCTTTGATAAACATTGGAGTCAGTTATATGCACTTTTCTTTTGTGTAAAAGTTTACCTTAAACTTCACAAAAAAACTTAATCTCTTCAAACAAGTATGGAATGTTTATGCAAGGTGATAAGGGGGTAGGATGAATTTGAGAGAAAAACTAAAAACATTAAATATCATTTTACCAACCATATTTACACCATGATATGTATGGACTAGAACAAGACTAATGCAAACCATTACCTTAATTTTCTCAAACTAACATTAACCTTTGATAACAAGACATCAAAAGACCATTTTAAGACCCCACAAGGAATGGAACCAGATGTGAAAAAGGTTGTTAAGACATGACAAGTAATTTTTTTATTATATGGGTTGACCTTTTGACCTAGGGGTTCAAAAATGGTCAAAAAATTGGTGATTCATAGGGGTAGCATGCCTACAATACTTACCAAACTAATATTTGACTCAAGAGAGGTGGTTAGTATAATGTTAGTTCCAAAATGAAAACAACATTAAAGAAACACACAAACTAGCATAATATCTCTAGGCCTAGTCACTAGGGGGAGCTTAGTGAGGAAAAACCATTTGAAAACACAACTAAAAATGAAAAGAAATAAGAAATATTAAGACAAAACATTTATTTCTTACCAAATACTTGATTTATCCAAAAGGCTCCTTCATTGGCTTGCTTGGCTTGTGCTTCAAGAGATCTTCTTTAATGAAGTGTGGATACCTTTATCTCCTCTTGGCACCTTTAACTTTGGCTTGGCTTAGCTCAACAATTTGGCATTATAACACTAATATTCAATGATTTTGGAATGATTTAAACATTATAAATTTGCAAAAATATAGCTTAAAATTCAATAGGCAAGGCCTCCTATTTATAAAATTTGCAAAATGGTCAAAATGAACCTGAACCATCCATCTCGAGATAAATATGTGTGGCTAAGAATACATTCAATTTTTGAGGAAAAAATCAATAAATTCCTTCATAAATATTTGGGATAGAGAGGTAATAAAAAGGCATGGAGGATCTTAATGAGGCATGGGGTGGATTGATGAGATATTTTATGCATTTATGGCCTAGGGAGCCCTTTGACATGCAAATATTAAATATTCATTTATAAAAAAAAATATTCAAAAATCTCCTTGGAATTCTTGATTAGGCTCATGATTTGAATTAAAAATATTTAAGCATGATTAGTCACTTTGGTGCAAATTTTGGCTCTTTGGTGAACAAATTAATCTAATTAGTCAAAATGTCTCATTATTGGATCAAAATTTGATTGGATTAGAATTAATATGAAATCTTAGATGCATTGGATTCATTATCCCATTTAGGATGTTGTCAACACAAAATAACAAAGGCACGTGTCTCGTGAAAGAAATTTGATAGAAAAGAGCAATCTAGAGCACCCAGGTGTGAAAATTCTATTTTGACTTGAAATGATTTGATCAAAATTAGCTACTTCATAAATTGCATTACCCCATTTAATGATACTCTAGCCAAAATCAACATTTGAATATAACAATTTCAAATCAATTAATGTGTTTTAGTTTTTTTAGGCTAAATTGTATACTTTGGTATAAATTGGTCAAAAGCCTAGTTGGAGGTTATCAATGGCCAATTTTAGGTGTCTACAGTTTGCCCTTGTTTGGGAAGATGTTACAAGCTAGAGGTATAAAAATGTATTCTCAAATAATGAGTAAAAACCTGTATGCCAAAAATATGATGATGACTGAAGAAAAAGCTCCAAATGGTTTTTGGGAAGCTTAGGATGATGCCCCCTCAAGGGAGTGTTCATCACATATGTGGATGGATGGTCCCTTGAAAAGAAGCAAGAAGAAAGGTGGAATTAACTCATGGTTGAGATTAATCCAAATGAGAAAATGCTTGCATGTATTGATTTAAAAAGTAGTGATTTTCCAAAAGGTGGTTATAATCAGGAATAAAATTCAAAATAATAATTGGCCCATAAGTGGTTATAATCATTAAGAGGACCTGAATTATTTGATAAAGATTATTGTGCCCCAATTAGGGCTAATTAGGAAGCATAACTCAAGGATATAACCTGGAATATAGATTAAAGATGAGTGGGTGTCATGTAGATGTGATCGTATAATGACTAAATAAGCCACAAACAACTAGGCATACGAGGATGAAAAGTGATGAAAGGGTTGTATAGAAGAATAAGATTGATCATTATAAATGATTCAATTGTACCTACCAATGAGGACATGATCATCATTATTAACAATGACACAACTAGAATGGTTAATGGGTTGATTTTATCAAGGGTGGTATGGGAGAATTTTTCTAAGTACTAAGGAGACACTTCTATGGCTCCATTGGTTTTAGACCTCTTGCAACTAATTTTTGCTATAGCATGTGATGGTAGGCATCATGATAGAACACCATGAATACTTGGATGAAATATGCATAAGGATTGACTCTTAATCCAATAAACACTAAAAAATAATGCACCAATGATAAAAAACCATGATGACAATGTTGACGTATGAAAATATATGGACTCAAGTATAAATGCACAAGAATCACCCAATGAACACACATAGACTGAATCAAGACAAAAATACTAAAAGCAAATAAATAGGCAAGCATATAAACAAACAAATAAATGCATAAAAATCACACAACAAATAAATAACTTGAAATAAACAAACAAATAGAATGTTTGAAAACAAAATCAAAAGAAAGCATCCTAACAATGACCATGCCACAGTAGGGTGGATTGAGGATAACTAACTAGGCTTAGACAAGAAAAATGTTTTTGGATTTTTGAAATGTGTGAATGTTTTTGGAAATTTGAGTTATCTCAACTTGTTAGAGAATTACAAGATACTTACTCACAAAATGGCAAGAGTGTTTGGATTTTATTGCTCATAAAATGATAAGAGCATATAGCAAGGGGGACTAAGGTGACCTCAACATGAATTGAGCAGACCCTACATAGGCCCAAAATAACCTCAAGTTACAATAATTCCATCCACACAAAAGGTGGGGAGAAATCAACTAGGTCCCAATAAGTTCTCAACTCTGGAAAATGGCCAGTCAAAGAAAAATAACAAGGGTAAGGTGATGTGGTAATGCATGACAAACAAATTTTCCCCCTAGTTTTCCCATAGATAGTTATGACTAGGATACAATAGTTTAGATTAATGACATTAATTTTCCCATAGGTGGTTATAATTAGTAGCAAGATTGGTGAAACACTGATTTGCCCATAGGTGGTTATAATTAGGCTCCATAAACAAACTTGATATAGAAGATGAAAGATATCTTACCAGATCAACTGTCACACTAATTTTATATACTGTCATTGTAAACATGGATTTGATTGATTATTGAAACTTGATCAAAATTCCCCCACAAAAATATAGGAAGAGCCAAATTAACCAAGATCAAAATAGGAATGGATAGGATGGCTTAAAATAGGCTTTGGTTGAGATATGAATGGAATGGTCTTGATTAAGATAATGATGGTTTTAGAGATCAAATAAGATGGTAAGAGGGTTTCCCCCAAGTGGTAAGGTGACTAACTGGGATATGCAACAATGATAAATAGGTATGGCATTTTGAAATGGCATGGTACATATTTTTGGCTGATAATGGTTGTTAGTTTTTTAATATGTTTGGCCTCGGTGTGGTTTTGGATTCTATTGTTCCTAATGAAATGGATATGCACATCTTGATTAGTAAATGATACAAATAGAATAGTCAATCATTCTAATTGCTAGCCCACACCTCATTTGAATAGCTACTATGTCAAGAACTTGATGCATATTTGGACGTACATGATGTTTTTGTGATCTTCAATGGTCATTGATTTTGATCCAATTAAGCATTAAGATAAGGTATCTTTGTAGCTTTTGTAAAGGAAAGTGTGGATGTGGATGGTAAATAGGGATAAAATTTGGATGATAGGTCTATTTATGAAATGGGATGGTGGATAATAATGAAATGAATGAATGGTTTGTTTGTAACAACCATGAACATATTTTATTTTTGAATCTAATTCTAACTCAATGGACTCTAAATCCAATGGTAAGACTAATTTTGATGTCAATTCAAGAATAGATTCTGAATCTAACTATGATTCTTCATTTGATGGGTACTCTGTTACAATGATGTCTTCTTAAATGTTTGGTATTAGACAAGTAATATCTTGTGATGGCATAATGGGCTCCAAAAAAATTATTTTTTTAGAGTGGGATTCCTCTAGGATGGGGAAAGGTCAAGAGACAACTCCTTAAAGAGTAGCTTGTCAAAGGGAGGCCCTTGAAAAATAGGCATATGGTTGAGGTAATGATTTTCCCAAAGGCAGTTATAATTATTAAGAAGCTACTCAAAAAAGATTGGCTCATCAGAGTGAGACTTCTCAACAATAGGTATAGGATTGAAAGGTGATTCATCATAGGTTGACTTATCACAAATGGTTGGTTCATCAAAAATATCTTGGATTGGTTGGTTCTTTCAGGCATGGTTTCAAATGAGTTAGAAAATACAAATTTTGAACACATCTTAATCTTCAAATGATTGGTTTAGTTGAGGTTCTAATTGGATTAGTTATGGGTTTCTAAAGTGGGGAACTATTGGTAATGGATGAATAATGATTGGTGGTTGGATAATGATATGGCATTGTGGAGCATGATTACTCACATGAGCCAAAGGATGAAGTTTAGAAATGGTAACAACACAGTGGTGTAGGGCTTGGTTGTTCACATAAGCCAAAGGATTAGGTCCTGGTATAGAAATGGTATGGCATTATGGATCCTAATTAATTACACAAGCCAAAGGATGAGGTCTTATAATGATAAGTTTGGGTCATTCTGGAGCTTGGTAGCTTGCACAAGCCAAATCATCTAACTCCTCCTCATAAACCATATCATCCCAATCTCGAGTTGGATTATAAGTTGGTTATTAACTATGTTCCATGTAGTAATTATAATGAATAGCATATGAATTTGTATCCCAAACAACATTATCTATAGTTAGGTCTTCAATAAATTCCTCTTCATAAACATCTTCATACCAATCAAGGTCTTGAGTTGGATCATAAGCAGGAATTTGGTTATAGTCAATTTGTGTGACCATTCTATCATAACTTAGATTATACGTGACTCCACTAGAAGTGTAGCTAAACATATCTACATTAATGATTAAATCTCCAAAAATAAAAGAACCTATACAAACTTTGAGAAACTATGTCCAAAGGACAAATGGTTTAAACTTGGTCTAACTTGGCCAAAAGGGTGGAGCTATATCTCTAAACAATGATTTGCTCATGGAGTTGTATCTCCAAAATGGTTTGTGTTAAGACTTGGCATAAAATAGTCTAACATCAAATGTCATACACACAAAAAGTCAAGCGTCTGAATAAAAATTGATATGTCAAAATTTTAATTTAAAGTGTTCTAAACAAGGTCTAAATTAGGAAAGGGAAAAGAATCGCTAGGTCTTTTATCCAAACATGAAGTAAAAAGCTAGGCTCAAATAGGCTATGCTAGGTCTTTTGGCTAAACAACATCAAAATCTAGACTTGAAATAAAGGCATGATGTGATTTGATTTAATCTAAAAAGTTTGAAAATGGCTTTGACATAGACCCGACACACATAATCAAACATAAAAATGATCAATTGGCATAAGCCATAAGGCAAAAGGCTTTTGGAGAAAGACTATGTTTTCCCAAATAAAGGCACAAAAAATGATGAGGATAGGTTCTATAAATAAACAAACAATGGAAATAAGGCTCTTTGAATAAACAAGTAATAGTTTTTAAATTTAAGTAATCAATTAATTGAAGTTACACAACCCAAAAGAGAAAGATCTGTGTATCAACCCCATGAATTGAGGTCTAAATAGAAATCAATCAATGTTTGAATCCAAACTTGACAAGGTTAATTAAAAACTCAATGTTGAAAATTAGGATTTGACCAAACAAGATAGACAAGATTGGACAACATGATGGCACATAAACCAGGTCCAAATGGTAAATGTGACATGGTTTGAAACAAATGATTTTTGGTGTAATGGTTAACAAGTTTTGAAACAAATTGAGTAGCCTAATGACATAAGCATGTTCTAATGATGTAATCAATGTTATGTTTCAAAGAATCAAAGGCTCAAACTTGATTAATGATGTGGGCAGCATAATAGTACCCATCTCAAACAAGTAACACACACACACAAACATGTTTAGTAAAAAAATTCAAGGCACAAGTGTGGTGTAAAACAGCTAGCATAACACCTCTTTAGATAAAAGAGTGACATAAAAAATGGTTTTTGACATGGTTTATAAAAAAATACATTAGTATTAGTCTCACAACACCAAGCAAGAAAATGACAAAATACAAGTGAATCATCCAAATTCCTATCAAAGGTATGGAAAAGTGGGGTTGACTAAAACTAATTGGTTTTCAAATGTTCTATATGGATCAATTACATAATGACTTTCATGCCACTATGTAAAAAAAGTACACTTTAATTGAGTGTTTGTAGCACTTGGCTTATTGAAAAAAGGTCTTGCCCTTTTTTCAACCACTACATCCATCACTTTCTTAGTGTAGTGTGATGTCCAAAGTGTAGATACATACCATGTGCTTAAACCCAAGACTAAAATGTGGTTTAACTGCTCAAACCTCTAATCCTAGTGGGAGCGATGAATTCGATGCTGGGAGATGAAACCCTAGGTCAAAGCTTCCCTATAGAACTTGTGAGAGGTAATGAAGTCCCCCTCATAAGCCATTTTTGCATAAAATAAATGACTTAAAATAGAAATACTTTATGGTCACCTCAAGATCACCCATTACTATTACAAGTTTTTGGGGAGTACTTTAAATGACATTCTTTCTATGCCTTAGACTAGGCATGTTTGTAATGAGGATGGTGTTTTTAATTCCAAAATTTATCTAAAGGGGATCGATGGAAGAGCATACACACACGACCTTTATTTTTTCCAATAAATTAATGAATCATCTATTGAATACAAACTTGATAAATGAGTCCAATTTTAAGCACTAAAATAAAAATTTGGTGATGTGTTTTTTGGCCCTTTGGTCTTAAGTAGTAACTTTGAAAGCATAATTATCAAAGCATTCACTTAAGCATCTAAAATTTTCACTAAGCCCAAAAATAATATTCCTAATTCATTTTAAACATTCCAAAGATGTCTAAAGAGCATGATTTAGCACTCTTGTTGACCAACGACTATTATGCTAACTATCGATAATTATCTATCTACCAAAAGGCATCACCCCAAATGCAAATGTGTTAGATTAGAAACAGTTAAAGAGATTTTCAAAATTTAATGAAAAATATATGCAAATTTATTCTAAACTGATATCATATTCTAAAAATTTAGGAGAAAATACGTAGTTTTAAAAAAAATATAAAAAATGGAGTTCATATGACCCCAAACCAAGAATTTTAAAATGGCCTATTAGCTCTCAAGTCTATGTTTTTAAGAAAAACACAATTACCATAAATGATTATACTTTAATGTTGATGGTTTAAAATGACCTTTGATGATTTACTCAATTGTTGATAGTTCTTCTAACCATTGACGGTCTCTGTGTAAACTTGTAAAGATAAAAATCTAGCCAAATGAAGTTATAAAACCAAATTAAAAGATTTTTAGTAATCCAAATGAATATTTTAAAGTTTCATAATGATATTCTTCATTCATCGAATTCATCTTGTCCCACTGGGCATGCCATTATGTAAACTAGGAATTTGACTCAAGAGAGGTGGTTAGTATAGTGTTAGTTCCAAAATGAAAACAAAATGAAATAAACACACTAACTAGCATAACATCTCTAGGCCTAGTCATTAGGGGAAGCTTAGTGAGGAATTTTTTTTTGAAAACATAACCAAAATTATAAATAAATGATAAATGTGAACACAAAACATTAACTTCTTACCAAATCCTTGATTGCTTCAAAAGACTCCTTTGGCTTGCTCAGCTTGTGCTTCAAGAGATCTTCTTCAATGGAGTGTGGCTACCTTCATCTCCTCTTGGAACCTTTGGTTTTGGCTTGGATCAATAATTTAAAATTATAAAACTAATATGCAATGATTTTATAATGATTTAAGCATTATAACTTTGCACCAAGATAGCTTAAAATTCAATAAACAAGGCCTCCTATTTATAGATTTTGTAAAATGGTCAGAATGAACCTGAACCGTCCATCTCAAGATGAATATGTGTGTCTAAGAATCCATTCAAGTTTTTAGGCAAAAATAAATAAATTCCTTCATAAATATTTGGTATAGAGAGGCAATAAATATTCATGGAGGGTCTTAATGAGGCATGGGTTGGCTTGATGAGATATTTTATGCATTTATGGCCTAAGGATGCTTTCCCAAAAAATGATTTCATTTGATGATGTAAATATTCAATATTCATTTCTAAAAAAAATATGCAAAGAGATCCATGGAATTATCAATTAGGATCATGATTTGAATTAATTAGATTTAAGCATGATTAGTCACTTTGGTGTAAATTTTGGCCCTTTGGTGTACAAATTAATCAAATTGGTCAACATGTCTCGTTATTGGCTCAAAATTTGATTGGATTGAAATTAGGATGTAATGTTAGATGCATTGGATTCATTATTCCATTTAGGATGTTGTTGACATAAAATAACAAAGGCATGTGTCTCGTGAAAGAAATTTGATAGAAAAGAGCAATCCAGAGCACCTAGGTGTGAAAATGCATTTTTGACTCAAAATGATTTGATCAAAGTTAGCTACTTCATAAATTGCATTGCCCCATTTAATGATACTTTGGCCAAAATCAGAACTTGAATATAAAAATTCAACTCATTTAATGCATTTTAGTGTTTTTAGGATAAATTATGCACTTTGGTATAAATTAGTCAAAAGCCTAGTTGGAGGTTATTGGTGGCCATTTTTAGGTGTCTACACTAAAGGGGTAGGATGAATTTGAGAGACAAACTATAAACCTTCAATATCCTTTGAATAACCTTATTTAAACCATGACATGTATGGAATAGAACAAGACTAATGCAAACCATTACCTTAATTTTGTCAAACTAACCTTAACTTTGATAACAAGACATCAAATGACCATTTTAAGACCCCACAAGGCATGAAATCATATATGAACAAGGTTTTTAAGACATGAAAAGAATTTTTTTTGTTATAGGGGTTGAAATTTTGACTTGGGGGTTCAAAAATGGTTAACAAATTAGCGATTCATAGGGTTAACATGCCTACAATACTTACCAAACTAGTAGCTTTGTCCTTCTATTGGCTAATAGAGTCATTTACACTCTATGACAGAACTAAAATGAGACTTTTTCCAAGACAAAATAAATAAATTGACCTCCAATCACACAAAAAATAATAACAACACATAAATCAAAGGAAAATAATATAACACACATGCTAGCTAAGCACTTCAAGAAAATAAGACACAACAAAATAACTAGTATATGCAACTAACCTTAGCATTTCCCTCCTCGATCAAATGGAAATTTTTTGCAAGCTATCCCTCCATGAGATAGGAAATGATGTGGA
The DNA here is from genome assembly GCA_037957365.1 of Torreya grandis. NCBI lineage: Eukaryota > Viridiplantae > Streptophyta > Pinopsida > Cupressales > Taxaceae > Torreya > Torreya grandis. Next base: position 932,809 of record JARHVA010002908.1, on the reverse strand, counting down.
GAAAGTTGTTCCTTGGACATGATTCTTGATGGATTATTCTTCTTGCTTGCCAACTCATTTGGCATGTTCTCAAGTTAACTATCAATAGCCAATATGTTTCCAATGAAAATGAACTCATATTGGGATACAAGAGTGATCACATCTTGACATGTAGAGGAAAGAACAACTTGAATCCCTCGTGTCTCCTTAAGAAGGCATGTTTGGCCTTGAAAGGCTTCTTGATAACTTTCACTTTACTTTTTAGGAAGGGAAACAACCTTACCAACATCATCATTCCATAATCTATGAAAGGTGGGTCCTTTAATGGCTTCAAACTAATTATAAATGTATAAATAATAATACCATAGGTTCTCATCATTTTCATGATTATTTTGTGAAGTGGTACCAATTGATCACCTTCATCATCTCCCTTATGAGTCATAGGATTGAGAATAATTTCAAAATCCTCCATGTAATCATGTTGTAGCTACAACTTTGCTCTCTCAAGCTCTGCTTCTTATCAACTAGGAGCCATTTCAAGTTCATTCAAGACCTCACCTTGTTCAACTAAGATGTATTATACTTCAATATCAATTTTAATTAAATAAGATAATATGTAATTGGACCTCCCTCTTGAATCATGCTATCAATGCCATCTTCTATCGCTTCATCCACTACCACAATCTCATTTTCAAGTTCTCTTCTATATTTTAGTAGTTGATCACTTGGAAACACTATGGCTATAACAACATGAGAATATTGAATAGTAATTACAATAAAATGATATTTGTCCTTATTTTTAGCCTCTTAAAGTCCTCTAGTGATCCCTACATCTTTATTACTTTTTGATACAATATGAAAATTAGAATCTTGCTTACTTTGAGGAAGATTACCTTATTTTTCATCCTTGAAGACTGATTTGTTTTTCTTCACCAAGAGGTGTCCCAATGATAATTTATTCAACAATTTCACTTGAATTATATTCATCATATGCAACTACAACTTTATCTTCTTAATTTTCATCCCATATGATAGGTTCCTTCTCAAATAGGGAGATGTTGGGAGGGTGATGGATATGTTCATGAGTTGGCTTGGGGACCAAGGGATCATCTTACAACTTGAGGTCTTGGGGATGCAAGATTATTGTAATAATTATTTAAGAGAGCAAATTAAGTTCTAGTATGAGTGTCTCATTCTTCTCAAAAAGAAATTTATTCTTATTATTGCCTTATTGAGGTTCATTTATAACTGGAACTTGATTTCCAACCTTCTCAATTAGGACCTCCTTCTTGTCTTGGATGCCTTCTTGGATAGACTTCCAAGATGGAAAATATTTAGGTTATTTATGAGGGGAAAATAGGGTTTGAATAGGCACAATGTCCTCTTTGGCTTCAATTTCTAATTTTAGGTTTGATTCAAGCTCTATGATTTTTAATTGCAAGGCTTCAATTTTCTCGTCTATACTCTCTTGAAATAGATTTTCTTGAGGATGGTTAATGAATTCATGAGGATAAGGAACATAAGAATGATGATAAAAGAATATAATAGGGCTCTTGAAACATCTGATCTAACTCACCTTAATATCTTTCCTAAGTCTCCATCTTCTCTAAAAAGATGTACACAACTCACCCTTCTCTAAAAGATCACTAGAGGATATAGATGTAGCTTGAGGAAGCCCAATCACTTCCTCATATTGATAAGTTGAACAAAACCTTATTAAACATGATAGTATATTTTTATCCATATCATTTATTCTATATTAATGAGTTTAGAAAGATAGTGGTGGAGGGGGAAGATGATATCATGATTGAAGACAAGGTTTTTCATATGCATCATATCCATGTGGGGGAAGTGTAGGTTGATCATAGGATTGATTTGGATTATAAGAAGGGTAAGAGTGATACTATTGATAGTAAGGAGGGTAAAAATATTCATAAGGCTATTGAGGAATATAATTGGGGTCATATGAGGGGAAAGTAGAATAATCATAGGACTGATATGAATCATCACTCTACTGATAAGGATCAATACACTACTAATATGGCTCATTTTAGGACCAATGAGGCTCATTAAAGGGCTAACAAGGATCATGGTGAGGTTGATAAAGAATACCATAGGCTTGAGATGCCTCATAAATCTGAATGAATTTGAAATCTACTTCAAACTCAGCCATAACAACCTCATCAAGATAGTGAATTGAAGATACAACTTACTTTGAATAAGTGCCTATGTTGTTAGAACTAGCTAATTGAGCGTAGAGTCACCATTGATATTTTATAATGCCTTAAAATGATGATGTGTAGAAGGAAAATACCAAAAATACTTTAACTATTTTAGAAAATCTATCATTTATCATGATAGAAGTATTATCACCCAAATTTTCACCCTTGGGAGATTGTTTGAGCCCTCCAAATTTTGGGTAACATGAAAATGATCCTAGGCTATGGGTGGCCTAATAGGTGGGTTGAATATTTAGGTTATAGAGATAGATCCCATTGTTGTATCAATCAATCTCATTAACTCAATTATCAATTTTTTAGGAAAAGGGAGAGAAACCTAATCTAATGGAGGTGATGCACTAAAATAATTGACCATTACGAACCAACTACATGTGCACATCAACCATACGACTGCCTTGAACACACACTACTACAAATATACATCTCTACATCAACACTTTATTATGGAAGTTGTGATAGATGTTTGGGCTAGGAGGACTAACTAAGAGGTCATAGAATGAAACTAATGAATATACAACTCACTCAACCTTTACACTTCACTTGGACACTTTACATGACCTGTAAAGAAGCTTTCAAACTACATACTAGTATTAAAAAAGGACAACATGCCAAGGAAGACTAAGAAAAACACTTGAAAAGATCAAATAGTCATGAAAACATACTAATTATAGTAAAAGGAGGAGGTAAAACCAATATTTTCTCATTAATCAAAGGTACACAAATGGGCAGGGCTTCACCATACCTAGGTAGAAGATGGATAAAAAGCCAAACAAGGCTTGATTTATAGAGAATGAGAGTAGAAGAGAGAGAGGTGAAAAAGAGAGTGATTGAAAAGTGTATCAAAATTTAAAATCAAGAATGGATTTCAATAAATATTTCATTAGGTCACAAAGGACTATTTCTCTCTTTAAAATGCATCATCTTGAAAATGGCATAGGAGTTTCATTCTTTTGATCGGCACCTCTTATTTTCTCTTTAAATTGCCCTCTTCTTATCTTGGAAAGTGAAAAGTGTCACTATTCAGTCATAAAGTCACGTTTAACTACTCTCTACCCCTATTTTTGACACCTTGCATCAATTTTATAACCTCTTAATATTGACATTGCACTGACAATTTTACCTCTTAGGTGTCTTGAAGCCCATTTGACTTCACACCTCTCCTTGCCATAATGGATTAAAAAGTGATTTTATCTTAATGAATGAACACTCTCTACATGAAAGACATATTTTATTCATAATAGACTTGAATCAACCCATTTATATCCATCAAACACTTTCAAAGACCTAATTTTGAACCCAAAGCTTGCATTTGTCTTTAATTCTTTTTAGCCCTGAAAACACACAAAGATATTTGTGTAGAATAAGGTATAGATGATATTAGAAAACTAGGATTAGTTTTAGTACCCAATATTCTCTTAAAATTTTTTACCAAATTTCATGACCAGACCCTGAGTGGAATTATGTTTATTCCCTTATTTTCTCTCTCTACAATTTGGTCTCTAGGCCTACAAATTGAGTTTTGGCTCTAATGACCTCCCACACATTTGAAAACATAAATAAGTGTTTTATTAATATTACCTACTACATGAAAATTCTACATGTCAAATTTGAGGTCCTAATACTATATACAGATGCGTGAACCTTGAAATGTCTACAATCTTGGCCAAGATGCTTGTATATGCATGAGAAGTGATTAAAGTGGTTTGGTAATAAATTTTTAGGTTATAATGCTTTTAAATGGTTTTTTTAGTCTTAAAACATCATCATACAACTCGACATACTAATAAGAGTCTCTTCATTTTTACTTTTAGGTCTATAGATAGGCTTCTTGACTAGCAAAAGAGTGTTTTTCTTTCTTCTTGGCCCCACTTAGTGACTTGGAAAGATCATATAACATCTTAGGAGACATATACAAGTGTTTATAGGACTAGGTAACATATAAAAAATATTTTTAGGATTATGTACTTGGTTTGGAGACCATTATTTGCCCTGCACCTTCACAAATGGGCCTACAACCATGTATTTAAGCCAATCCTATATAGTTTTGCCCTTGGCATGTGCCAAAAAATAGCTTGTCAAGTGATTATGAGGATCACAGAGGATATAAAAATATTTTATAATTAATTCATGAGATATATAAGTCATAAGGACTTGCTCAATCATCAATCTCTAAGAAGGAGTTTTGGAGGGTTTGAAGTGCCTTATCATCTTAATGATGATTCATAAAGCATAGGCCCAAGATGAAAGAATTAATTCCAATAGTTTATATTAAATATAACCCTATATATATCCCTAATAAATCATTCCACTATGCATCTTTTCTTTTGAGATCTAAGCAAAAGTTAGTGCCTCTTAGATTCTTACTAGGCATTCTATGCACCTTTGAGATGGTTTTAGGCCAAAATGTCCAATTTGGGGCCTTTCTATACAAACCATCACCTCATTAAAATCCTTCCCTACCATAAAAAATTCTTTAATTTAGTTTTAATATTTAATCTATCTTCTTTATTCATCTAGGATAGGCTATCCAAAGGTAGGGTTTGAGGATGAAATTAGGCCTAAAGACCTACTTGTTGAGTTTCCTATATTTTGCATCTAATAGAGACTTTCTCAAAACTACATCACCTTTGTGAGTATGTAAATCAATCCATAACACCAATTTATCACTTTAATTATATTTTATAAATCTATTTGACCTCTTTACTACACTATGCAAATCAACAATTATGATACAAAAACACAACTATAGGTGTATATCTAGTTTCTTTGACTTCAGTGGAGAGAGTGAGTAGAATGAAGAACTTGAAGAAATAATTTAACCCTTGTAACATTTTGAAAGTGTTTAATAACCTTGTGAAAGTGTTTACTCTTCCACTTTTCCCTTTTAAGCAAACTTTCCTCATGCATTTATACACAGGCATGTGTATGTAAATTAGGACTACCTAACCACATTTTTTTATTTTCAATGTGTCTTAGACATATAAATTAGGTTGATATACCTTGATACATCATGAAATAAATTATTCATCCATTAATCACACAAATTGACTTGATTCCAAATCAATGTAATTAATGCTCTTTCTCCTTTTCCAATGTAAATTATATGTAGTCCATTAAGGCATCTTGGTTGTGGGTTCTCAAATCGAGCTCTATGATTTGGTTTAGTATTAAAATAATGAATTGAATAGATATACCATATATTCACATAAATTTTTGATTCATATTTACTCTTGGTTTCTCAAGACCCTGAATATTCATTCCATTTGCTCATATTGCCTAAAAATAGGCCCGACTATAGGTGAAGGTTTAAACTTGCTAGGATTTGAGTGAATTCCCTTCATAGCACTCTTTAGATGATATTCAAGATAATTTTTAGAATTAATTTACAAAAAAAATTATTATCCATCAAAACCCAAAAATTAAATTCATGACATTACATTCAATCCTCTCTCATGCTCTCACATAGGCTTGTAGGTGTTGTTAAGGTCTATTTTTGCTCACTAACTGTTGGGTTGAAGAATGCATATTCAATGGAATATTTGTCTTCCACTTGAATTTTTAACTTCAAAAAATTGTATTCAAATTAATTTTACCCCTCATTTATTCCCTGAAACATCATTTCTAGTATAAAAGTTGCATTTTATGTGAAAAAGGATACCTACAGGTCTGCAGACCTATATGTATGCCTTTTTATCATTTTAGGCTACTCTCTCATGTATTTTGGATCACCCTAGACTAAAGACCAATAAAAAATTTAAAATTACCTTTTAATAATATTTTTACCTTCATATAACACTTCTAATGCAACATTTGACACTTCTTGGTGTATTCTTGAGGATGACAGGCTTGTAATATAGTTTATGGCTTAGAGTAGCACTAGGTTTACCTTGGTAGATCAATGGTGAGATTTAAAAATTGAAGATTATATTATAGAGATATGGTATGAAATTTTATCCCCACTAATTTCCATGTTTGGTTTTCTTTGAGATTCAAATAAATGTCCAAAGTAATCTCATATTTGTAGGCTACTCAGTCCGTTAGCAAAGAGATAGTTTGAGAACAAAATGAGTTAAAAATTGAATGTAAAAGTTTAAAATGATTTTATTTGAATAATAAAAACACTAATCACTTTATTAAAACCATTATTCATAATAAAACTACCACAAATCCCAAAACATTGCCTACAACTTAATTGAAGCCTGCACTTAGCAAAAAGAGATTTTGCTCACACTCCACTGCCACATGTATAAAAAATGTGGAATAATATGTTATGATATTGATAATGTTTTTAAATTCTTTAAAAACCATATTTCATCACCAAAATTTCACATTTTACTAAAAGTGCCCAAAATTGAGCATGTAGGGTTTAGGTAGGGTTTAAAACCACCTAACTTATTAAGGATTGTTCATAAAGGAGAGGCCACCAATATGATTAATATAGAAATAAGTTTCAAGGTAATTTGGAACCCCTAATTTGGCAAAAATTTTAGGTCCCAAATCTAACTATATTATATGAAATGAGCACTTGAAATTGACCTTTATAAGCTTGCCAAGGGAGTGATGGAGGTTCTATTAAAATTTTTAGAATCTCAGGACTTTTTCAAAATTTTTATTCATAAATATGGATTGGATAATGTGAATATACACTCTGAAGATGTTTTCCCCTGAAAGTGGATCTTCCAAGTTTGTACAAATGCTTCAAACTTCCCCTTTTGGAGTGATTTTCTCTTGTTTGTATGTTGAACCTGCAAAAATGATATGTTTTGACACTCCTAACATGTATTAAAGTTATATAACTCCTTAAATAAAATTTTAAAGTGTATTTTTATGGATATTTCACCTTGGTCAACTTTGGAATATGTTGGACTTAGTTATATGCACTTTTGTTTTCCATAAAACTTTACCTTAAACTTCACAAAAAAACTTATCACTCCAAACAAGTATGGAATGTTTATTCAAGGTGATAAAGGATTAATATGAATTTGAGAGATAACCTTTAAGCATTTTACATCATTTTATCAACCCTATTTACACCATGACATGTATGGACTAGAACAAAACTAATATAAACTATTATCTTAATTTTGTCAAATTAACCTTAACATTTGCTAACAAGACCTCAGAAGACCATTTTAAGACCTCAAAAGGCATGGAATTGGCTATGTAAAAGGTTTTTAAGATATGAAAAACAAGTTTTTTGTTATAGGGGTTGACCTTTTAACCTATGGGGTCAAAAATGGTCAACAAAAAGTATGTAAAGTTGAGTGAACACCCCTAAAAACCCCCTGTTTATTAGCTTACCCATGAAGTGAAAAATTATAAGTTAAGTGAGTCCTAATTTCATTATTTTTAGCATGTATTTTTTTCCCTATGATTGTGAATTTCATCATAATTCATAGAAGTTTTAAAATATGGGTAACAATAATTGAAGCCACTATGCTCTAAAGATGATGTCAGAACCTCCTAATAGTAGGGTAAACATGATAGATTTTATATTGTAATAACCCATGGGAGCTTGGCAATTTTGACATTTTCCTTTACAATCTAGTGTTCCTCCATTAGCTACCTTCATCTCAAAACTATTACATTGATACACATGGAAATCCACCTACTTGGCCAACCAAGGATCAATGAATTTATAAACAATTATAAAGTTAATTAGGATAGTTTGATGGTTCCCCTTGAAGTAAGCCATTCCCTTCATAGATTGAGAATTTGTGATCCTTTCTAAATCATGTACTAAAATTTTAAGGGAAGGTTCCTCACTTACATTAATGAGTTATTAATACACACCAAAGATTCTTAGGATAATGTCCTTAACATTTTAGGATTGGTAAAAACTCACTCCAAAGCACAATTTATGGGTATTAATTTTATAAATAACCATTTGGTGGAATAGTGGTGAGGGAAGTGGTTATTAACTAGGAATGGTTTAGATGTGATAGATGTCTAACTCTAAATCTAAAGTCTAGTTGAGGTGAATGGGTGTATTTAAGCTAAGGTGAATTTATCTAAAAAAATATAAAAGGAGGGGAGGGTAAGGCAAGAAAGGATGGATCATATGAACTAGCTATAGATTAAACCCTTCAAAGCTAACTTACTATACCTATCTAATAACATATCATGAACTAATGTCTGTTATGGCTTAATTGAAATTACAAATCACAAACACACACAATAAAGAGCCTAAGGAAACAATTGTAAAAAGATCCAATTATTACAATCAAATATATTCTTATTATAAAATTTCTATGCATATCCAATGTCACTAATAATTAATAATTATGATATATAACCAAATAGATAACAAGACTAATAAAATATTCAATCTTATCCTACAAATAACACACACTCAACCTAATATAGTCTCACTAACTTAATGGAAATTCCCCAATGAAAAATAGAAAATTGGAAGAGAGAACACATTCACACAAACTCATTGAATAGTTGTAGAAAAATTTATTTGGTTTCATTAATTTAAAAAAATTTCCTCATTTTACAATAGACAAAATACAAGCTTTGGATGGGATCACCTCCTCCTCAAAGCTTGTCCAAATTCACAAAATATAAATTAAGACTAACACTTAATTTAATCATGCATACTCTACATGTTTTTACAATTTTTATAAATAATAGTATTAATTTAGATCTAAAAATTGTATACAAGTATATAAATAACTAAGTCAATTATAGACTTTAGTGGTCACTTTGCTAGGTATGACTAGCTCTTCTAGTTGAAACTACACTTGAATTAGACTATACTGTAGTTGAAACTGGTTGACCAAAAATATTGGGACTAGGGGATACTAATGTGGAATTTATCATGGATAACCATTTCATAGCTGTAGAGACTAAATTTATTGGAGGTATTAATGAAATTATGACTATAATTGGTCTTGGATGATCCTATGAGCGAGTTGTAATAGAAGGCATTGCCACAAACACATGCCATGTGGGAGTATAGAATGTAGTATATCTAGAAGAAGAAGACACAATTGTTTAAACTCAATATCATGAAGGTGAATCTCCTTCCTAAGCAACTAATCATTCCCATTATTTTTTATTTTCATTTTCATTCATATATGTTGTGAAGTATAGTTTAATGGCTTCAAAATTGATGATAAGAAGCTTAAATAAAATTGAGATCTTTTCTTTAGTTTCCTATGTAAATCCATAGAATATATAAAAGGGGTATTCAATGACTATCAATATTCCACTTTGTCCTTTTAAAAAGTGAATAATTGAATCACTTGGTCATTTATTTCAAAATTATGCTTTCAACCTCTACTTTGAAACTATTGGCAATAGTCTGAAGCAAACTATCAAAAAATTGTCTAGTTACAATTTTCCTGAGTGATGTGTATATGCCATTGATGCACATGTCTCCCATAATTTGGATGGATTTATATTCTTGGATTTTAAATTTTTAAATGAAATCATGCATATGTTTAAGATACTATATCAGATGACTTCTCTTATTAGTTACATAATTCTAGGCTAAAACAATGTCTAAAAGTTACAATATCCTAAGAATTTAATATGACTTTTTCATTACTACCTTGTTGATAAAATTTAGTTTGGTCCTTAATCTATTTACATAATAATAAAATTTTACCACATTACTCCATTATGGTTTTGATTTTTCCCTTGATTGTTGAATAAAGCATAATATGTTATAAAGGGCTTTCACTGAGTCATGCACATTTTCCACAATATCTTTTAGAGGTTATATTCTGCCTTGAGCCTTCACTCTTCTTGTTAGTTTCTTTAAGCCCATGAAACATATTATTTAATAATCCTCCAGTGGCATCCACCATGTAAATAGGGTTTTTATGGATCTCATCCTCTTCCTTACATCTAGTTTTACTTTTCTTTATTAATAAGAAGATTTATTCTTCTCTTAAAAACTTAGTCAGATTCCTTTTAGTCATGATTGTTATTCATCTCGCCCTTTTGAGTTTTTTTTAAGTCTCATAAATAGGGAAAATTTTTGTGAGCTATATTCAAAAAAACTTAGAGGTCACTAGGTGAATCAGTTTCACAATGGTGATGAATTAGGTTATAAGGCATATAATAGTCTAGGTGAATTATGAGGTGGCACATGGTGAATCATGAGGCAACAACATACAATCACTTGATTATACCATGTAGTTAGGCTAATTCATCATACATCCATATAAATACATAATCCATTTTCCCATATGCATCATTAAGTCACTTAGCTATAGAATATAGTCACTTGACTATATAATGTAGTCCCCTGATTGCATCATATAGCGATCCATAGATCTAGGTGGTTAACTATGTAGGTGAATCAATCGATGAAACATGAATAATCAAGGTTTTATATAAAAAAATTCCTCACAAATAAATTATTATGTATTTATATTCCTCTTGAAACGTTATGTAATTCCAAAAAAATGTCACACTCTAAGTCCTTAGGTAAAAGTTACAGCCTTGGGAAGCTAGTGAGTCAGCATTACACTTGCTTATGGATGACTGCATCATAAATTAATCCATATGAAAGTGAAATACCCACTCCATAGCTTCTCAAGGTTGTAAATTTTTCATATGGACTCAGATTATAATGATTTTTTTGAAATTTCATAACTTTTAAAGAAGAATCCAAATATACTATAATATTTAAGTTTTGAGATTTTTATGCCTTAACACTCTTAGCATAAGCCATCAAATCAACATTATAGATAAATCCTGAGTAGTTTTAGTAATCTTAAAGCCTATTACAATCATTTGACACATATTTTCTATTGTTAGACACCTACTTGTTATCATTGCTTAACACTAGGTTACCATCTAATACCTAATTACTATCATCTGACACCTAGTTATAGTCACATACTTGCTAGTTACATAAAGTTTAATATATTATATATAGTGAAAAATTCCCCCAGATTGGATTTCTTGGTATTGGTGACATACATATAAATGATAAATTTTATTTTAAAAAGTAAGTGAGCTGATCCTTTAATTTAAATTATACCGTAAAATTTAGGTGATATTGCATTGTCATCTACCCCATAAAATCACCAAATATTGACTTCAAAAAATGGAATATAGGTGAATTAACAAATATTATCCATTAAAACAATCCCTACTCACAAATTCTATGGTTAATTAAGGCTCTTAAATTAATATCACCAATACTTATTTAGCTATTTACTTTGCTTGCATTTCTTGTATCCATGTGGGAGATGCTATAAAGTCTTGAGGAGGGTTTGAGAGGAAAGTGGTAAATTATTTTGTGATGGAGGCATGAGGATGGAAGTAGATGGAGACTTTATAGAGGATGCATAATAATTGAAGGAGATGGATAAGTGGAACATAGAGGTGTGGATAGTGTAGGAAAAGGTGGGATAAACAACCTCTCTTTTGAGATATTAGTTTTCGGAGGGGTCTTGAGAACATACTTAGTGAGGTTAGGAGTCTCTTAAACCAATACAATCATTAAATATATTAGAAGACCCTATGTAATAGACACACCTAATCTAGTAAAGATATAGGCCTATAAGGAATGTGTAAAAAATTTGCTTGGGATATTAGATCATCAAAATGTGGGCTAGTGACTTTGGTATCTAAGTTAGGCATGTGAAGAGTTGGTCGTGTAATGTTATCTTGGGTTATACTTTCTAAAAATTAATCAATTTATCTATGCATAATAGTCATGGAGTCATTAGTAGGAATGCTATTGGTATACGAATCTATAGTTGTATTATTTTCCATACCAAATGAATCCAAATAAACCACAAAAACTAGAAGGGTTTTTGTTGGTCTTGGTATAATAATTGAGTTAGGGGAAATGGTGACCTATAATAAGTCCTATGGATAAGCCACTGAAGTGACCATGAGTGTAGTAATTGAAGTAGTTGATGCAATCAATGTGGTGTTAATTATCATAATTGATTGGTCTACCCCTTTCCCCATAGATGACCTTGACCCTTTTATTCAACTTGACCCTAAGTGTGAGGATGACTAGGAATAGAAGTCTCTAAAAATCCCTGTAGAGACACCTTTTGAAAAATATCCAATATTGCTTTTTTTCTAGGCCTTATTAATGGATTCCTTCTATATACCCTTCTTTTGTTAGTTCATCTAAAGTTTCATCTATCTCCTCTTGTTGTGTAACATAAGGAGTTTTTATAGAGGTAGAAAGAGACATTAATACATAGGTTACTATATAAGGGGTGGTTATCATACTTAATTGAGGATAAGGAGGATGACTTACTATTAGATCCTGAGGTGGTGATATTATTATAACTATCAAAGTGAATGTGATTGTGACTTTTTATTAGGAGTTCCCATATGTCTAGAGCCTCTTTCTTTACCTATTTTGGATTTGTAACATTATTTATAATCCTTTCCCTTAACTAATTATTAGTTTCTTATTTTGTTTCCTCCTCTATCTAAGGTTTCCTAGTTTATCTAGAGTATTTTTCATCTAACTCTATCCTAACTATATATTCTCTTGTTATGTATGAATCATATTTGATCATCTGAGTGATCATGATATACATATGACCATTTATCATCCTTACATAAACATAACAATAATCCTCAATATTGATAAAATTCAACTCATGATAATATTCTTAATGGCCATAATCCTACTTGAATTGCCTATAGAACCTATCTATTCTTTTCTTTATCACCTTCATAAGATCCTAAATCTAATTCAGCCAACCCAAACTTTAATTAATCCATGTAATTTTAAGTATTGAAAAATTGATACTAGTTCTAGAATTATTTCCTCCCAATGTTGAGGAGTGTCTTATGATATTTGTCCAATTTGGCCTTTATCAATTTGTCATCCACGTTATTGGATAGATGATAGGCTATCTCCTACTTGGCCAATTTATCTAGTACAAGTCTAGATAATAATAAGGGAGATACCAACATAACCTTAAATTTAATGATATTATGGTTTAGATAAAAAAAATAGTCACCTAATGTCTTGAGCGATCTCTTTATCTGATCAGATAATCTAGGAATTAGTTTCCCATTTACCTCTTTGTAGATCATTGGGTATAAGGTGTTTAGTGTTTCCTACATATGGTCCCTATATTTTTTTATATTAAAGTGAAATAAATAATCAATTTTTTTATGTACCCTTTGGCTCCCAATGAATAACATTATATGGGATGAGAGTCCCACATATAGGATCCAACAAATAAGAAAACATTTATAAATTTCTATCCACGTGGTCATGCATATGATCTCTTTGGTATTTTAAATTAAATATTATGATTTACCCTAATTAGGGAATTCCCTTGAATTATAGAATTATGGAAAATAAAAAGATCCAAACCTCATCCATATGATTGATAGATGTATCTATGTGTAGTCTTTTTAATAGGACCATAGCAATTCTGACACCAGATCTGAATTGGGAAATGGGGACCTTTTTCATCATGAAAAACATGTTAGGATTATGATCCCATACTAATAAGGTACTTATGCTATTATATTATTTTAACCAATTATTAGCTTTTTTCTACTTGTATAATATTTTTGGTTGTGAAAATTAATAAATGTTTTTGAATGTTAAGTCAACTAGATATGCTATAGGCTACATGCTATTCTATGTATGAAAAATTTATCTTGTGCAAGTTCCTACTATAAATAAATTAAACACTAGGTTAGTGCAAGGGATACCTATGGTTTATCCACTTATTTTTGAAGTCTAACTACTATGACTACTAACAAGTCATCTATGTACCTTTAATCCATGAACAAGTTATCTTCATCCTTGTTAAGGGCAAGAAGCCTTGACCTTTGCATAGATTTCCAAATAGTGTTTTAATGATTCATTAAAAGTATTTAGATAAATTTTTGTACTTTTAAACTATTTCAAGGTTTCAAAGTAGAACATTGAAGTGTCATATTTTTGGGTTTTCACCTCCATAGCTAAGTTATTTGAGTTCTATGCTAAAATTTAAATCTAGGGCTTTTAGTCAATATGGAACTTTGGAGAGCAATAAAATTTTTAGAAATTATAAATTTTGATATTATTTGACATGAGAAAATAAAATATAGTACATTTTCTTATCTTGAAAATTCATTGCTCAAATCCTCCATGAATGAGAATTAATTGCAAAGTAATGATTTTTGTCAACCATCCATCAGATTTGAATTTGATTTTTAATGTCAGCTTTCATAAGTTTATGTGGCACTTCATCATTATATTTAATTGCTTAGTCATATTTTTTTATCTTTTGACATGCTTTGGCATATTAAAATTATCTCTATATCATTGATTCATGGCCTTTTACTCTTACTAATATGGGGTTGAATATATAATTATAATATGTGTGGCATCTCTCTACTTATTTTCTTAGTTTTTTCTTGTCATAAATTATTTGGGTCATGTTAATTTATGGATCAATGACGTGATGACACATGGCATGGTGCATGGATGATGTATTGATATAATATCCATGTGTGATCTAGAGGTAAATTTAGAGATGGTATTTAAGTAGATAAAAACCTACACCATTTCATAGGTCCCATTGAGACCTTTCCAATGGTATGTGGAACATGAAAAATGGAGCTCATATGCTCCTTGTGTAATTGGTCAAAGTTCTAGTCAAACTAGTCAAAGTAGGTCAAAGTTGGTCCAACTAAAAAAAATGACCATTATGAAACAATTTTAAAATAGTTTCACTATAAAATAAATAATCATGTGCTTTTTGGCATAATTTATGGTTAATGAAATAGAGTTCGTATGTGCAAATTATGGCCGTTCAAAGTTGTGATCAAACTTGGTCAACATGATGACATTGCAAAAATGTGGACAAGTTAAAACATGACACATGGTAGTTAGTTAGTATGAGAAAACAGTTTCAATCATTTATGTTTGACATGAAAATATAGTCATCTTTGATAGGAAACAAGGTAAAAAAGTTTGAGGTTTGAATGAAACATCTAGTTGGACGTCAACAAGTGACGTGACAAGAGGTTGACAAGTGGTGAGAGGATATTGGAACACATGGTGGGTCCTTAAGCCACCACATGGATCTCCACCATTCATTATTTACCCTTGGTCTAATTTTATATTATTTATTGAATGTTTCAAATAAACCAAATAACCAACCATTTCCACATAACAAATCCACCTCACCAAATGCCTTGCCACATGTCATGTCCAAGTTTCCACATTTCATTCATGTTTCATGTCTAATATCCATGTGAAACCCAACATCCACTTAATATACCATGTGAAACCCACATACCACCACAAACCCCACACAATACATGGTAATTCCAAATACTTGGCATATTACACCATAAATTTTGTGGTATTTAGATATCCGTTATTTCCCCTACTTACCAATGTGGGACAAATGATATGCCATGGGGTTTGAACATTGAAACTCCCATGTAAAAAGGATGAGGTTGAACCACTTGGGATATGGGATCCAACACTATACAAAGTTTTGGGACATTGTATTTGAATCATTGAAACAAGCTTCACAACCAGTGTTAAATGCTATAAGAGCTTGTGAAAAATGCACAAAGAGTTTAGAGCAGAATTGGGAAAAAGTCCAAAAAAAGACTAATATTATTTTTATCCTAAGATCAACTTTCTAGTTGATCATTTTCATTTTGAGAACCTCTAAAGAAATTGTAAGGCCTTGCAAGTAGTCCACTGTGCTAAGGCATAAGAACCTCCTTTTAATCTTCCTCTGATTTGAGGCATTTAGAGTCATTTCTGGACTTCGAGGTAAACTAGTGAAATATTCTAGTTTTTGAGACAGTTATAGAAATATGCTAAATTTCCAAATTTGAGGCCTTTTGTTTCCATTTTTGATGCTCAAAAGTGAAATTTTCAAGTAGAGGACATCCAAAGGTGTGTTTCAAGAAGGTGAAGAATCTATTCATGGATTCCAAGATTTTTCAAAGGTCCATAACACTTGGATTCATTATTTTTATATACAGGTTACCATTTACTTACACACATTTTATAATGAATTAGTTCAACTAGTTAGCGAACCTAGAGACGTAGGCATTACTAAACTATGTAATCAACTCTTGTGTAGTGTGGTGTGTATTTTCTTACATTGCTTTTCCTTAAGTTGATTGTTTTATTGAATACTTTTTGGTATTTAATTAATTACCTATAAGGATCCAAGGTAAACATTTATTATGTACTAAATCAGTGTAGAATTGATGGATCAATGTGGCATAATTGGATTATGACATGTGTCATTTAACTATATAGAGGATGCCATGTGGTAGTCTATCATTAGATCACTTAACATGTATCCTATCATTTTATCTATTATATTTTATGTAGTAATATTTTGAGATGTGGCATGATCTAGCTCAATTAGATGGTTAGTTTTCTAATAAATTTATCACTTTATATCGAGGCCTATGATCAAATGATATTGAAATATGTGGATCAATCTCTCTTACTTAGATGGTCACCATATTTTATGATTTGTGACTTTATATTGGAATGCATGATGTAATGAGATGTTGACATGTGACATGATCTCACTTGGTTAGTTGGTCATAAGACTTCATGAATTTGTTATCTATCAAAGGCTTGTGATGAATCAAATTAGTGACACTTCACATAATTTTGTGTAGTTGGTTGGTCGTAGAGTTATGAGACTTAAAACATTAAACTATATTTTGGGTATAATGAGGAAATGACATGTATGTTATTGCATTCAGTCAATACACTTAAAGCTTGATAGTTTGAATAGACATAAATAGTCTATGGCATGTAAATGAAGGAATGACACTTATTAATAAGACAATTACCTATAGAGTGTAAAAATGACAAACTTGGAAAGTAATGATTAGCTCAATTAGTCAAATAAATCAAAATTTGAAATAGAAAAATCAAATTAATATCTTAATTTCAATCCAAAATTCGTAAAATAAAAATCAAATAAATGTACTTAGGATTTAGTATGAAATCATTTTAGGGTTAATTTATGTCTCAATAAGAAATAAACATGGGATATTTTGGTCAAATAAGTCCTTATTTGATGACTTTAAAATAGGGTGTGTTGGTCACAACAAATTGGATCATTTTCTTCTAGTTTTGGCTCATGTGAGCCTTCTTTATTGTCACCCAGTATGTTAGGCATGGAAGGCACCTCAACATCAAAAATATGTATATTTTTTTATTCAACACATTTATGGAATATGACATATTTATCATCAAAATTTTAGTAATTTTCCTTTTTATATGATCATCTACCTCATCATATGTTAGGAGTTTGATTGGAGATGGTCAAGTGTTATTATTTTTCATGGGTTGAAATAATGGAGGGGTTTCAACTTATTATGGATGATGTCAGGCTACATATTTATCCTCTATTGGTTTATCCAACTTGGTTGTTTCCATCATAGTATAGGGTTTGATAATCACAAATTTTGCACATATATCCTCCTTCAATCCACTAATGAATAGAATTTAAAAAAAGCCCTTGTCAAGCCCTCTTATTAAATTAACCAATTTCTTAGACTAGGTCTTGTAATCATATAAAAATTGATTTTTTTGTAATTTAGTCAATTAATTTGTGGAGCGCCAATTGCATTATAACCAAATTAGGTGAGTAATTATTAATTGAAGTGATTACATGTGGGTCTAGAATGTGTGCTTTCTAACCATTCATACCATTAAATAGATTCATTTTCAAATTTGAATGAAGTGATTAGGAGTTTCTAAGTTGTGGGAGTTTGATGGAGAATAAAATACTATTATTCTTTATATGACTCATTTTCAGGGTCTCGTACATAAATTACAATAAATTGAGTTGAGGTGTACAAGGTAATCCCCCATGATTGTTTGGGTGTTTTTAGATTTATGTCTAGAATTATAACTATGAATAATGTGTTGGCTAATGGATTATATTTGGAATTCAATATTTTAAATCTATTAAATAGGTCATCAATTAGATCCAACTTGTCTAACCAAAAAAAAAGTTAAAGTATAACATATTGTGTTGGATTTATTTTTTGATTTCATCATCCAACTTCTCCAAAGAAAGGTCTTGAGAGCACAAGTGTGGTTCCATATGAATCCCATTGAAGTTACCAAATGGTGTACCTAAAAATTATGCAAAAATAATCAATATTAATAAAGGATCAATTTGGGATAGGTGTGAGATACCACTTTATTATTTTTTACTAGGAATTAAATCAAAATTATTAACACCAAGAGAAAATAAATTTGGGGTAGTAAGTGAAAAATAAGTATTTTTTGGATTATTTTCGATCAAAAAATTTAGACCTATAACATGATAGATTTAACTATACTCTATCCACAATATTTTTTATTTGAGGTATGAAGATTATTACTTATTATGGATAACTACTTACCAGTGCACCATAGATATAGACAATTGATGGATTCTTATGGCTACATAAAACCCGAATAAAATTTGAGATACCAAAGGTATGTGGAAGATCAAATCCATAGACAATACTATCTAAGGCTTGGGTATTGGTGAAACACTTATCACCTCACTTCACATTGGAAATGTTCTTAGCCAAAAATGATTAATTTTTGTAATATTTTAAAATCTTCAATACAATATTTATAACCTAAATACATATATACATACATACATATATACATACATACATACATATATATATATATATATATGTATATATATATATACACATATATGTATATATATATATACATATATACACACACACACACACACACACACACACACACACACACACACACACACACACACACACACACACACACACACACACACACACACACACACACACACACACACACACACACACACACACACACACACACACACACACACACACACACACACACACACACACACATATAATTTATGACTCCAAATTCTAAGTACCCAACTAATATCATCACTTTATATTCACCAAGATCTCATGAGAGTAAGGTTAGATCATATGATAGGTGGTAGTAGTGGGCCACTAAAATCTTAATATAGTTGTAGAAATAACCATATAAAGAGATAAAATGCCACTTACTATTATCCACTTGTATAAATCAATCAAATATAATAATAATACACAAAAAATAATGGATTATTCAATGAACTAAAAAACTTGTAACATTGCTCATATTGAGATATCTAGGCTTGTTTTAGGGGTAAACCTCCTTGAGGGCATAACTGATATATATGTATATATATTGATCTTTTAATGAATGAAAAACATCATACATACACACACACATACACATAATACACACACACACACACACACACACACACACACACACACACACACACACACACACACACACACACACACACACACACACACACACACACACACACACACACACACACACACACACACACACATTATGTGTGTGTGTGTGTGTGTGTGTGTGTGTGTGTGTGTGTGTGTGTGTGTGTGTGTGTGTGTGTGTGTGTGTGTGTGTGTGTGTGTGTGTGTGTGTGTGTGTGTGTGTGTGTGTGTGTGTGTGTGTGTGTGTGTGTGTGTGTGTGTGTGTGTGTGTGTGTGTGTGTGTGTGTGTGTGTGTGTGTGTGTGTGTGTGTGTGTGTGTGTGTATGATGTTTTTCATTCATTAAAAGATCAATATATATACATTGCATCTATAACCCTAATATATTTTCAACCCTATTACTCAAGGCTTGATTTTATATAAATAAAAACTAAGTTAATTTAATAACCAAGCATATTAAAATTTAAAAATAGTAAAGTATGTTAGGACATATACATCATAAAAACCATCTACTAATTATAATATGACACATCATATAACCATCCTTAGACAATCCAAGATGAAATTGATATGGGTTCTATGTTATTTGGTCAATGTGAAATTAGTCGAATGTTTATATAAACATAGTGATGGCCTGGGCATCTTCCCTCAAGGATCATGCATGTAACCATAGAGTGGTATATGGATCTAAAATTATAATCCAATTGTAATAATCCTTTATGGTTAAATACCTAAAATAGGATCATATGCCCTGATATGTAGTATTATCCCATCAACAAGACTAGTCAAATATATCTTAATAACAAAGTGATATAGATCTCTTTATAGATGGTCAAACATAAATCAACCCTAGATATAGATATTCCCATTCTCAACCATGTCTTGGATGATAGGAAAAGAATAGTAGGCATGTACACACCCATTAGAATCAATAAAAATGAGTATAGGGTAAGTGCACTGAGTGGGGGAATAATTCTATGCACATTTACCTCGATGTGTATGCATTATGGCCATAATTCATACACATTATTTAAATTTAAACTTGGGATTTTTGAGCCATAATGTGTATGAATTATGTTCACATAATGAATGTGTGTTATGTTGACATAGTAAAAAAAAATAATTGGAAGGGGCCTTTATGTCTTTCATGCTATGTGAAAGGAATGCATACACATTATTCTATAACATGTATGTGTTCCTTTCACTTTGCACAAAAAATCAAAAAAGAACTATATGAAGGGGAAAAGGGTTTGGTTTACTAAAATAAATGTTAAGTATAAGGAATATAAAAGTAACTCTTTAATAATATAAATGTCTTTAAATTTATTTTAGTAAATATAATACATTAGGGTTACTCTACTTTTGATAAAGTTGGTCTCACATCTACATGCCTTATGATGTGGCAGATAATTTTTAAAAGTCTAATTTGGTCAATATTTAGGCATTTTCAGGGTCTCAGTATTGAACCTAGATATTTTAAGGTATAAATTTTTTAATTTATGTCCATTTTTGGTAAACATGTAGTCATTTTAAAGGTTTTTATACCTTCCTAATTGCTTTCTAGCATTTATATGAGTCCTAGGTTTGTTAAAAGTGAAGTTTACAAACCACTCACTTTGAATTCAATCCAAAATGGTGTGATTAGGAATCATAGTTCACCCTTCCCTCATCCCCAATCAATTTTTCCTCATCTCTCTCTCTCTCTCTCTCTCTCTCTCTCTCTCTCTCTCTCTCTCTCTCTCTCTCTCTCTCTCTCTCTCTCTCTCTCTCTCTCCTTATTATTCATTATCCTTAATCAATACCTCATTGAACCTCATCATCCATTATCATCTATAATAACTTCCTCATTATCCCTAATCACTCTTTCATTGACTTGTTAGCACTCCAATCTATACCTTTTGAAGGAAATAGTTTAATTCTCTTCAAGCTTAAACTAACATGGGATTGGACTAAAGGTTGTGGGTGACCTATAGCAAGACCAAACCTCTAGTTTATGGGGTTATTTACCCTAATACATAAACTTAAGATTTCTTCCTAATACCTAATAATGTTGGGGTGAAAGGAGATGAAATGAAAACATGAAAATAGAACCAATTCTAAGGGTGGTGATGCAACAATATTCACTTATCCTATCTTAACTGATCTTCAAACATAATTTGTTAATATAATTAAATAATAGTGACTAAACATGATTATTGACACACTCATAAACATAAGTATTTCATGTGGAAGGTCTAAAACTTGAAGGCAATGGGAGGAATGTCTGCTTGAGACACTACTAATCATCTCATTCTTTAATAAAACTACCACCTCTTAGGACTTTACATGACCTACATAAAATGAAATTACAACATTTAGGTGAATGGGAGGACCTAAAAATGGGGAAAAAAATCATAATTTATTCAATTTAATAACCATAACACACTAATGCTAACAAGAAGTCTACAAACAGTCCTTTTCTCTATTGATTCTCAAGGTTCAAGATATAATTTGGTATATTTTTGATACACCCATCCAAGGGATGAGAAGAAAGGCATCAAGGATTCAATATATATAAATGTGAGAAAGAGAGAGAAGGTAATATATCATATAATTAGGATAGATAATCTATAATGGTCATCACTCACTCACTCAGTAGTTACAACAACCCTTTACACTCCACTATGCATTGTTTGAGTTGACTAGTGCCTTAAATGAGCACCTTGAGCATTAAAGTATATTTTTAGCAAGGTTTTATTAGTTAAGATTACATTAATTCCATCCTTAGTCAAATATATTTCCTTTCATCACTTATTAAGCATTGAAATAGGTCCAATTAGGCCTTCTCCATGAGGCATTAAGTAGTTTCCCTCACCTGCACATTGGCCATGTTCAAAAAATTGCCAAAATCCTTCATAATGGACATGGAAAAGGAGATTTATCACTTTAAGGTGAAGTTATATATATTTTATGATGGAACATTAACTTCATGATGGCCTTCTATGCTCATTAGCTTCTCTATTTTGTTGGCTAAGTAGATCTTATGGACTAATAGCCTAATCTCTTGTTCATTCACTATTTGGAGAGTAATGAGAATTGAAAAATAAATTCAATATATCTAATTAGGATTTATTTACTCCTAAACCAGTATTATACATCAATACTTGGGCCCTCTAAACATTCCACACCTACAATCTTACCCTTCTTATATGACTAGACCATCTTCATTAGCTTCTGTAGATTGGTTAATTGGTGGAGGTTTATAGAAGAAATTATAGGTATTGAGTTGGAAATTTAATTATTTTATAGGATTAAAAAAGTATCATACCACCCCATCCAATGATTGGAAACTTCTGACCAAGTCTTTCACTTCATCTCCTACTCAAAATATTGGAAACTTGTAATTTTTAGGGGGTGTCTATACACTATCCATACAGATCAGTACCCTATGAAAAGCCTTCTATAAGTGGAATACATGACCCAGGTGTTTTAAAAGTGATTATAATGCCTTTCTATGCATTTTATCTAAAATATTTCCAATTAGGCCCTTATTAGTGTTTTAGGGAGGTTTAAGAGGGTCTTGGATTCTTAACAATGGCTCATAGAGGCTAGGGACTTAAACTCTAAACCAATGCCATTGATCTATTATAGAAAAATTCCCCCAAATATCCTAAAGTGATAATATCCCCATGTATTAGTTACATACAATTCTAAGCTTGTCAAGTTGCCTCTCAAGTAGGAAATGGGCATTTTGAGTAGTATCTAGGTGTCTTTAGGCCAAAATAACTAGTTATGGCATCTCCTTTTCTAACCAAAGTTCCCCACACATTTAAAAAAACATGATGATCATTCTCATGAAGGTTTGAGATGTACTAGAATATCCTTTTTCCCTCTATTCTATCCTCTAAGCTATACTATCTTAATGAAGGTGTTAAATCAATAGGTATAAGTGCAAGGTTTTTGAATTTTGGTCTTAAGCTAAAGTTGTGGCCACTTAGACACTTTCTCTATCATGAAAATCACTTATGAGGGACCTTAGAGCATCTGTGTTGGATTTATCAAGCCATCTACCTCCTATTTCATGCATACAGTCCCTCACTTGGACACCCAGGTCTATCTACAAGATTTACAAATAATGAAGGCCTTTGTATATGACTAATGTGAAATCATTTGAGAACATTATGCCCCTCTCTTTCCTTAGAAACCCATTTTATATGCAAATTATCCTCATTTATTTATTCATAGGCTTAAAATGACTTTCTCAAGCCTTATCCATACAATATATCCCTTACAAATGCCAACCAATAGGTGATATGAGTGCTTAGGGGACTTGGGAAGACCACTAGGATCATTTCATAGCTCAATCACGCTATTTGGATGCATTTGGGGGCATAATTCCCCCATTGGTTCTAAGCTAGGGTTTAGGAAGGGTTTTAGAGGTCCACCATATTAACGATGATTCATTTAGTATGGACCTCCAAACCAAAATCTCTTGTAATGAATTTATAATCGACTAAACTCTTAATCTCTCATAAATAACTTAGAGTCCCATGTAAAGTGTGTGTGGAGATATGAATAGATGATGGTGTGTCTCGAGCTCCTTATTAGGCCATTTGTGTAGGTTATGTTATTAAAATTCATTCATGGATCTGGGCCTCCTAACTCCACTAACTCTTTTATGGATTTTTAGTCTACATGGGTGCTTAAGTTTCTCTAAGAGCCCTAGTCTTGGGTCCCTTTATGGTGAAAGGTAAAACTATTTGAAAGTGTAACTCAACCTATCTGCTTAAGTAATGGAACTCAAGAGAGATCTAAGACCAAAAAACTATCTTATTTAATTATTATACCTTAAATAACTTATATAGGGTTTGAAACACCTCAATATACCTCCACATTGAATTGAGTCTCTTTAGAGGTATTTATTTGCCTTTGAAGTGGATATGGGGTCTTGAGACCTAGATGAGCCTTTAGGCCTTGGAATGCTTAGACCAAGTGTTAGAACCCAAACCTACTTGTAGGTTTATATATAGCTCTAAAGTTGTCATAACATATTTTCAAATTCAATATCCATATTTTTTACATGCTCTTATGTACTCATACCCCTCACCAACCCTACTCTCTCTTGTAGCTTGCCTTAAGCATCACTACTTAGTGTATAGGATTGATGTGGTTGACATTGGAAAATTGAGAAGTATCCTTTAGATCCTTATATGGTTTTAATTATAGATCAAACATAATGTTTTAATATTGATCATATCCTTAAAGGCTCATCTCTTCTAACCCTACCAACACACTTGTATACATAGTCACACCACAACTTGTATACTTCTAGGTATGTAATTTAGACCACACAACTTCATAGATTAGGGGTACCCTCAAGTAATAACTTTATAAGTTTGGATAAATATTCATCCCCATAATACTCTCTTTTCATATGTTTTTGGAATTTCCATTTAATCTAGTCATGCATTCTATGTTGTCTAAGCAAGGTTAGTTAATTGTGTATGCTTACACCATTCTATTTAGTCACTTGCTCAGACCCACTTATTAGTTATTATACCATGATATCCATGACTTGAATACCTTAGTTTAAGTTACCTCATTATATGAATATAATACATTATGTTCAAGGTTGAGGGTATAGATCATCAACAATATTATGAGTACTGAATCATGTATGTTGATTGACTTGGGGTCTGTGGAGCAGGTCTTTGAGTTGAGATAGTACCCTCTTAGTTATACTTGAGGTCCCAATGGATCCCTTATGTTCAAATATATATCTATAATATAGGAATATACTTATTCATATCTTCTTCTTATGATCATGGTTGATCTATATATGATGACTTTGAAGGACTTTACCAAGGTGGATTTAGGTCATTTCCTATAGGTGGTGACTTAATTTCTCAACAAGGTTTATAGTTGTATGGGTTCATTTCTCCTAGACTTGATGACACTTGACAACCTTATGGAGTAGTTAAACCTTGTTTCTATGTATTGGGCTTGAGTAAAGGATCTAGACTTGTGAGTGATGATTGGTAAGGTTAGATGTAGCTTGAAACTTGGAGACAGGGCTTAAACTAAGGTAAGTTGATAGTGCCAAGGTTGTCAAATGGTAGAGGCTCTTTGAGGGCTTAGATTAAACTATTAAATCTAACCCAAATGACCTAAAAGGACCATAAGAACCTCCATGCATATAATTAAGAGGCCATAAACATTTAAGGTCATCAATGAGGCATACATAGTGATAAATGGAAACCCAAGACTTTCCAAAAAACTCAACTTTTGCTAAATAACTTTAATGTCTGCTAAACAAGATTGTGAAGGTGTTTGAGAGCTAAATGGGGTTTTTTACCTATGAGGACTATGATAAGATCTAAAAATCTTGAGATAAGGACATTTTAGTATAAAATAAACACTCCTTAGTTGTCCTTTATTATGTTTTGATAACCTTGAATCCACCATTATACAACATGTTGCCTTCCTTGATAGTGAAACCCAAATTTGAAGACATCACTTAGAATCACCATTTTGGAGTAATAGAGATCCATCTAAGCATTCAAAATGAAATAAGGGTATGAATAAATTTGAAAACATCATTATTACACCTTCAAACATTATTCACCTTTAGGCATATGCATTGTATACTCCTCACCAATGAAACCTTGTTTGTAGCATGTAGATAATGTTAACTCAGACATTTATGAATCCTATATGCCCATGTGACTTAACCAAAGGTTGAATATTCCATAGATGTATTTATAGGATGAGATAAAACATGAACAATCACCAGTTTGATCAAACAAACCAAAAACTCAATAAAACCATTCCCTTATTTTGCCTTGTGTAGATGAATATGGTGATTAGGTTACCCAACTTCATAGCATTTGTTCATAGAGCTCAGAAGACTAAATATGAAACAAATTCCCATGATTTTAAGGTCATAAAGTCTACTTTATTTGGAAAATATCTTGGACCCCCTCTCTCTCCTATTTATAGACTAAGCACAAACCTGAAATGCTCTCCACATCTACCAAAGAGATCAGTGGAGGAAGTGCACTAGTTTTTTTCTCTTTGGGACCCAAAACACTTGTATTTATTCATCATAAGATTATGTTGAACTCCCCTTATAGGTCCCCAACTCCTTCTCATCAAATCCATACTGTATAGATCTGTACCACCTTGGAAGCTCCTACAACCTATAAAAATTCTTATGTTTTCTCATGTTTCAAACCACAAACCATTCTTAGTGGGTAAGAGGAGGGAAATATGGGTCATATAATGTCTAAAAGTTCATGGTATGACTTGGGGAGTTTAAAAGACACATTTTCACATGTTTGGGGCTCCTTTAGTGGCAATCAGAGGTGTTAACTTGTGAAAATGGCCTCATTAGTACATGAAATGCTTATTTATGGTAATGTGGTTCTCGTAAAGGTCCTTTTAGGCATGTTTGATGGCTTTAGTGGCCTTTTTAGATCAAATATTATCATTTAATGTTTAAATACTCCACTTTTAGATAGTATATTATGGTTTCAAGTGAAGGCTTCAAATGAATGGCATTTTAATACTTATTAAATGGGCCTACAACATGATATAGATTTTAATTAGGCTCCCATGCTACTAGATAACATACATAAAACTTAATATTAAGACATACCTTGCATATTATTAATATACTAGATAGGTTCATGATGAGTTATCAGCTACAACATTTAGTTATCTCCATCATGACAGATTTTGAGCTATTGAGACCACTTCAAAGCAAATTATGGACATTCACACATGATCAAACACTATGAGTATTCTTGACACAAGATAAAACAATAATTTAGGACAATTACCATGATGTTTTATTGGCATGACACAAAACTATACCTATTGTCCTTGACATGATAACTAGTGACCTTGCTTTAGACTATCATAACCCCTCAAGGATATAAGAAAGATGACCAAAAGTGGTATCTTTAGGTTTTTATGTATGATTTTAATCCTTTATATACATAAGAGTAAAAATTATTCAATATTAACCTCACCATCCCCCATCATCCCTAATCACTCCCCACTCATCCCTCATCATCCCTAATCACTCCCTCATTGACCCTTACCACCCCTAATTGTCTCTAATCACTCCCTCATCATCCCTAATCACTCCCTCATTGACGCTCACCATCCCTCATCATCCTTAATCACTACTTCATCATCCCTCATCATACTTCATAATACCTAATCAATCTCTAATTGACCCTCACCATACCTCATCATCATCGATCATTCTCTCATCATCCCTAATCACTCCCTCATTGAACCTAAATATCCCTTATCATCCCTAATGACTCTTTAATTTGAACTCATCATTCCTAGTCACTACCTCCTCTTCCCTCTTGGTACACACATGAAGAGGGGGAGACCATTTAAGGCCTACCATTAACTCCCATGTTGAAGGGGTTTAATAACATAAACAAATAGATAGGCATTCCATCAAACTGTTGAGGTTAAAATAATAGAAATCAAAATACTTACACTAATACAATAGAATTTAGATTTAATCAATTCCACTGTTGGGCTTATTACATACACTACATGGATGAAAATAATATATAAGCACTTATAGGTCATATAGTAACCTCTACCTTTGTAATAGTAGTCTAATTGACCTCTTATACAAAGACAATAAAAATATCATGTAATTCTAGTCTTCTCTTCTATTTTTCCATCTGACCCATCCAATGACATGTCTATTTTATTATAAGGATGAGAATGAGCATTCAATGAAATTATCCTCCCATCCCCTTGTATCTTCCCAATGATTCAAGATCATCACATGTGTTTTCCAAACCACATGACACAAGGGAAAGACTGAATCCATTATTCACCTACATGTGGTTCAAATCTAATTATACATAGAGCATAATAATATAAGATGAATACATTTTTCACTAGAAGACAAAATTGGGATTTTAATTATTATACATAATATAGACCTATTAGGTTTGATCTAGGTGCTAAGATCCAATTTTAATAACCATGAGACCTAATCTATTTTAGACAATGTATAACATTGTATCAAAACATTTGCCTTTCTTAGGTCTCCATTAGGCTTTATGTAATTGATTTACCATCATGTATAGAAGACATTTATAGGATTCTAAACTTCAAAAAATGTAGTCAAATACAATGTTGATTCCTCATGACCCATTCATGGCTTAATTTACTACATGCCATTATGTGAAATAACTTATCACATTCAAGGCTTAGTATGGAATTAAGTTTCAATCAATCACTGCTTGAAGACTTATCTTGAAACACATACTTGTGTAGGTGTTTAATCTTAAATATAAAAATAACTTGTTACTTGAGTTGTTGACATAATCCATCAAATGAAAAAATAGAATCACCAAAGGATATAAAATAAGGAACTTCTAAGACTTATATGGGATTCAAAACTTTGATTACCACTATCAAGTAGCAAAAAAGGCATCTGTAGACACATACAAGTTTTCCTTTGTCAAATAACATTATGGATTATATAAAAGACACAATTCCATAAAGAAAAGTTAAAGTTCCAATCTAAGAAATAGGACTTGAATAACATAGGAAGTGAACAAAATATTTCACCATGATCGAATTGGTTAATGCAATCCAAATAAAAAGTTACAAGCCACAATGTCTCACCAAAGAGAAAACCAACCAATATAAAAGGTGGATTTCTTAAACTAAAACTTGAATAAAAAAATAACTATGCATGAATGGATGTTAAAATCCAAAGTTGCAAGAACCAACATAAATAAGCCACAAGGAGATTGGCCAACATGTAAGTTGAGGAAGTAACTTCCCCTAATGAAGCACACCAAAACTGAGACTAAGAAGCAAACAACAAAAAGAATAATATACTCTATCTTTTTAATTCAAGATTACTCAATACCATAAATTTTCCTGCATCACCTCTTCATCCTTAATTAATCCCTACAATATCTTGATGGTGGGTACAATAGCTTCCCACTTGTGATTGATTGGCATATGTTCCAAATATAAAATTTACTCACTCAAATAAGGACCAAAAAAATCTTATTTCACTCATCCTCTTTCACACAATTAAGGAACTTAGAGATATCATTTGATTATCTTATGGGATTTAAATATCTATATGGAGATCCACACCTAGACCATGGAGAGAGTGTTTATCTAGAGGAATAGGATAGAATAAGTAGGTAAGAAAGAAATTAAAGGGTGAGATGAAATTAGATTACTTACATATATAGATTGGGATTTGGGAATCTAAAAATCCCAATCCTAGTGTAGAGTATCTAATTATATATCTATATAGAAAGGGGTGACTGGAGATTAGTTGAGAACTTCAATCCCAACCCCATGGTTGACTTCTCATTTTATCTATATGTCATTAACAGTATGTAATTAATATACTAGATTTATAAATAGATATATAGGTGGTAACCAATCTATTAGAGTGTGTTTCCCAACCCAACTTGATCTATACCCAACCTAATCCAAAATAAGTAGAAATATACTTCACCCCAAACAATCAAATGATATCAATGAGTTCTTTATCTAAGTGAAATAGGATGAATGAATGAAGAGTTTACTTGGGGCTTATTTTAGTGAGATAAATTTGGAATTAGAACATAATCCGATCAAGCATAAGTGGCAAGCCACTATACCTACCATCAAGTTATTTGAGGGAGTGATTATGGACTAGGAGGGACAAAGAGGAAATGCATAAGGATGATGATGGATAATGAGGGAGTCATTATAGATGATGAGGGAAAGTGAGGGTCAATAAGGGAGTGATTATGGTTGATGAGGGAGTGATTGGGATGATGAGGGATGGTGAGGGTTAATGAAGATGAAGAAAGAGTGATTATGGATTATGAGGGATGATGGGGTATAGATTAAGGATGATGAGGGATGCCTAAGGAGTGGTTAGGGATGATGAGGTATGGTAAGGTTAAATAAAAGAGTGATTAATGATGATTAGGGATGATGAGGATGGTGAGGATCAATGCGAGAGTGATTAGGGATAATGAGGCATGAGGAAGGAGTTATTAAGGATTATTATGGATGATGAGGGAGTGATTAGGGATTATGATGGATGATTGAGTGATTAGGGATGATAATGGATGGTGATAGTTAATGAGGTAGTGATTAGAGATGATGAGGGAGTGATTAGTGATGATGAGGGATGGTGGGACTAAAATAATATGATAATCATTATCAATATAAAAACCAAATGATTTTTCTAAATATATTCATTATACTTCACTCCTTATACTACCCCATATGTTTTCTAAAAAATGGGTTATATTGAGAATGATGTTGTAATTATAAAGTATATCATTTATGCACATTCTATTTAAAAAATATAGAGGGTTATTACTTTGTTCATTTTTTATGAATTAAAGATAAAACAATTAAGGCCTATAATTGAGCTAGGGGTTTCTACCAGCTAGGACTATTCAATACATATACAACATTACAACAATTTTTATATGGTTATTATTACACTGCATTCAATATAGATTGAACATAGGTCAAAAAGGTCAATAGAGATCTAATTGATTGCAATTCAGATTATGAATATGATAAAATTTGATTCAACAAAATTATGGGAAATATTTTGATAATAATTTTATATGGGTAAATAAATAATTCTATTTTTTTTGAATGTGAATTTTGTCTAGTAGAGTTTTAGCACAATTTGGACCTAAATTATAAACATATAGATCATTGAAACATAAACATATTATATTACTACCTTAATTATGTGCAATTACATTCACACAAATCCCTTTGAAGGTTAATTCAAGAATAAAGGTATTCAAAGATTTTTATTGATATAAATAATGCACATGGGATGTAAAACATGTTATTGAAAATATTTAAACATAATATCACAAGTAGAGTTTCATATATATCATGAAGTGGTATAAGGAGAAACATATATAATCAATGATGCCACCAAAACATTTTCTTTTCTAGTTATTATATATTCTAAAGATACTTCTCCCAAAGCACACACTCTTCTAAAAATTGATCATAAACTTTAATTTTTTCCATAAACTCATATATCCATACCCATTTTACATGATCCATATATTTTAGTTAGAATGGAGGTCATTACTCTTAATTTCCTTGGATCTAGGCCATTGTCTTCCACTCTAAATATTATTCATGACTATAGTATTATCATTTTTTTCTTTTCTTATTTTATATATTTAGTTCCCATAACATGTAAATATTCTCCTTTCTATTTTGATTTATTGACTTCCTCATTCAAGTTATAGTTCAAACTATCATCTGAATTTCATGACATAGAGTCTTATTTTTGCTTGCCAAGTGGAGTTTTATGGTTTATGGTTATTAATAAATCATGTTAAAATATTATAATATCATACTCACCATAATACATTACATTAACCATCACTCAACTTGCCTCTGATCCAAATCATTAGTTGTTCAGTTGTAGTTACATGATTACTTTTTGAGATTTTCCTTACCATTGAGCAAGTGAATTTTATT
Source organism: Torreya grandis (assembly GCA_037957365.1). Taxonomy (NCBI): domain Eukaryota; kingdom Viridiplantae; phylum Streptophyta; class Pinopsida; order Cupressales; family Taxaceae; genus Torreya; species Torreya grandis. The sequence goes on along the minus strand of JARHVA010002908.1, from coordinate 900,832 downwards.
ATAGATTATAAGTTGATTTTTTTTAATATTTAAGTGAGGATCCCTTTTTTCATGGTCAAATAACTAATATTATAAAATTTAAAACTTGTTTTAAAACATTACTTATGGATTTATTGTTCTAGTTGCATGGCTTGGCCTGCAAGCAAGGGTTGGAAGATAACTAAAAATGCACATTCATGCACTATTCTATCTATACCAACTAAAATTATAGTCATAGTAATTTTAAAAGACTATTAAACTAATACCATATATTATTAAATTATCCTCTTAGAGTTTACTACATACATAAAATCAATTGGGTTAGTAACCCTAAGCTGATAATAATATTGATAACCATTCATATGGATTCAAAAATACTATGGCTATATGTCACATACCACTTCTCCCAAAAATATAGTTATGACGGGGTAGTGGGATGAATGGCTAATGAATAGGCACTATAATGGTGTTTGGACCTTGTTTAAGTCATTTAATAAAACAATGGTGTTATTTTTAATTGAATGACAAACATTTCAAGGTTTCTTACAAAACACAACAATCCTAAAAATAAAAGAAAGCCTAAAAAAATAAAATCATGTCAAAACAAGATTAGGTATTAAAACCTATCGTCTACCCCTTTGTAGGTGATATTAAAGGTTATAATACTAGGTTTATTATAAAAAAGCTTCAAAACATGTATACACAACATTATATTTATTTTCATCTGTAATGCATTATCTCTCCCTCTCTCCCGAATGATGTCATCCCTTTTCAAGTTGAACAACATGTACTATAATCACATAATCAACCCAACCAAATGAGTGGTTAAATCAGGTTAAGATATCAAAATAATATGAAAATCATTATCAATATAAACACCAAATAAATTTGTTAAATATATTACATATACAATATGACAATGAGGTATGAAGAGGGAGTGATTAGGGATTATTATGTATGAGGATATAGTGATTAAGGATGATGAGAAATGATGAAACAATGAATATGGATGATGAGAGACAATGAGGGAATGATTAGGGATGGTGAGAGAGTGATTAGAGATGATGAGGGATGGTGAGGTAAATAAAGGAGTGATTAGGTAAAATGAATAATGAGGATAGAGTGATGAGGGGTGATGAGAGACAAGGAAGAAGTGATTAAGAATGAGGAAGGGATGATGAGCAAGTGAAATTATCAAAAAGTGGTTGTTTGATTTGCACATGTCATCAATGTGACCTGTGCTACCCCAATCACACCTCTTTATCTTAAATTAAAAGTGAGCAGTTTGTAAACTTCAATTTTGACAAACCTAAGACTCTTATAAATGTCAAAAAGTAATATAGAAGGCACAAAAACCTAAATAATGACTATATGTTTATCCAAAATAGACATCAATTGAAAAATTTATGCCTTGAAATCCCTAGGTTCAATATTGAAACCCTGAAAAAGCCTAAGTATTGACCATATTAGATTTTGAAAAACTATCTCCGACATCGTAAGGCATGCAATTGTGAGACACGATCTATTAGATGTAGAGTGACCCTAATTTCTTATATTTACTTAACATTTATTTTAATAAACCAAACCATATTTCCCTTCTTATATCTCTTTTTTTCCTTTCTGTTCAATGTGAAAGGAAAACATATGCATTACATAATAATGCATACCCATTCCTATCACATAGCATGAAATAAACACATGACCCTTCCTATTCTCTTTTTTTGGATTAGAAATGACTTGGATTCCCAAGCCAAAGGCTTGGACTTGTCAACACACATCTGAATCTAAGAGTATTGATAGAAAACAATAAATTTTAGTTTCCTTCACCAAATACACTATGAATTTTGATGATAAAATTCATAAAATTATTACCATAATGATGAGAACACTTTCCTCTTTCCATATATGATTTTTATAAATTTTTGATTATTTAAGATTTCAATCTATGATGATTTCTACTATATCTTTTGTAGGCCACTACATGCCAAAAATATACATGCCTATATATGCTTTTATATTTTTTTCATTTATCCAAATACATTTTTTTAATTATTATAGACTAGGCCTAATTCTACACACATTAAAAAAAAACTAGTTTTCATTTTTTTGAGGTAGTTAGGGAGAACACATGATTTATCCATTTTTTGTCAGTTTTCATGATCTATTTACTTGTAAAATTAATAAACATTATTCATTGAAAAATTCTAAAAAATATAGGTTACAAATGAGATGATCTTATCTAAATCTTCACTAAATAGTTTTAACCAATATTAAATGATGCTAAAAAATGAGGGGTTGTACGACTGATTATCTACTTTGGTTTCCTAAAAAAGTAGGAATTACTATTCAAATTTTAGATGTTTTACCTAGTTATACTTAACCATTTAAAAAAAAAATAGAGGTTTGGAAATTAGACTCAAAATGCGACAATTCATATTCTTACACCATCCTTGAATTTTGAGTATAACCATCTCAAATTATCTATAAAAGTTCATATTTCTCAATTTTTAGGAAAAACATGTCCATGGGTAGGTCCCTTTTTATCCCCCAACTTTTTGTACTTACCCTATAAAAAAATATTTCTATAAAATTGGAGTGGTCCCTATCATATTATTTTAAAAATATAAGCTATCTAATGTTTTATCCTAGAATTACTAACCAACTCTATAATAGATCTAGTAAAAATTCCTTTTTTTTGAAGACAAGGATGCAACCCACAATTCTCAACCCTTGATAATAATGTGCAACATGTGTTAAACATCCTCTAATGCCACTCTATCTCAATTTTTTGAAGTGATAAATTTTGAGTCATAGTCCCACTACTTTGGATGGGTTGTCAACAATGGAATATCTCAAGGAATAAGCCCTAATCAACTTGCATGACCCAAATTAGTAGCATTAACATAGACCTAATATTGTGGATTGAGGCCCATATCTAAAATCAATCCCAAAGATCTATTTTTCCTGCACTCTCGAACATTATCATGGGTTATAAACACAAACAACCAATAAAACACATCATTTTTTAAAATAAAAATAAAAATAGAAACATGCCAAAAAGTTTCATATTTAATTAAAAAAATAGAAAATACATATTTGATAGTAGAAGTATCACATTCAGTGGTACATGGTTAAAATTGGGTGGCTATGGGACACATTCAATGATTCATAAGATGTAATTATTTGTTTATAAAACAAAAATAATGGTTTATGGGATATATTTAATAGGATGTGAACACATTTAGAAGTTATTTGGTATATTTGGAAAAGGCTCAAAATGTTCTTAAAATGCATAAAATTATAGATGATTTTTTATGATTATGTAGCACCTTAGTCTTGTACATTTGGAAAACTTAGACCTTGGTTGTTCCTCTTAGTTATACGCATGCTTTGATTTTGAAAGCCTCACATCTACTTTATATTGTACCCCTTTTCCTATCTCTTAGTCTAACTAGTCTTATATTGATGATAAAAAAATCCTATCTTTCCCAAAATACTTAAAATGTACTTAATTTACACCTCTATAAGTTTTAAGCATTTACCTATTTTGATACTCCCAGTGTTTGCAATAAATAATAGTATCAATGTTATTATCTTACCCTGATTCAAATATCCATTGTCTTAAATTAATATAATTTATAAATGAAACATATTATAATGGTTGACCTAAGTGATTTAATGTGAGCTATCTCTTGATAATATTTGTGTAAATGCAGTATCAACCCTATTTCATTCCTCACTTAGAAATCAGACCAAAGAGACTAAGGCACTTATAAAAGCACTATATCAATCATTTATTTGATCAAAGCATCCCTATTTCCATATCATTCATAGGTATAACACATATACATGTCTAAATTACTAAAGGAGTAGTCATAAGGTCTTATTTTCTAAGTTACAAGCTAGGTCATTATTTTGCTTTCTTTACACACATTATATGAATCACACACAAGCCAACAAGTAAGGGAGTATTACATGAGTCTAAGGCCTTATTATAGAGTATTGGTTATGTAGGTAGTGCCTTTTGATAGTAGGGTCACTAGGGTTATCTTAACACTATGTGCCCACTAACCCATTTTTCACCAAGGCCACATTGAGTATGGAAAGCTAGGGTTTTACCATTTCATAAAGAGTGATAATCCATGACCTAAAACTACATGAAATAGATCAAAGGTGAATTTAAACATAGAATCATCCAAGTGGTCATATCTTATTTCACTAGATATTTCATATGGGACACTATTGTCAGACTCAAATCTAGTTTTGATGTAACTTTCTAGGGTTGACACAACTATCTAGATAACTAGAGGCACTAGATATGGAATATAACAACTTTTTTATAAATGTCTTCCCATCTAATTTTAGATTGTTTTAGATCTAGGTATGCATTAGCATTATATCCAATTAATTAAATCACTTCTTTATTATTTCTATATCTAGTATAGTTTTACTTTCCATTAATAGCTTATCTCAGTTTAATAAATATAGTATATGATATATTTTAGTTTAGAATTTAGTTGTCTTATTGTAGATATGATATTCACCATTGTGTCATATCATTTATATACTCTTAACCCTATCTAACCAAGAGGATTCAAATCTAAAATTAAGGTTAAACATTTGTTGAACCCAATCTTTGAACATAAAACCTCCTAATAAATTAGGGTTTTCTTATTATTGTACTTTTTTGAAAATTTTAAATTTTAAATTTGTGAATCAATGAAAATTTTTAGTGTTAAAACACATTTCCAAATTGAATATAAAGAATCATTTATTACTCATCTCAATAATAACAAGGGCTTAATAGATGCATTTTTGTATGTTACAAGAGATAAAATAAGTAAACAAGATAAAACCAAGGATCCCTCACCTATTAATATTGAATCCCTAGAAGGTAATATAACTCATCCCACACTTATAAATCCACCTAAGTATAATGGGGGTACATATTTTGTGTTTTAACCTTTATTTCATAAAAACACTATTGCTAATCTACCATAAAGTTACCAATGGTTTTGTTTTAACCTTTTAGGAATTAACTAGTGTAAATATTATGTTTGTTAAAGATATTAGTAGTCTAAATTATGGAAATAATATGTAATAAATACAACCACTAATTTGTTATATAATTTACTAGCTTTCAATTTTTTAAAAATAGTAATAAATAGTGCAAGTAAGAACTTAACTAAAAAATTGAGATGGATGATCTAGGTGTTAGAAACTAAGATGGAAACTAGTCTGATTGTCACAAATTAGATCCCAATGTCAAAAATCATCATAAATAGTATCACCATAATTGGATAGTATCACCATTATTAAAAATGTGGTAGTAGTGTCTTGATATTGGTGGTAGTGTCCTTTGTGCAGGACTATCTTGAGATTTTGGGTGTGCTTATGTCTAGATCACTAAGGTTATTTACTATGTACAGAAGTCATAAAACCCTATATTTTGTCTTATGACTGATCTTGTGAGTAAAACCTAATACTCCATACAATTATGGATTCTAATTGATATGATTTGAAATTATGTTTATTAATAGGGTAGACTAGACATCTTCAAAATCCCACTGTGATGAGAGTTACCTACATAATAATATCCAAGGAGGGATCAATCCCAATGAATTTATTCACACCTAAGTGTTGGTACAAGTGAAGGTTAATCTAGTATGATAATGGACTTAAGTGCCTTGAATGTGCTTGAGATTGGAAAACTAGGTTATCTAAGCTTAGGACTGTTGTAGATGGTAGTATGCATAAGTAGGGAAAAATAGGGATTGCTAACCTTAATTATGTATAATTTGTTCTGAGTTTGAATGTGTATTTTGTATCAAATTTCCATCTAGTGGTTAAAGGGAAAACATTTAGATATTTGTACTGTTATGATGCTTTTTTGGGTGATAAAATAGGTCTAGGCTAACCCTAGAAGGTTTTAGTTTGGAAAAGATATCCATTTGGGAAAAAAAAAGTAAAGGACATTAGTAGAATTTTTGAGAGATTAATGCCATGTGGATCTAGAGTCTTTATTATGGTACTATTTTCAAGATAGTATAACACTAGGCATAAAGGGTTAGGATTAGGAAATGAGGGTCTAAGATTGCTTTAGGGATGACTAGGGATGCTTGTGGCCTACACAAAGGTTGGATAAGTGTGATAATATGATCTAGGATAGGTCTAGGGCTAAGATTAGGATGAGTAGTCTCAAGTATCACTCTTAACACTTAAATAAAACTTTTATGTGATTAAACTCTCCCCCATTTATTATATAAATGTATCAAAGTGAAATTACTAGGATAAAGGGAAAAGAAGTGTACCTAGACTTACCTAAGAGGTGAAGCCCATGAAGCTAGGTCTGAGTATGTGAAGCATGATCTAATGTGTGTCCTAAAAAATAAACGTGCATAAATCAGTCCTTACTCAACATATATCGTATCTAAATATCTATATATCTAAGCCAAACTATGTATCTATAAATTTGTATCTTTGAGTAAACCTGTGTGTCTGAATATCTATATCTGAGGAAATGTGTGTATCTGAATATTTATATATCTAATTCAAATTGTGTCTGAATATCTGTATGTGAACCGATCTATGTGTCTATGTGAATCTATATCTGAACCAACATGTGTGTCTATGTGAATCTGTATCTAAACCAATCTATGTGTATATGTATCCCTTTTGGTGAGAGAGCTAAAACTATGGTAAGGGTGTCTAACCAAAAGTGATATTATAGGTTGTGTATGTGTGAGTTCTCTTTGAGTTCATTTTGTGTGTGTCTAGGCAAGTTGAGGTATTCAATTTTGGTGCATCACCCCATAGTTAGTCTTAGAAGTATAGGAAGTAGTTGTATCTCTCTCTCTTTTCATTGTCAATAATTATGAAAGGAAAATTGAGTAAACTGAGTAAAGAAGTAAAATTGGGTAAAGAGATAAGAATGAGGAAAGGAATGAATTCACCTCACTGGGTACATGATCTAATACATGAACCTAGTGATAACCTTGTGTGTGCATGCATATAGTGATTAGTCAATGAATATATTGGACTAAGATAATATATTGGTCAATCTTCATGTGTGGGTGGCTCAAGAACTCAATCTAATTTTGATTCCATCATTGTCCACCCCTGCTTGATGGATCATGACCTGTGAATAGCTTGGATTAGATTGATAGTGTGTTCAACCCTTTCATGTAGGTGGATCAAGAACTCATGTAGGGTATAAATATATAACTAACAACCCATGTTTAGTAGATTCATATGAAACTGAAAGTGCATGAAGTAACTTTAAATGTCTAATTGGGTATGTCAACTTTGTATCCATTCGGGTACATTAGGTGGCTTTGATCCACTCGAGAATGTCAACCACTATAGATGGAGCAAGGAATGAAACTAGTGTGCAACATAGAATATGATGTAAGGTGTATAAAACATATAAAATGACATGGAATTTTTCGTTCCATGTGATCAACCAATTTTTAAGTGAACATACAAAAATAATGTGTCATACACATGCCCCGAAATCTAATATCTAAGGATATGGATTTTGGACTGAGTTGTAATAATTTATGTCTGGGTATCTAAAATAAGTATGGGAATGGTCATGATGCACATTATGCCCTAAATATGAGCAAACTAGTATGAATCTATGTTGAACTAATATGAATATGATTAAAATTGAATAACACTGATAAATTTATAACTAAATCTATGCAAATCTATAATGTACCTACTATAATTTTCTATTTAGTTTTTTATGAAACTAAGGCTACTAGATAATATCTTCATGTAATGGATATTATTTCCATTATTATAAATGTGGTGCTAGTGTCCTAGTTTGGGTGTTAGTGTCATTCTAGTCTGATTTTTATGCAACTATACTGCTTCCTATGATACTATTTTCCCACTATGTTTACCTGAGTTTGATTATTTGTATTTTGAGCCTATTTCCTAAAAATGTACTATGAGTGAAATATAGGATCCTCTCTATGATAAACCCATGCAATTTCCCATTATTTTGAGGGGATATGTTGAACCTGTGTAAGAACTATTGTCAAAATAAAAATATCTACAATATGTGTGTTATCTGTAGCATATATGATAGATGTGTAATAATCCAATATAATGTGTATACATAACATCATATTATAATATAATTTGAGCATAAGTATTTAATGTAAAATTTATGTCATGTATAACATTCACAAGGGTGTCAAGATAGATATAAAAAAGTATGCAACATTAAGTCTGAGTAAAAACTGGATAGTTACTTAGGGGGATGGGGCATGATGTATATCATGGCACCCAAGTAGGAAGGATAGATGCATGAGGTCGATCATGGCATCAAATTTTTTTGTGTGTAATAATAAAAGACAAGTGTTATGGACATGACACATACAAGAAAACATACATAAAAAACACATGAGGCATACAAAATAGGCGAAGGAGCCAAAATATAAGGGACATGGGCACATGTCACTAAATCTAAGAAAATAAGACATAAAAGAACATGTTAAAATTTCCACATATGTAAGAAATAAAAAATTTGGTGTAGATCCACCTAGAACAACATTTTTAAATTTTTGCATACATAATTAGGAAGGCACACAGAAGGATATGGGCACATGTCCAATACATACATACTATGAAAGAAAGTGGCATAGAACCAAAGAGCAATGGCATATTCAAATGCTCTAGAATAGAAGAAGCATAAAGATACCATCAAGTCCAAACTAGGAAAGCTTAAAAAAAAATTATACATGAATATGCAATACAAATATGTGTAAGAGAAAGGATGTACATATGCTGAGTCTAAAGTATTAATAGGTAACAAAAATCTAAGTGTAGCATTATCAATATCAAGATATAAAAATGCTAAAGCTATGATGTAGAGTATATAAAAATACAAACTTTGAATTGAAGTTATGTGTAGGTCCCAAGTGGGAGAATGTGTCAAATGAAGAACTCATGTATCGATGTATATGTCCCCAGTGGGTAGATAATTTCAAATCTAAAATGGTGTAATTAACTTGAGTCATGTAAAAAAACTATAAACACTCAAAAATAAAAAGTGAAGCATGTGTGTATGATAAAACTGATTATACTAAGATATCTAATATATGTAGTGTTTGTAAAATATAATAAATTTAAATATAACAATGTATATAATCTATAAATTTGTGTTTTTGAGTAATTATTTGAATGTTTTTGTGTATTTGGCATACTATATTGTGTTTGGATTTTATAGGTATAGTATATGTACAAGCAACATGAAAATGAACTATGTATAAGGATCAAGAGAGAAGGAAAGTATGTACAAAAAGGGAGGAATAATACTAACCAATAAGTCTCACAAGAGACTCTCTATCAATGTGGACTATGTCAAATAAAGGAGTTATGATTGTGCATGTTGTATGAAAGGGAAATTATGGTCCCATAATCTAATATGCTAAGTGATTTATATTTGACCCTGCCTATGGATTGATGCTAAGAATCTATGACACTGACTTTGGTTTCTTATGAATTTTAGGGGTATGAAGGACCTATCTAATAAAAGATGTTATAGGTGGTATAGCTGCCGTATGCTAAGAACCCCAATAACTTAGTAAAATTTATCTCAAAATAAAATGATTAGAGGGAGGCCCTCTAAAATCTACAACATATCTTTGACATAAGGGTATCTCTAATAATGGTATGTATGGGAGAGTATGTGTACATGATAACACTATATGATTAGACCTTGCTTGCACTGATGGATCCACTAAACTCTATGGTGTACTAATAATAATTGTGATTAGAGTTATAAATGGTAAATATGTTTTAATTGGTACTTGTGTTGCAACTAATAATTATGCTATAACTGGTAACCATGTTATAACTGGTTGTGGAATAGGTAGAGGATACTCATATGGAAGAACCTCAACTATGACCATCTAAATTTCATCTATATATTTTAAGCATATGTGTACTATGGATATGACACTATGGATGGGATGGACAATAGCTACTATATCCATGGGCTACCTAATAACATTTTAAATATTCCTACAATAGGTAATAGTAAGAACTTTGTAGACATATGTGCTAGTTGTACCTATAAAAGAAGTACAATCTCCCTAATAGAGCTCTGAAGATGACCACTAAAACCACTAATAATTGTGTCTATAGGGAATATATCCTACTCTAAATACCCCAAATGTTGTATAAGTGTGATATTTCACATGCTAATACTTGACCCATTGTCAACCATAACACTCTAGATAGGATTATGATTTATGTAGGCTCATAGAAAGAGTGCATATAAATTTGTATCATCATCAACAATATATTAATCTAAAAAAGTGATTAGTGTTCTAACTATAACTATAGTGTGGTATACACCAATGATATTATGTAGTAGGTGTGCCTACTCTATAGTAGTATGATATGAAGCTGGGGGTGGATGTGCTTGATATGTGTAGTGAACACGTGAAGTTATACCTAACTCATTTTATGTATGATTTAGAAATAGATCTAAGAATATTTTCAATGCCTTAGCTTCCATTTGATGTACTTTATGTGACTCTATGGGTGTGCCCACATCAATAATATTATCTTTAATCAAATCTTATATCTTATGTTTTACGCTGATGCATCTATTTATTGTATGGCTTGGTGCTCTATGATAATCTCAAAATGCATTGGAATCATAGTTCCTTGGAAGAGGTCATGTCATATCAACCTCTTTGATGGTAAGGAGAGATATGCCATTGCATTCTAAGAGTTGTTGTAGAATGCATGCTAGTGATTCTAAAAGGTTGGTGAAAAATCTATGTGGAAGAGTTGATTAAAATTAGGTAAGGAGATGGCTATGAAGCTATGTTAATTGTGATATTTAGATAATTCTTGTTTTTAGTGGACCTTACCTTGTATGGAGGCTTGTTATAACTCTTAGTATTTGATTCTGATTTAGTTGTATATTTTAGTTTACCTATTAAGAGAAGCTTGACTTTTCTTTATTTCACTATGTGGCATAAATCTATGAATGTTGGAAACTTCTTGAACAAGATAGATTTGTGTAATGCTGGTAGAAGACTCTATTTGAACATGTCCTAAAGATATTTATCTACCATGGGGATAGTCAATTTGGTCAATATAATATTAAATCATAAGACATATTTTGTAATAGGCTCATTTGATTTTTGTTTCAACTATACAACTTGAGCATATGAGATCTTGTCACTTGTGTTTATGGATAAGTGTGATAAAAACATGTCTGCCAAAGGATTTAATGTGGTGATAGATTGATTTGGAAGATCATAAGACCATTGTAAGGCATAATCCTTTAAAATACATGGAAATAACTTAGTGAGGAGCTAATCATTGGACATATAGTCCAAACATGCTATTTAAAAATCTTGGAGATGATACTCTGGGTCACCCTTACCATCATAAAATATAAACTTAGGTGCTATAAAGTCAGATGGCAAAGGAGTTGCCACTATGTGATGTACCAAAAGTGTATGTAATAAAATATTAGAATCCAAGGCATATGATGGCCTAGTGGCTCCCTTATCAAGATGTAACACCTTAGCCTATAGAGTATGAAACTCATGCCTAAGGGATTATACATCTGGAGTGTAGGAACTAGACATAGGAGGTGTATCTATCACTGAAGGTTGTTGAGTTATAATTACTAGTTGTTGTGTTAGTTGAGTTGGCCCCACTATAGGTGTAACAATGTTATTATCTGGGAGAGTTAAATATTGACTTTTGTTTAATTTATTCTTAATTTCCATTATGGCTTGTAAATTTTTTTCATGATCAAGGGTTTGTTCCCAAATTCTATCTTTGAATATCTATAAGATCTCATCATTATTGACATTTAGGTTTCAATAGTTAAGTGGAGGGAGAGTGTCCCAATTTCCAACTTGTGTATCATCTTGATCTTAATTATATTTCTAATGTTTGGATGTATTATCATTGAAATTCACATAATCAGGGTGTGAATGATCAACAATAGGAGTTACAATAGGTCCCTTGTCCATGGTATAAGCTTAAATAGTAGGAATTTGAATATTCTCAATATGATTACCACCTAGCCTAGGACTTCTTCTTAATGGAAGATAAATAGCTTTTTTAGATGTCATATAGTAAACAAATTGAAATATAGATGCTAAAATACAATATATGAAATCTAAAAAACTTAAAAAAGCCAATAAAAATAGGAAAAAGAAGGATACAAACCCTAAGATCATCTAGGATTAGGGTTTGAGAAATGTTCAAAGTAAGTTGAGTTCATTGAATGTTTTAAACTTTTAGGCCTTAACTAGTGTAAACTATATGTTTATTAAAGAGATGAGTTCTAAATCAAGGAATAAATATAGCCACTATTTTTTTTACAAAATTAACCAACTTTGACTTTTCTAAAAATAGAAATAAATAGTATAAGTAAGAACTTAGCTGGAAAACAATTGAGATGAGTGATATAGGTGATAGAAAATAAGATGAGAGATGGTATGAGTGTTGAAAAATAGATCCAGTGTCAAACCCTTACTATATAGTATCACCATAATTATATAGTAGTTCCATTATTGGGAATGTGTTGGTAGTGTCTTGATATTAGTGGTAGTGTCCTCTATGCAGAACTACCCCAAACTTCTGGGTGCACCTGTGTCTAGATCTTTAAGGTCTATTCCTACATGCACAAGTATTGAAACCATGTATTTTTCCTCTTATGAATAATTTTGTGATCAAAACATAATCTTCTATGTAGCCAGGGCATCCAATTGATATGATCTTAAATCATGTATGATAGTAGGGTAGACTAAACATCCTCAATACCCCATTATGAAGAGAGTTGCCTACATATGAATACTTTAAGGAGGGATCAATCATGATGTATTTATCCCCACCTAAGTGTAGGTGCAAGTGCAAGTGAATATATTATGATAGTGACCTTGAGTGATTTGAATATACTTGAGACTATAAATCTAGGTAATCTAAGCTTAGGACTACTATATATGGTAGTATGTAGAAGTAGGGCATAATAGGGATTGATAACCTTAATTATGCACAATGTTTTAGGGTTTAGGGTAAGTCTATGGCTAATTTAGGGATAGGTAGTCTCAAGTATCACTCTTATCAATCAAATACCACTTTTACATGATTATAAGTTTCAACTCAAAGACCAGTTTCAATGCCTACTCAAATTATGTTTACATCTCATTTGGTAACTACTTAGATGGATAATTTAAACCCATTGGGTCTACAGTTCAATCTCTTCTCTAAGCTATCAACAAATTAGAAGATAAGGTTACAAACATTGAAAAAAAGGATTCAAATTATTCACATGCCATTGATTCACAACATGTGTATCATAACCTCTTGTACCAAATATATCTTTACAACCTTTACCAACTACAGTTATTTCACATAAATTAACTTTTTATGATGGCAAAGGTGATCCTGAACAACATCTTTGAACCTTTTATATGGCATGCCTTGATTATGCTTCCAATGCTAAAATTTTAACCAAATTATTTCCATGGAGCCTCAAGGATCATGCTTTTATGTAGTTTTATGACTTACCTCTTCATTCTTTGAAAGCATTAAAACCTCTTGCTTATTTCTTATATAAACTCTAAAATAAACATGTTTCTATTATTTTTATTCCTAATTAACCATATAGTACATAGAGATAGGTTTCATGAACCCATATTCCTTTTATTGGTACTTCTTAACCTTAGAGTCCTATTATACATACATCTAACATCATAGATACTATAGTGATAGATATTTCACCTATACATGCTCCCTGAAAATACCACTATTTTCTTGCGCCAAGTTATGAGTGGGGATATACCTATGATCATCCTTAGGATGAGATAATAGGATGATATTTTCACTTTAAAAATACCAAAATAAATAATAGTAATACCAAAAAAATCAAAACATTGAAAAATCTAAAAGCATTTTCAGTACCTACATGGTCTTCTAGCTCCTTAACATCTGTGTGTTAGTTATATGTTAAGGGATAAAATATTAGTTACTTCTACATACACATCTAAAAACATACATAGATACATGATTATATGCACTTATGAATATTGGGATTTCCCTCTACTCACATCACTAGGACATTGGGGCATCCATCTTCCATGATATTTATAGTTTCAAGTTATATCATTATATGGTCACCTCATATTATCATGATTGGGCTCTTCTGTACTTAGACATGCCTTATCCATGCTTATATATTGAACATGGTACTTGATATGTTATGGACTTGACATTTTTTGCCAATGCATTTTTACTATGAGCTATTATGATATGTGTATGTTGGTTGATTATTATTTTCCTTTATACACTTCCTTAAATATTTTTGCCTTACTATTATCTTGCTTATTCGATCATTTTAATATACTCTATTATATATGGTCACTGTGCCTACATTTGCCTTATTCAAAATTTGAACATGTCATTTCTATGGTATAGACATTTGAATATGTCATTCATTGATTTGTGAAAATTTGAATAAGTTATGTCCATTCAATTTTGTGGCATTTGAACATGCCCCTTATTTGTGGTCTCCCAAGATCTTTGTTTGTTGACTTGATTTTGAGTTATCTTATGTGTGTGCTTGTTTGCTTGTCAAGATTATATTGTTACTATCTATAAGTTTCCATGATCCTTATCATGTATCTTAGGCTTACATGTGATCACATTAGTTCTATGTGCTTCAATTATTTTTTACCTACACATATTTTTCTACATGCTACATGGTTTAGCCATAGAATATATAACTATATGGTTATCTTCTTCTTTTGAGGTGAGATAACTACCTGATACAATTTTTACCTCACTTTAAATGGGGGGCATGTTAGTGGGGGCATGTCATTGCATATGCCTTCCATAAATTCACAATTTTATAGATTTAGTGGGGGTATGATTTGAAAACATGTTCTCCATAATCATTTACCATATGATGCTTATATTAGTTCATATATTTAATGGGGGCATGCTTTGGAAGCATGTTATACACACCTATTAAATATTAAACATATCTAATTTATAGTGGAGGCATGTTTTAGAAATATGTCTTCCATATTGTTACTTAGATCAATTTCATATTTCTCCATATATAGTGGGGGCATGCATTGGAAACATGTTCTTCACACTTACATAGTTATCTAAATTGATAAAAGGACATAGTTATATGATTTAGATTCACAATTGTGAAATAATTCTATAAATTGGTAACATTATTATACATAGATTTATCATGAGACACATATAAGGTGCATATACTATGTAACATGTGACTAATATTTAAAAATCAAAATTAGTTTTAGATTATAATACCATTGCATGTACTGATACTCTACAAACTTTTACAAAATTTATTGAACTAATTTACTCTAGTAGTTGGTTCACCTTTTTGGTATGGTTGAGGTGGAAAAATTACTCAATCTTTTCAAAATTTTAGGTTGGATGTGATTGTATCAGCCAACCTCACCATGTTATATGTATCATTGGGTTGAATGGTTGAGCTAATCTTAACTTCCAAGTGATAAATCAATTTTCATCCAATGTTTGGGGCATGTGCCTTCCAATATCTCTCTCTCTCTCTCTCTCTCTCTCTCTCTCTCTCTCTCTCTCTCTCTCTCTCTCTCTCTCTCCCCCCCCCCCCCCCCCCCTCTCTCTCTATTTAAATATTTTATCTATATTTATCCTAATCTTAGTTTCATAACCTTATTATGATACATCTTTCATAAAACAAGTTGTTGATAGGCAAGGTAGTTACATTGACAAATAGGTGTACTCCTAAGCCTTGCTCTTTCAATTTCAATCTATTTAAAGTAATTCTAACCTAAATTATATGCAATAATTTTACATTATAACGTCCTCTTATTTATAGGTCAGTCACCATCAAAGCACTCAAATTCAACTCAAGTGAAGATAATGCATGCATACACACCCGTGTTCTTATTCCATTCTTTTAAAATAGAAATTTCATTAATAGATTAAAATATGTGGAAATGTAGATGATATTTTATGATTATGTAACACCTTAGTCTTGTACACTAGGAAAAGTTATATCTTAGTTATACATATGCCTTGATTCTACAAACCTTGCATCTACTCTATATTTTGCCCCTTAGCCTATCTCTTAGTTTGACCAGTCTTATATTGATGACATAAATATCCTATCTTGCCTAGAATGCTCAAAATGTGATTATCTTATGTATACAAGTAAAAGTGAATCTAATATACAAATCAGTCCTAACTTAGAGAAGATGAATCATCTAACTATTACCTATCTAGATATCACCCAATAGAGGTCAGATTTGTTCAAGTCTAACCCATACCTAGACTAACATGGGAATGATCCAAGGCTATGGGATGCCTACATCTAGACCAAACCTATAAGATTTTTAATGAGGCTAGTTACTCATATATGATAGTTTGGACCTTTCTTTCTAAGACCTAAACAAGTTAGGGTGAAAAGGGTCAAGAGATTGCATAAAATAAAACCTATTCTAGCATGTGGTGATGCACTGAATGTTCAAAGATCCACTCTCAAGATTGAACTCATTAGCACACTAATAGACTATGCATATAACTAATGCAGTGTCTATAATGGTTTATAAGCAATATTGCTTCCCCCAGAAGTTAACTTGATGGATTTAGGATAGAAGGAAATGAGGGTAAGGCTTGATTTAAAACACTTACAGTCAACTATCCACTTTATACCTGAGACATCAACCTTAAGACATGATAGATGACATGTAAAAAAAGTTTATTAGCACTTAGGTTGAACTTGGACCTACAAAGGGAAAGTAAAAAACACTTTTGCATATCAAACAACTACAAAACACTAAGCACATGTTAGTAAACAACTATAAAATTATCTATTCACTACTTTAAGAGGTGTAGAATATAATTTTTGGTAGAGTCTAGTTTTACCAGCCTGATGGATGAAAATCAATAGGTCAGAGGCTATATTTATAGAATAAAGGGAGAAAGAGAAGGGGAAAATTGGTCCACAAAGGGCAATCAAATGAGTTCAACTTCATTTGAACCATAGTTATAATTTCTTCTATAATTATGCTTCTTTGGAACTTCCTGATTGATCTAGGTCATATCAAGTAGTTGTA
Organism: Torreya grandis; assembly: GCA_037957365.1. NCBI lineage: Eukaryota > Viridiplantae > Streptophyta > Pinopsida > Cupressales > Taxaceae > Torreya > Torreya grandis. The sequence continues at coordinate 883,724 of JARHVA010002908.1, read as the reverse complement.
ACAATTCATTATTCTCGCATTGATGTTCCCTTACGATTGTAATAGTAGGATACAATTATTTTGAGCTAAGTTTTGGCATCAATGCAACTACAATAATTATATCCATCTGTTATAATTTTGTCTTGTTAATTGCTCCTAATTGGTTCATCAAGGCATACAAGAGTGGAGAGAAGGGTCCTTTTCATATAGTTGGTCCTGGAGAAGAAACCATTGGGTCTACATGTATGCCTTCATGGCATCCTTTAAAATGTTAGATCTTATTCAAATTGAACATGCTCAAACTCATCCCCATGTTAATAGGTCCACTATAAGTAAAAAACCAATATTAGACTATTATTTTTCCTATAGTCATTATGTCAGTGTAGACTATAGACTATATGACCCCTTTATTGATTATATTAGGTCCAAATAGACCCATTCTATCTTTTCAAGAACTAAGAGTTCACCATACGCATAGGTCCTTCTAAAAAAATGGCGAACATAGTCATTGAAATAACACTTCAACCCTCAAATATTTGAACTAAAGGTCCATATTAAGGTTTAATGGTAGTCCATTTATGTCCTTTAACTTGAATGCATAAATGTGTCCCTTTAATGGCATTTAACTGAGCTTTAATGGAAGTAGGATGACCCTATAATACTTGTTTTCTATGATAAAAAATATCCCTTTGGTTCAACTTTACCTATCAAAAAATGCTTGGGCCAATCAAAATGCTCCATCCTATCTTTACTCACATTAGCCTTATAGATCCCTATTATCAGATCTTGAATTTTTGACCTCTTTGCACATTATTAATCTCCTTGGTAAGAATGAATATGGTATATTTATCTCCTTAAACAAAGATCCTTTGACATGTTAACTTTCATTTGCACCATTGGATCAAGTTTTATGAGTGAATGCTAGTCGTAGATCTCATTGGGCCCACTATCCTATTAGTTGAGCTCATGCCATTAGATCATCGATATGATTGAACATTGATCATTGATCTAGATTGGACCCACATCCTTATCAATCAAGTTTGTGCCATTGGATCTCTACTTTATTGATACACACCATTATATCTTATCCAACTTGTAGCTCTTTAAAGGGATTTAACCCAGGGACCTTTTCACCTATTTGACCCCAACATAAATCATTAGATCTCATGTGTTAGTATGTGAGCCCATACAGACCATTACATATTAATCAAATTTAAACATTTTAATAACCTTTTTAATCTAATAGGTTACATTATGGAACTCAGACTTGATGTTAGCATGAATGTCTCTTTCTATAGGTCCAACTTTGAATGCTCATAACCTGGGCTAGGAAGCTTGTGCAGACTTGAAATTTGTAGAGTATACTCTTGCCATGAAGAAATATATGGAACTATAATATTTTGGATCATGAGGTTTTTTTAGGAGAATTTATAAAATGCATAAATAAACTAGTCCATTTATTTTCTACATGATGTCTTGGTGATGGTCTAGTTCATCAGACTTGCCCAAGTCATTTTTATTCAATATTTCAAGGTCTTGATGAGTTTCCAATATTTTGTCAATTTGGTCTATATCCCTGTGAGCTAGAACACTATGAGATCTTGCATAGATCCCTCCATTTGCATTTCAAGACCCATTTTTGAGCCATTTAATCTTCTATTTTATTAGGACCATGTTGGGCTTCTTCCTCCAACTACAAGTAAAGCTTGATATGTGGGCCAAAATAGCCAACACTTTTGGTGACTTAGTTAGCTTAACCAACCTGCTGGTCATGGGACCTAGACTTTGATCAAGATTTTTCAAGATGACTAAACAAATGAAATGATAATTACAAAAAGACTTTTCTTGATTTTTGGAATTTTTTTTGGAGCAATGGGGAACAAACAATAAGAAAGCAACAGCATAGACCAAGACTAACTAATAAACAAAGTAATGTACAAAAGCATTTGGAAGAAAGATAGACCTATGTACCTATGTACAAAGAGTAAGAGATCAAACTAATAGTATAATTTAAGATACCTCCCATTGAAAGGGATGGGAAGGATATCTCTATTCAATTTAGCAAGCTCAAAGGCATTACTTTCCTTGAAACTTATGATGAGATACAAACCACTCCAAAGGCTATCAAACTTGGAGTGTTTTCTTGTTATTGCATGATCCTCATCCCATTTGAGGAATATGTCACCTTGATGGAATTTACTTGATGAATCTCTTTTGTCAAAAACTTTCTTGACTTTTTGTTAGTTATCCCACATGGTATGCATGGCATCATCTCTTATCTCCTCCAATTCTCTTAGTTTATTGATCCTAACCTCCATTACATTACTTTATAGAAGCTATAGCTGGTTTGCAAGTTCTAAAGCTAGGAGCTCTAATGAGATAGGAAACCTTGATTCTCTTACATAAACTAAGAGATAAGGTGAATTACTAATTGCCTTCTTAAAGGTGATTCTATCAACCCATAAAGTAGTCTTCAACTTTGTATGCTAAGATCTCTGATTATCTTCTAGTGTTCTTCTGATAATTTGAATCAGGTTCTTGTTAGTAGACTCAACTAGTTCATTACCCTATGGATAGTAATTTGATGATGATGTTAGATAAATACATTGATCAAGATCCCATTCACATAATTTTTCACTAAAGCATTATCTGATATTATAGTCGAAGGTACTACAAAATGGGTGACTAGATTTTCATAGAACTCAAGCATAGCTTTTTCATTTGCCTCCTTTAAAGGTGCTGCTTCTACCCACCTAGTGAAATAGTATATAGTTTTCAAGACCCATTTGTGACTAGAAATAGATGGAGGATGTATCATACTAATGAATTCTAAAACCCATTGCATGAAAGGTTGCTCAACCTCAATATATTTTAGTGGCATAGTAGCTAGTCTCTGCTTACCTATAAACATTTCACATTTTGCACACTTCCTAACCCATTCATGTGAATCCTTAAATAAATTAGGCCAAAATTAACCTAATATAATTATTTTAATAGCTATGGTCTTGGTTGAAAAATGGCCTCCAGGAGGACTATCATAAAATTGTTCAAAAATATTGTCAAATCAATTAGCTTCAACACACTTTAAAAGCATACCTCCAATGTATTTTTTGAACATCACTCCATTAATCAGAATGTATGGTACTAATTTCAACTTAAAATATCTTCTCCTTGATGTATCTAACGTCATTGGACATTTTCCTATTTGAAATAATCTAGCAATGTCTTGTGTCCAGATGGATGGAAAAGTAGTCTCAACTTCTTATTGGGTGTCTTGAAGTGTCAAAACCATCTCCTTTTCTTCTTTCACATCTTTTGTAATATTTTCACATAATCCTTTACCTCAAACTAGATTTTTGACCTTCACTTAAATATCATATTCCATATACTTAGTGACCCATCCAACTCTCTTTTCACTTATGTCTATGTTGAGGATGAAATCCTTCACACTAGAATGAGCTACCATTAGTATACTCTTGATATTTGAAACCAAATGTTTAAATTTTTTCAAACCTCTTATAAAAACAAGCACATTATTTTTAACAAAAGAATACCTCTCCTTATAGTCTTCCAAATCTTGACTAAAAAAAGTAATGGGTTTCTCTAAACCTTCACTATTCAATTACATAAGCATGGTTGAAATTGTACTAAATGTAGAAAAAGCATACATAAAGAAATCCTTATTGAAATCTGGATTAAGAAAAGTGGGAGCCTAGATGATTAATTTTTTTATGGATTCAAATATTCTCTTTCTCTCCCTACTCCAAGTGAAATTTTTATGTTTCTTTAGCATTCGAGTGAGTGACCTTACCAATTCTACAAATCTAGGAATAAATATTTTGATGAAATTGATCTTGCCTAAGAAGCTTTACAATTTTTTCTTATATTTTGGCAATGATAGAGCAAGGATTGATTCTATTCTTTTTGGATCAATAGAAAGACCATATTTGGACACTACATGCCCAAGTAGTCTCCCCTCATTCATTGAAAAGATACACTTATTTGGATTAAATGAAAATAAATATTGTCTACATCCATCAAAAACAACCCTCAAGTGTGTTGGATGATCATTAGGATCCTTTGAAAATACAGTAATGTCATCAAGATAAACTAATACCATTTCACTTAAAAGACCTTGAAAGGAAACATACATTACCCTTTGGAAAGTGGATCCATAATTAGAGATCCCAAAGGGCATATTTTTATAGGCATAAGTACCCCATTTGGTTGTGAAAGCTATTTTATACCAATCTTGCTCTTTCACCAATATTTGGTTGTAACCTGAGTACCCATATAGTAAGGAGAACCTTTGTAAACTTGATACCCTTTAAAATATTTGATCCATGGAAGGGAGAGGATAGTGGTATTTCAATGACACTTTGTTCAAATCTATGAAATCCACATATAGTCTTATCTCTCCATTTTTCTTTCTCATTGGTACAAGGTTTGTTACCCATGTTGAGTGCTTAATAGGAAATATTATACTTGAGTCAATCAACTTGGTGAGCACCTTTCTCATGATAATTTAAACCTTGGGGTTAATGGGCCTTTAATTTTATCTTACTCATTTTGCATCATATTCCAAATGAATAGTATACTCTGCTAATCTAAGTTCAAATCCTTTTAAATCATGGTATTCCCAAGTAAATAAATCCTTGTACTCATTACATAATAAAATGAAATATACTCTCTCAGAATTTGTGTTCACTTTACTCCAATTGAGTTGCTTACCTTCAACTATGTGAAGTTGGTCATAATGTTATTCTTTGGAAGAGATTTTTACCTTATCCTTTCTAAGTTGATAATCTTCATTGAAAATGATCTCCAAAGTTACTAAACCTTTAGGCATCTTATTTGATCTCAATTGCACAATTTGATTTTCATATTGGTGTTACAATTTATTTTGATTCTTTGAGAAAAATTATACCTCATTTATAAGAAATAGGTTATTTGTTTGTCACTATCAAATACTTATCAACTTACCTCATTGTTTAGAACTGAAGGCCTATATACAACCTTGATTTGGGTCTAATTTTATTATACTTAATTTGGTCTACTATATCACATTGTGCTCATTTTGAAGCAAGTATATTTACATGTTGATTGGATTCTATTGGAATGGAGTGGATATAAAATGCTAGGAAATCCTCCATAAGTTTTAGAACTCTATGCTTTTAGGCCTTTAAGAGGGGGTTCTTTGACTTGTAAAAGCTTAATACATCTCTTTCTAGCCTACAGAATGCCATGAATAAGAGTTTCATACTCTATAGTATTTGATGTATAACTAAACTAAATCTAAATGAATAATAATACCATTGATTTTGAGGTGAAACCAGCATTATTCCATCTTCACTTGCATTTTTTGATCTAGATCCATCAAAGTATAGATTCTATACTCCCTCTTGATCTTGTTTTGAGTTGGTGAGAATAGGTAATGAATCACCTTCTTCATGAATGTAGTAGACACCAAAACCAACTTCTTGAATACCTTTATATGGGTTATACCCATGATTATTAGTATCCCACTCATCCAAGAGTAGATTTTTTATGCATTAAAGTGGCTTAGAATGTTCTTGATCAATAGTATCCTCATCTTCTTCTGAAATACTATAATTCATATTAGACATATTTGGCATATAGGGTTCAATGTGAAATCTAAAAATAGGCTCAGATCTTATAGTGACCATGGTTCCATATCTAGTTATAAAAACCATTCATGACCAATCTGAAGAAAGGTAGCCTCCTATTTTAGTAGTGAAATCCATGGATAGGCATAGTGCAAAGTATGGAGGTAAATCAACAAAAACTATATCCTATGAAATGGTGAAATTTAGACAAACAACAAGTAAAATCTTAAGATGTTTGAGGGTACCCATAATCTTAGTAGGAGAACCATCTAAATATAATAATTACTTTTCATGAGGTTCATACTTAAGCCCTAGTTTGTTATCTATGGATTTAGGCATGACACAAGTACTAGATCAACTATCAATCATACAATTATGGATAAAACAATCTCATGTGACATTTAAAATATATAATATATGAGGCTTAGTCACCTTAGGAGCTTGAGGCTCAAAAAATGGATTAGAGTTGGTTAGAAAAACACTTACTCTTTTATTTTTATGTGGTTTATTATAGATATTGAGTTTTAAAACATCCTTTTGTAGATACTCCTTTTGTCTTGGGATTAGTAGTGTATCCCAAATTGAAATTGATACATAAGTTTTCTTCATATGATCCGAATACTAAGTGGAGAAATGACTATTTTTGTATTCAATTTAGGAGTAAGAGGGGCTCCTAGATGTTGTGTGAAATGAGAAATATAAGGACCTTTCACATTCTACCCCTTTGGATCTTGAATTTATTGAGTTGATGTCTTTTGGGTCAGCTCATGAGTGGTGGACCTTTGTGGTGGCTAAGAAGGAAAAGGAGTTGCCGTATCAGTACCTAAACCATCACCAATTACCCTTTTATAAGATTTAGTATGGGCTAGAATTGAATTATCAATGCTAGGCATATTTTGACTTTGATTTACAACTATGTGCTCAAAAGAATCCTCACCTTTTTTAAAGTTTTCAAATGTAGCTTCAATAAGTGCTTTACCATTCTCTCTTCCTTGTTGATTTGGAACTTCTGCTTGAGTGAATGAAAGAATATCTCCTTGTGGTAGAGAGGCTTCCTTATTTAGATAGTTTTCATATAGAAGAGGAACTAAACTTTGCTACATATAAGACTAATGTGAGATCTCACCATTTGGAGCCATTGCCATGTCATTTGGTTGATCCCATTGATTGTTTCATTACCCTTCCTAAGCATAGTTGTTTTGAGTTGGAATAATAGATCTAGAATTGCTTGGAGCATTAGGATTTTATTGTCTTAACTAAGAATTTTTTGCTTGTCTTTGTTGATCAAAATGATAGGATGGAATATTATATTGATAATTATGATTAGTATTCTAATATGGCTTATATGGTGGAGCTTATTGTCTTTCCATTACAAAAAACTTGCTGTTATGAGTCTTGAGAAGACTCTCTATCTTCGCCAATCTATCATATTGATCACCTTCTATTTGATATAACTTTGTTGAGTCTAAGAATGGAGCAATAGTTGAAGTAGGAGCATGGATCTATGGAAAGAGAGGCATTGGTGGCCTTGGAGATAACTTGCTTGCTTGTATAAGGAAATTCTCAGACTTGATTTCTATTTCAAAAGCCTCAAGTAGAGTGTTCCCTCCCATAGATTGAATCATCACAGCTACATCTGAATTGAGGGCCTTTAAATAATATTAAAAATCATAGTTAGGTGTAGGCTTGATCACTACAAGAATTTTATTCCAAGTATTTTGGAACCTATAGTTGAAATCCATCATGAATTCATGATGGAATCTATTGAATATTGTAATCTAATCCACTAGTGAGAGATGATCACTTTTATCCTCAAAGTGCTTACACAAGACCTCTCCAAATTCATCCTAGTTATTGATTGATGCATGATCTAATATTCTATACCAATAAATTGTATTTCCTTTGAAAGAAATTACTAACAACCTCATTGGTACAATTTCTTGGGTTACATGATGCACTGGACAAAGGTTAACAATACCTAAAATATGTTATATAGGAGTGATTTGATTTTCCCCTATAAAATAAGGATGAGCTTTTAGAGATGAGACTGGAATATCATCCTATCAAGTAAGATTAAGAGGAATACCAACATTGAATGGCACAAAGGCTTGTATTATAGGAATAACCATCTAAGGTATGGGATTTATGATAATGTTTGGCTAAAAAAAATTTGCTTTAAAAAGAGGATTTTATGTAACAAAGGGGGAACAAGAGGTGTAGATGTAGGATTTGACTGAGAGGCTTTCTTCTTCTTTGTTGATTGGAAAGATAGCTTAGAGAAATATAGATCTTTCTCTTTTATATAAGATCTTGGGATAACTCTTGGGGGCATGAAAAATATGCAAATCTAGAAATGAAACTCTAAAATTTACTACTATACTCAGATATGAAAAATTATGTAAATAGGTGGTCCCACCAAGTGTGCCAGAACTATTAGCTATCTAGATAGCACCTAATACAGGTCAAATTTGTTCAAGTCTGACCCATACCTATACTAACATGGGAATGATATAATTTTGTGGGATGCCTATATCTAGACCAAACCTCTAGGGTTTTTAATGAGGCTAGTTACTCATATATGATAGTTTAGACCTTTGTTTATAAGACTTGAACAAGTTAGGGTGAAAAGAGTCAAGAGATTGCATAAAATAAAACATATTATAACGTGTGGTGATGTACTAAATGTTCAAAGATCCACTCTCAAGATTAAATTCATTATTACATTAATATACTATGAATAGAACTAATGTAGTATCTACAATGGTTATCAAGCAATAATGCTTCACCTAGAGGTCAAATTGATGGGCTCAAGATGGAGGGTAATGAGGGTAAGGCTTGATTAGAATCACTTATTGTGAACTATCCACTCTATACCCAAGATATCAACCTTAAGACATGCTAGATGACCTATAATAAAAGTTTATTAGCACTTAGGTTGAACTTGGACATACAAAGGGAAGGTGAAAACCAATTTTACATATCAAAAAAATACAAAACACTAAGCATAGATTAGTAAAAAATTAAAAAATGTTCTATTCACTACTCAAAGAGGTGTAGAATATAATTTATGGTAGAGTCTAGTCGTACCAGCCTAAGGGATGATAATCAATAGCTGAAAGGCTATATTTATAGAACAAATGGAGAAAGAGAATGGGAAAATTATCACCTAAATGGGAATAAAATGACTTCATATTCATTTGAACCATAGTTACAACTTTGTATGTAATTATTCTTCTTTATAACTTCTTGATTGATCTGGGTCATATCAAGCGGTTGTAATAGTTCATTATTCCCTCATTGATGATCCCTTAACGTTTCAATAATAAGATCAAGTTATTTTGAGCTAAGTTATGACATCAATGTAGTTAAAAAAATTAGATCCATATTTCATAATTTTGTCTTGTTAACTGCTCTTAATTGGTTCATCAAGGCATACAAGAGTGGAGAGAAGGGTCCTTTTCATGTAGTTGGTCTTAGAGATGAAACTATTGGGGTCTATGTGTATGCCTTGATGGCATCCTTTGAAATTTTAGCTTCTATTAAAACTAAACATTATCAAACTCATCCCCATGTTAATAGGTCCTCTATAGACAAAACACCAATCTCAGACTATTGGTTTTCCTATAGTCATTATGTCAATGTAGACTTATAGACTATATGGCCACCTTTCTTGATTATATTAGGTCCAAATAGACTCATTATATCTTTGTGGTAATCAAGAGTTCACCATATGCATAGGTACTTATTCTAAAAAAATGGTGAACACAGTCATAAAATAACATTGTAACCCTCAAATCTTTGAATTAGAGGTCCATATTTAGCTTTAATGGTAGTCCCTTTATGTCCTTTAACCTGACTACATCAATGTGTCCCTTTAATGGCATTTATCCAAACTTCAATGGTGGTAGGATGACCCTGTAATAACTTATTAATCCATTCTAAAACTTTCCATTTGGTTCAACTTTGCCCACCAAAAAATGTTCAGGCCAATCAAAATGTTATAACTTGTCTTTATTCCCATTGGCCTTATAGATCCCTAATGTCAGATATTGACTTTTTGACGTCCTTATACACCATTGATATCCTTGGTAAAAATAAATGCAATATATTTATCTCCTACCATGAAGATATTTTGACATGTTAACTTTCATTCACACCATTGGATCAAGCTGTACGAGTGAATGCTAATCGTAGATCTCATTGGGCTCACTTTCCTATCAATCAAGCTTACACCATTGGATCATCGATATGACTGAATGTTGATCATTGATATATATTGGACCCACATATTTTTTAGTTGAGCTCATACCATTAGATCTACGCTTGATTGATTTGTACCATCAGATCTTGTCCAACTTGTAGCTATTTAAAGGCTTTGATCGAAGGACCTTTTGACCTATTTAACCCTAGCATGAACTATTAGATATGATGTGTAAGTATGCAAGCTCATGTAGACCATTAGATATTTATCAAATTTAAAAATTTTAAGGACATTTTGATTTCAAATGATTACTTTATGGATCTCAAACTTGATGTTAGCACGAATGTCTCTTGTTGTAGGTCCAACTTTGAACACTTATAATCTGGGCTAAGAAGCTCATATGGACTTGAAATTTATAGAGAATGTTCCTTCTATAAATAAATCCATGACATTATAATATTTTATATCATGAGGTTTTTTGAGGTGTACTTATAAAATGCACAAGTGAATTGGTCCATTTATTTTTCGCATGACATCTTGGTGACAGTCTAGTTCATCAGACTTGCCCAAGTCATTTTGATTCAATATTTCAAGGTTATGATGAGTTTTTAATATTTTGTCAATATGGTACATGTCCTTACAAGATAGAACACTATGATATCCTACTTGGATCCATCCATTTAATCTTCTAATTTATTAGGAACCTAATGGGATTCTTCCTCCAACTATAGGCAAAAATTTATGTGGGCCAAAATGGCCAATAAAACTGTTAGATATATAGATATCTCCCAATAAAGGTCATATTTGTTCAAGTCTGACCCATACCTAGACTAACATGGGAATGATCTAAGGTTATGGGATGCCTATATCTAGACCAAACCTATAGGGTTTTTAATGAGGCTAGTTATTCAGATATGATAGTTTGGACCTTTCTTTATAATACCTAAATAAGTTGGGGTGAAAAGAGTCAAGTTATTGCATAAAATGAAACCTATTATAACATGTGGTGATGCACTAAATTTTCAAAGATCCACTCTCAAGATTGAACTCATTAACACACTAATAGACTATGAATAAAACTAATGTAGTGTTTACAATGGTTTTCAAGTAATAATGCTTCACTTAGAGGTCAACTTGATGGAATAAGGCTGGAGGGAAATGAGGGAAAGGCTTGAATGGAATCACTTACAATGAACTATCCACTCTATACCTAAGGCATCAACCTTAAGACACGCTAGATGACTTAAAATAAAAGTTTATTAACACTTAGATTCAACTTGGACCTGCAAAGGGAAGGTGACAACCACTTTTGTATTAAAAAAAAATAGTAAGCGTATATTAGTAAATAATTAAAAAATACTCTAGTCACTAGTCTAAGAGGTTTAAAATATAATTTTTGTTAGAGTCTAGTCATACCAACCTAAGGGATGATAATCAATAGCTCAAAGGCTATATTTATAGAATAAAAGAACCAAGAGAAGGGGAAAATCGGTGCCCAAAGGGGAATCAAATGAGTTAAACTTCATTTGAACCATAGTTATAATTGCTTCTACAATTATGCTTCTTTGGAACTTCTTTATTGATTTGGGTCATATCAAGTATTTTTAACATTTCATTATTCCCTCATTGATGATCCCTTATGGTTGTAATGATGGGATAAATTTGTTTCAATCTTAGTTTTGACAATAATGTAGTTAAAACAATTGGATCCATATGTTTGAATTTTGTCTTATATTTAACTGCTCCTAACTAGTTCATCGAGGCATGCAAGAGTGGAGAGAAGGGTCCTTTTCATGAAATTGGTCCTAGAGATGAAACCATTGGGGTCTACATGTATACCTTCATGACATCCTTTGAAATGTTAGCTCCTATTCAAACTAGACATGCTCAAAATCATCCCCATGTTCATAGCTCCAATATAGATGGAAAACCAATCTTAGACTATTGGTTTTCCTATAGTCATTATGTTGATGTATACTTATAGACTATGTGGACCCCTTTATTTATTATATTAGGTCCAAATAGACCCATTATATCTTTGTAAGAACTAAGAGTTCACCATATGCATAGGTCCTTTTTTAAAAAAATGGCAAAGATAGTCATAAAATAACACTACAACCCTCAAATCTTTAAACTAGAGGTCTATATTTAGCATTAATGGTGGTCCCTTTATGTCCTTTAACTCAACTACATCAATGTGTCCCTTTAATGGCATTTAACTAAGATTAAATGGTGGGAGGATGACCTTGAAATACGTATTATCTCCAGTAAAAAACTTGCCCTTTTATTCAACTTTACCCATTGAAAAAATGCTCATGCCAATCAAAATTCTCTAACCTGTCTTTATTCCCATTGGCCTCATAGATCCATGTTATCAGATTTTGAATTTTTGAGATCCTTATGCATCATTGATATCCTTGGTGTGAATGAATGTGGTACATTAATCTCCTACCATGAAGATCCTTTGACATGTTGAATTTCAATTGCACTATTAGATCACGATATATGGGAGAATGCTAGTCATAGATCTCATTAGTCCCACTTTCCTATCAGTCAAGGTCATGCCATTAGATCATCAGTATGATTGAACATTGATTATTGATCTAAATTAGACCCACCTCCTTCTTAGTTAAGCCCATGTCTTTGGATCTCTAATTGATTGATCCATACCATCAGATCATGTCCAACATGTAGCTCTTTAAAGGGATTTAACCCAGGGACCTTTTGACCTATTTGACCCCAACACAAATCATTAGATCTCATATGTCAGTATGTGAGCTCATGTGGCCCATTATATCTTGATCAAATTTAAACCTTTTAAAAACATTTTGAACATAAATAATTAATTTATGAATCTCAAACTTGACGCTAGCATGAATGTCTCTTACTACAGGTCCAACTTTGAATGCTCATAACTTGGGCTAGGAAGCTCATGCAGACTTTAAATTTGTAGAGCATAATCCTACCATGATTAACTCTATGACACTATAATATTTTGGATCATAAGGTTTTTTGAGGTGCATTTATAAAATGCACAAGTGAATTGGTCCATTTATTTTTTGCATGATGTCTTGGTGATGGTCTAGTTCATTAGACTTACCCAAATAATTTTTATTCAATATTTCAAGGTCCTGATGAGTTTACAAGCTTTTGCCAATTTGGTCCATGTCCCTTCTAGATAAAACACTATGAGATCCTACTTGGATTCCTCCATTTGCATTGCTAGATCTATTTATAAGCCATTAAATCTTATACTTTATTAAGACCATGATGGGCTTCTTCCTTCAACTTTAGGTAAATCTTGATATGTGGGATAATGGCCAACGCTTTTAGTTACTTAGCTGGCTTGACCAACCTATTGGTTATGGGACCTAGAATTTGATTAGGCTTGTTTAAGATGACTAACAAAATGAAATGGTACTTTAAAAAAGACTTTGCTTGATTTTTGGAAACACTTTTTTGGATAAATTGGGGACAAACAATAAGAAATCAACAAAATAGACCAAGACCAAATAAAAAACAAACAAAGCAATGTGGAAAATCACTTGGAGGAAAGATAGACCTATCTACCTATGTAAAAAGAGCAAGAGATCAAACTGATATCTTAATTTAATATACCTCCCATTTATAGGGATGGGAAGGCTCTCTCCATTTAATTTATCAATCTCAAAGGCATTGTTTTCCTTACAACTTGTGATGACATAAGGCCCACTCCAAAAGCTATCAAACTTGAAGTGTTTTCCTAGTTTTATATGGTCCCCATCCCATTTGAGGACTATGTCACCATGATAAAATGTCTTTGATGAAGCTATTTTGTCAAAAAATTTGTTAAACTGCTATTGGTTAAGCCACATGGTATGCATGGCATCATCTCTTATCTCCTCCAATTCTCTTAGTTCATTAATCCTAACCTCCATTGCATTACTTTCTAGAAGCTCTAGCTGATGTGTAAGTTATAAAGCTAGGAGCTCTAATGAGATAAAAAATATTGATTCTCTTCTATAAACTAAGATATAAGGTGAATGACCAATGAAATTTTTGGGGATGATTCTATTAGCCCATAAATCAGTCTTCAACTTTGTATGCCAAGATCTCTGATTATCTTCTAGTGTTCTTTTGATGATCTGAATCAGGTTCTTATTAGTGGACTCAGCTAGTCCATTACCCTATAGATAGTAATTTTATTAAAATTTTAGATAAATAAGTTGTTCAATATCCCATTAACATACCTTTGCACTACTGAATGCCAAAATATTGTTTGATATTATGGTGGAAGGTATTCCAAAACAAGTGACTAGACTTCCATAGAACTCAAGCATAAAGTTTTAGTTTTCCTCCTTCAAAGGCATTACTTATACCCACCTGGTGAAATAGTATGTAGCTATCAAGACCCATTTTTGACCAGCACTAGATGGAGGATATATCATAATAATGAATTTTAAACTCTATTACATGAAAGGCTTCTCAACCTGAATAGGCTTTAGTGACATAGCAGTTAGTCTTTGCTTACCAATAAACATTACACATTTTGCACACTTTGTAATCCATGCATGCACATCCTTAAATAAATTAATCTAAAAGTAACCAACTCTAATGATTTTTTTAGCTATGGTCTTGGCTGAAAATTACCTCCAGAAGGACTATCATGAAATTGTTCAAAAAGCTTATCAAATTGATTAGCTTCAACACACCTCTAATGTCCTTTTTGAAAAAAACTCTATCAATAATAATGTATGGTACTAATTTGAACCTAAAATGTCTTCTCATGATGCATCTAAGCCCATTAGACATTTTCTTATTTGAAGGAATCTAGAAATGTCTTGTGTCTAGTTGGATGGAGAAGTAGTTTTAGCTTCTTATTGGATATATTGAAGTGTTAACATTCATCTCCTTTTCTTGTTTCATATCTTTTTCAATATTTTCAAATAATCCTTTACCTTAGACTATATTTGTGACCTTCACTTCAATATCATATTCTATGCACGGAGTGACCCATCCAACTCTCTTTTCACTTAAGTCTCTATTGAGGATGAAATCCTTCACACTAAGATGAGCTACCACTAGTATAATATTGTTATTTGAAACCAAATGTCTAAATTTTTTCAAACCTATTATAAAAATTAGCACATGTTTTTCAAAAAACAATACCTCTCCTCATATTATTCCAAATCTTGACTGAAAAAAGTAGTGGGTTGCTCTAAATCTTCACTATTTTGTTGCATAAGCATGGCTGAAATTATACTAAATGTAGAAAAATCATACATAAAGAAATCCTTATTGAAATCTAAATTAAGCAAAGTGGGAACCTGGGTGATTTCTTTTTTGATGGATTCAAATATTCTCTTTCCCTCCTTAATCCAAGTGAATTCTTGATGTTTCTTCAACATTCAAGTGAGTGGCCTTACCAATTCTACAAATCTAGGAATAAATCTTCTGATGAAATTGATCGTTCCTAAGAAGATTTTCAATCCTTTCTTATGTTTTGGCAATGATAGAGCAAGGATTGCTTATATTTTTTTTGGATCAATAGAAGGACCATATTTGAACATTACATGCTCAAGCAGTTTCCCGTCATAGATTAAAAAGATCCACTTCTTTGGATTCAATGAAAATCTAAATTGTCTACATCTATTAATAACAACCCTTAAGTGTGCTAGATGATAATTATGATCCTTTGAAAATACAATAATGTCATCAATATAAACTTAAGACCATTTCAATAAAAAGACATTGAAAGGTAACATCCATCACCCTTTATAAAGTGGATCCAACATTAGAGAGCACAAAGGGCATATTTTGATAGGCATAAGTACCCCATTTGTTTATGAAAGCTATTTAATACCGATCTTGATCTTTCACCAATATCTAGTTGTAACCTGAGTACCCATCTAGTAAGGAAAACCCTTTTGAATTAATACCCTCTAAAATATTTGATCAATGGAATGGAAAGGATAGTGGTATTTCAATGACACTTTGATCAAATCTCTAAAATTCACACATAGTCTTATCTCTCCATTTTTATTTCTTACTGGTACAAGTTTGCTACCCATGTTGAGTGCTTGATATGAAATATTATGCTTGACTCAATTATCTCGGTGAGATCATTTCTCATGAGAATTTTAACCTTGTGGTTGATGGGCCTTTACTTCTATCTTACTATTTTTGCATCCTATTCCATCTCAATAGTATGTTGTGCTAATCTAGTTCAAATAATGGTATTCTAAAACAAATAAATCCATGTACTCATTACATAATAAAATGAAAGATACTCTCTTAGAATTAGTGTTCAATTTACCCCACTTGAGTTTCTTACCTTCAACTATGTGAACCTTCTCATATTGTTATTCCTTCGAAGAGATGCTTGCTTTGTCATTTTTAAGTTGATAATATTCATTGAAAATGCTCTCCAAAGTTACTAAACCTTTAGGCATCTTATTTGATCTCAATTTCACAATCTGATCTTCATATTGGTGTTGTAATTTATTTTAATTCTTTGAGCAAAATTCTGCCTCATTATGTAGGAAACATGTTATTTGTTTGTCACTATCAAAGACTCTACAACTTACCTCATAATTTAGAACTAAAGGCATGCATATAAATTTAATTTGGGTCTAATATTTATTATCCTTGGGCTTGTCCATTATATCACATTGTGCTCTTATGGTAGCAGGTCTATCTACATGTTGATTGGTTGCTCTAGGAATAGAACAGATATCAAATGCTGAAAAATCCTCCATGAGGTCCCAAAATCTATGTTTGTAGGCCTTTAAGAGGGGGTTCCTTGATGCAGTTAAACTTATGACTTGTTTCAATACCAACTCACTATCACCTTTCACCTATAAAATTTTAATACCTCTCCTTTTAGCCCACTGAAGACCATGAATAAGAGGTTCATTCTCTACAGTATTTGATGTATAATAGAACTAAAATTTAACTAAATAATAATACATTTGATTTAGAGGTGAAACCAATGTTATGCCAACTCCACTTCCATGTTTTTATCTAGTTCCATCAAAGTATAGATTTCATAGTCCCTCTTGATCTTGCTTTGAGTTGGTGAGCCAGGTAATGAATCACCTTCTTCATGCATGTAGTAAAAACCAAAACTCACTTCTTGAATACCTTTGTATGGATCATAACCATGATTATCAGTATCCCACTCATCCAAGAGTAGATCTAGCATGCCTTCAACTGTCTTAGAAGGTTCTTAATCAATAGTATCCTCATCTTATTCTGAAATATTGTAATTCATATTAGACATATTTGGCATATAGGGTTCAAGGTGAATTCTAAAAATAGGCTCAGATATTATAGTGACTTTGGTTCCATATCTATTTATAAAAACCATCTATGACCAATCTAAAGAAAGGTAGCCTCCTATTTCAGTAGTGAAATCCCTAAATAGGTATAGTGCAAAGTATGAAGGTAAATCGACAACTATATCCTATGAAATGGTGAAATTTGGACAAGTAACAAGTAGAATCTTAAGATCTTTGAGGATGCCCATAGTCTTAGTAGGAAAACCATCTAACTGTAACACTCCCTTTTCATGAGGTTCATACGTAAGCCCTAGTTTATCAATTATGGATTTAGGCATGATAGAAGTACTAGATCCACTATCAATCATAAAATTATGGATAAGACAATCTCCTATGACAATTGAAAGATAGAATGGAGGAGGATTAGTCACTTTAAGAGATTTAAGCTCAAAAAATGGATTAGAGTTAGTTAGAACAACACTTAATCTTTATTTTTTAGGTGGTCTATCAGAGATATTGAGTTTTGAAATCTCCTCTTGTAGATACTCCTTTTATCCTAGCATTAGTAGTGTATCCCACATTGAAATTGATACAAAAGTTTTCTTCATATGATCCATAATACTGAGTAGAAAAGTGGTTATTATTATCTAAAATTTAGGATTAAGAGGGGCTCCTAGATTTTGTGTAAATTGAGGAATGTAAGGCCCTTTCACATTCTACCCCTTTGGATCTTGAACCTTTAAGTTGATGTCTTTTGAGGCAACTCATGAGTGGTGGTCCTTTATGGTAGCTGAGAAGGAAAAGGGGTTGCCTTATCAAGACCTAAACCATCACTAATTGCCCTTTTCTTGGATCTAGTATGGGTTGTAACTGAATTATCAATTTTAGGTATATTTTGAATTTAATTTAAAACTATGTGCTCAAAATAATCCTCACCTTCTTAAAATTTCACAAATGTAGTTTCAATAGGTGCTTTAAAATTCTCTCCTCCTTGTTTATTTAGAACTTCTACTTGAGTGAATGAAGGAATGTCTCCATGTGGTAGAGAGGATTCCTTATTTAGTTGGTTTTCATGTGGAAGAGGAGCTAACCTCTATTGCATATAAGACTATTGTGAGCTCTCACTAGTTAGACCCATTGCCATGTCATTTGCTTGATTCCATTGATTGTTCCGTTTCCCTTCCTAAGCATAGTTGTTTTGAGTTGGCATAATAGCTCTATAATTTCTTGGAGCATTAGGATTGTATTATCTTAATTGAGAATTTTTCCCTTATCTTTACTGATTAAATTGATAGGATGGTGTATTATATTGATAATTATGAGTAGTATTATGATATGGCTTGTATGATGGAGATTGCTTTCTTTCTATTGCAACAAACTTGTTATTATGAGTTTTGAGAGGACTCTCTATCTTCCCTAATCTATCATATTGATCACCTTCTATTTGATATAACTTTGTTGAGTTTGGGAGTGGAGCAATAGTTGGAGTAGTAGGGTGGATCTGTAGAAAGAGAGGCATTGGTGGCCTTGGAGACAACTTGCCTACTTGTATAAGGCAATTCTAAGCCTTGATTGTTATTTCAAAAGCCTTAGGTAGAATTTTTCATCCCATATATTGAATCATCACAACTACATCTAAATTGAGGGCCTTTAAATAATATAAAAAAGCATAGTTGGGTGTAGGCTTGATCACTACAGGAATTTTATCCTAGTTCTTTTGGAACCTATAGTTGAAATCTACCATGAATTCATGATAGAATATCTTGATTGTTGTAAGTTGCTCCAACAGTGAGAGATTATCACTTTTGTCCTCAAAGTACTTACACATGACCTCTCCAGATTCATCCTAGTTATTGATTAATGCAAGAGCCAATCCTTTGTACCACTAAATTATATTCCCTTTGAAATAAGTTTCTAACAACCTCATTGCTACATTTTCTTGGGTTACATGATGCATTAAATAAAGGTTAGCAATATCTAAAATATGTTCTATATGAGGGACTAGATTTTCCCCTATAAAATAAGGTAGATCTTTCAGAGTTGAGATTGGAATATCATCCCATTAGGTAAGATTTAGAGGACTACCACTATTGCATGACACAAAGGCTTACATTCTAGGAACTACCATTTGAGGTATTGAATTTAAAATAATTTTTGGTTGAATAAAATTGGCTTGAACAGGAGGATTTTATGCAATAATATGGGGAAAAAGAGGTGTACGTGTAGTATTTGACTGAGACAATTTTTTCTTCTTTGTTGATTAGAAAGATAGCTCAAATAAATCTATCTCTTTCTCTTTTGTAGAGGATCTTTTGAAAATTCTTGGGGTCATGAAATATATGCAAATATAGAAATGAAACTCTAAAATTTACTACTATACTTAGATTTGAAACATTATGTAAATAGGTGGTCCCACTAGGCATTCTAGAACTATTAGCTATCCATATAAAACCCAATAGAGGTTAAATTTATTCAAGTTTGACCCATACCTAGAATAACATGGGAATGATGTAAGGCTATGGAATGCCTATATCTAGACCAAACCTCTATGGTTTTTTATGAGACTAGTTCCTCAAATATGATAGTTTGGACCTTTATTTCTAAGACCTAAATAAGTTGAGGTGAAAAGAGTCAAGAAATTGCATAAAATGAAACCTAATATAATATGTGGTGATGCACTAAGTGTTAAAATATCCACTCTCAAGATTAAACTCATTAACACACTAATAGATTATGAATAGAACTAATGCAATATCTATAATGGTTTCCAAGCAATAATGATGCACCTAGTGATTAAATTGATGGACTTAGGCTTGAGGTCAATGAGGGTAAAGATTGATTTGAAGCATTTATAATCAACTATCCACTCTATACCTAAGACATAAACCTTAAGACACATTAGATGACCTATAAAAAATAGTTTATTAGAACTTAGTTAAACTTGGACCTACAAAGGGAAGGTGAAAACCACTTTTGCATATAAAAAAAAATACAAAATAGTAAGCATAAATTAGTGAAAAACTACAAAATGCTCTATTTACTACTTGAAGAGGTGCAAAATACAATTTCTCATAGCGTCTAGTCATACCAACTTGAGGGATGACAATCAATATCTCAAAGGCTATATTTATATAAAAAAGGGAGCAAGAGAAGGGAAAAATTAGCAACCAAAGGGGAACGAAATGACTTTAACTTCATTTAAATCATAGTTATAACTACTTCTATAGTTATGCTTCCTTAGAACTTCTTGATTGGTCCACGTCATATCAAGCAATTGCAACAGTTCATTATTCCCTCATTAATGCTCCCTTACATTTATAATGGTGGGATCAAGTTTTTTTGAGCTATGTTCTGGCATAAATGTAGTTACAACAATTGGATCCATCTTTTAGAATTTTATCTTATTGTTAACTTCTCTTAACTAGTTTGTCAAGGCATACAAGAGTGGAAAGAATGGTCCTTTTCATGCAGTTGGTCCTGGAGATGAAACCATTAGGTTCTACATATATGCCTTCATGACATCCTTTAAAATTTTAGCTCTTGTTCAAATTAGACATGCTCAAAATCATCCCTATTTTAATAGGTTTTCTATATATGGAAAACCCATTTTAGACTATTGGTTTTCCTATAGTCATTATGTCGATGTAGACCTATAGACTATATAGCTCCCTTTTTAAATTATATTAGGTCCAAATAGATCCATTCTATCTTTTTGGGAATTAAGAGTTTACCATATTCATAGGTCCTTCTTAAAAAATGGAAAACACAATCATAAAATAACACTACAACCCTCAAATATTTAAATTAGAGGTCCATATTTTGCTTTAATGGTAGTCCCTTTATGCCCTTTAACCTGACTGTATCAATGTGTCCCTTTAATATCATTTATTCAAGCTTTAATGGTGGTAGAATTACCCTACAATACTTGTTTTCTATAATAAAAAACTTGACCTTTAGTTTGATTTTTCCCATCAAAAAATGCTCAAGGCAATCAAAATGCTCCAACCTATCTTTATTCCCATTAGCCTCATAGATTGCCACTGCCATATCTTGAATTTTTGACCTCCTCATGTACCATTGATCTCCTTAGTATGAATGAATGTGGTATATCAATCTCCTTCCATGAAGATACTTTGACATTTTGACTTTAATTCAAATCATTAGATCAAGATGTACAAATGAACACTAGTCATAGATCTCATTGGGCCTACTTTCCTATCAGTTGAGATCATGCCATTGGATCATCAATATGACTAAATGTTGATTATTGATCTAGATTTGACCTAGATCCTTTTCATTTGAGCTTGGGTCATTATATCTCTACTTGATTGATCTACATTGTCATATCTTTTCCAACTTGTAGCTCTTTAGAGGGATTTAACCTAGGGACCTTTTGACCTATTCGACCCCAACATAAACTATTAGATCTCATGTGTAGGTATGTGAGCTCACATGAACCATTAGACCTTGATAAAATTTAAACATTAGTGACCTTTTAAACCCAAAAGGTTAATTTATCTATCTCAAACTTGACATTATCATGAACATCTCTTGATATAGGTCCAACTTTGAATGTTCATAACCTGGTCTAGAAATCTTCCACAAACTTAAAATTTGTAGAGAAATATCCTTCCATGAAGAACTACATGAAGCTTTAATATTTTAGCTCAAAAGGTTTTTTGAGATGAATTTATAAAATACACAAGTGAATTGGTCCATTTCCTTTCTGCATGACATCTTGGTGAGGGTCTAGTTCATCAGACTTGCCCAAGTCATTTTGATTCAATCTTTCAAGGTCTTGATGAGTTTATAAGATTTTGTCAATATGGTCCATGTCCCATATGAGCTATAACACTATAAAATCCTACTTGAATCCCTACATTTTCATTACTAGACCCATTTTTAAGCCATTGAATATTCTACTTTATTATAACCCTGTTAGGCTTCTTCCTCCAACTATAGGCAAAACTTGATATGTGGGCCAAAATGGACAAAACTAACTATACCATTATCAATACTTATATAATCAAGGTTGTAACCAATATGGATCTAATAAACCTAACTAAGGGATCTCTTATCATATAATATGGCTAGAGAGGTTTTAAAATTCTCTAGTCAAATAACACCACACAATAACTCTAGTTAGGTCTGATACAAATAAAATAATAAATTAAATCTAATCTATTGATCAGTAAAGAATGTGGAAAAAATGGGAGATAAATATAAATAATAAACATTCAAATTAAAACTCTACTCAAGTCAATGTGTATTTAATCCTAAGCAAGGAGATATAATACATTCATTAGCCATTATTCATGCAAATATGTCTACTAAAATAAAAGAGAAAGAGTTATGAATACTTACCTTGAAGATGAAACCATTGAGAATCAACCTCTCCCTTAGCCAATGGTGCTTTGAAATAGGTTATTGTGTATTAGTGAAGACACTAAGGATGAACAATGGAGTATAGTCTAGCTAAGGACCTTCTAGTAAATCTTAAGCTTTCACAAGACAAAGGTTCTCCTCCAAGAAGCATGAAACCCTAAGAAATGATTCCTCCAGTTGAACGGTAGAAAAGTAGATAAAGAAGCATAAATGAATGATTCTCTCTATTAAAAATGGGGTGAAAGAGGTGTATATATAGCCTTATTTGACCTTAAGCCCTTGTAGAATTTGAGCTGACATAGTTAGACTAGTAGAGATTATTAATTAGAAAGTAGATCCATTAGGTCCTGAACTAAGTTGATTTAGGATGACTCAGTCTCATAACGTGTAGTATTCCTAGAACTAGGTTGACCAATTTGACTACATTTGGAAAATGGTAAAAACGAGTTTTGCTTAGGTAAGGGAAATTTGAGGTAGTGAATTACTTAGAAAAGTGTGTGAGGGATGTGTCAAAGCTTATGTAAATGTATATTATGGGTTTATATCAGGTTTAGGTGGAAGTATAAGGAACAATACTATTATGAAGCACCAAAGTTATACTCACCCCTTTCCCAATACACCCTTTAAGGCATACACTCAGATAAGGTGAGGTTTAACATGTTATTATAATATAAAAAGCATCATTACTCAAACCTCATCACATGTCATGTAGCTATAACATGAGATGGTGTTTTGAGAAAAGACTTAGCAATAAACAACATTGATCTAAATAAGTTATAGTATAAAAAAATAAGACAATTGAAAGGGAAGAATTGAAAAATACATACCTTTTCTTACTTTAGTTTTGTAGAGTTTAAATGATGTGAGAGAAATGGAGAGGCATCAAATGTAGGGAACATTGGGAAAACTTGAAAATTAAGGTAAAATTTTGATTTTTTTTTCAAAAATACGTATGGTATGTAAAAAATTTCTCCATAAGGTCAATATTCTAAAACATCTTTTATTTGGAAAAAGAGCTAGTAGAAATAAAGTTATGAGAAAAATGTAGAATATGGTCATAAATAATTGATATTTAAATAATTTTGAATTGTAAATATAAATAGGGTAAAAATGATTCATTTGTAATTTTACTATTATGAGAAAATATGGATCTGAGAGACCTAGAAAAGCATAGAGAGCGATGATGGTGAGGAGATGATAGGTGCAAGCTAGAGGATACCTAACAGTAATAGCTAGTGTAGCTTAGGTAAGTGATGCATTTCATTCAATTTTTTTGGTATGTTTTATTAAAAATTAAGCTAATTGTGAAAAAATAGACATTAAGGAAAAATCATGTCATAGAATTGGTCCTATGAAAGTTTTAGGTAGAGTAGGAATTAAGTAGGTCAATGGGTAGGAAGTGGTAGGTGAAATAAATGACTAAGGCATTAATGACAATCAAGTGACAAATAATCACAAAATTTTAATGGGGTTGACCATATCATCTTTGTTCAAATTTAGGTAGGATTATATTAGGGCCAACTACATACAAAGTGACTGACATAGTTATTTGGTATGTGGCTGATTACATGGGGTAGGGCCAACTTAGTTAGAAGATAGGGATGACTTCTTAAGAAGTGGTCGATTTAGTTATAAGTTAGGGTTGACTTATTAGGAAGTGGCTGATTTAGTTATAGGTTAGGACTGACTTCGTAGGAAGTTGATGATTTAATTATAAATTAGGGATAACTTCATAAGAAGTGGCTAATTTAGTTATTTGGTAGGTTTGAATTTGTATGAAGTGGTTGATCTAGTAAGAAATAGGTCTGACTTAGTTCTAAATGGTTGACTACATAGAAAATAGGGTTGACTTATTTTTAAGTGGTTAACTATGTATGAAATAGAGTTGAATTAGTTTTAACTCACTGACTGCATAGGAAAGGGGTGTGAAAGTGACAAAAATAGGGTGAATAAGTAGTTAATTTTGAAATTAGATATTTTTATAATGTATTTTTATTATTTTTGTATCGATGTCTAATATAGCCTATATTCTTTAGCATTTTGTAGAGGTGACATAGATTCTGGCATTTAGTACATATATCATGGTTGTTAGATCTACTAGAGAGATTATCAGATAATGATCATGTACAATTAGCCTCCTTAGGATTTGAAGGTATAATGAATATGTTTAGGATCCCCTCTGAGTGTTGACTTAGTCATCATGTTCCTTGGATCATAGGAGTGATTAACCAATAATTTATGATGGGAGGTGGATGGGGATACAATAGAGGTGAATATCACATTGGAGGATGTCCATGATCTACTTGGATTACCCATTGTCAGTAATCCTATGATATTTTATGCCCTAGAGTCTAAGGCTAAGACGTAGGCCTTAGCTTTATGGGCTATAGGGTCAAAGAGATATTTTATTGGGTTACATGTACACTTGTTTGATGTTTATATATCAACCATTCTATATATCTAGAAGGACATGATATGGCTTATGACATTGTGTGTGCTTTGTCACAAGTTAGATGGGAAGGTGTTATTATATGTGGTGGCCTTATGTCAGTCTATTATAGACTAGGGCACACTTTATGACCTAGGATCGATTACTTAGGTGCAGTTAGTGAATGATTTATATGGGATGTTGTCTATAGGGTAGAAGACTATGGGTCCTATTATTTTATTAATTATTTGGATAAATGAGAGGTTATTGATATACTAACCAAGTGGGTTACCCCATGATGTGGATGATATGCTTCCTCATGTGGTTAGGTGGTGACAAGACCATACAATAAATGTTGTGCCACATACCCCACCACTAGAGATAGTTAAACATGGTGAGATTATATGGCATCCATATACATATATTATGGTTAGTTGGCCATATTAGGATACTATTAATGTTTGCTTGGTTTTCACTTGTCTTACTGGTCATTATACATGATGGGTAGAGCCACACCCTATTTCTCATGTTCATAGACTTGGCTTACCACACCCATCAGCTCTTATAATGGTGCTTAATTTTTAGGTATGATATGATAGGAAGATGAGGGGTAGAGGTGGTTTAGGAGCACCAATGTAAATACCTATGATTCATCCATGTTGAGTGAGACCTTAGACTAGTTAGGCTTGGCAATAGAGGGTAGCTTGACTTGAGGCTAAGGAGGTAGTTGTGGTAGATGTGGATATGGTAGATGTGGAGGGTGAGGATGTGGGTGTGGATATTATTGAGCCAAAATAGGTATTATAGGTTATTCCATGAACACAAAGGAAATGAAGATGTCATTGGGTGGTACAGGAGACACATGAGGGAGTAGTTACATAGGGAGATTATATGATGCAAGATACAAAGAGTTGGGTGATATAGAGATGGATTCTGAGAGGACCTTAGTATGCATGTGTTATTTCTTTAGGTTTTTTAGTTTCATGAATGTAGGATACAATGGAGGTGATAATGGGGAGATCATTATTAGTGACACTTTTATTGGTAAGTAATGATTTGTGTTTTGAGTATTTGATAGATCACTAGATGTATAGTTGAAATTTTTTCCTTATGTAGATAGATGTTTTGGATATTTGGATGTGTTTGTGTGATCTAATGTACATTTGGTTTTTGTTTTGTAGATAAAATTGAGGAGGATTTTAGATGGGGTGTATTAGTTCAAGTCACACACCTTGATATTTTGGATGACATGTTATTGCATTACGATACTACTACCATGGAGGATCCTTTTGTACCATCTTCTCTAGATTATGATATTTAGTTTCAATTGGTTGGGAAGGTGGTTTGAGAGATAAAAACATAAGGGTATGGTATATATCTACCCATGGGAGTTGGTGATGGAGAGGCATAATCTTGGAAAGCATTGGCCTAGGAATGATCTGCTCATATGGCCACTATAATAGAGCTGGGACATGTACAGGCTCAAGTGGACAATCTATAGGGATATGCTTATGGTCTTAAATCCCATGCTACCTTGTTACAATAGACCATTTAGAGGGGATGGTCATAGTCATTTATGGGTAACATGTCTCATCCACCATATAGGAATGATAGAGCACAACTTTAGAGCTATTTTATATTATACTTGTATTATTTTTTGTTGTATCAAACTCTTGATATATATAGATATGGATAATTCTTGGTTTATGAGTTGTATTTATATCATGGATGTATGGATGTATATACATGTGTTTTAATTTTGATGTATATGCTATCGAAAAATATATGATGTAGTATTTATTTTCTATTATTATATGAAACACATACATGGTTTAAAAATAAAACATAAGCTGTTTGAGAAGTAGATAAATAAGCTTTAAATGTAATACATATTAGATCTATTTTATATTGTACTTGTATTTTGTATTATGTTTTGTTGTATCAAACTCTTGATATATATGGATATGGACATTTCTTGGTTTATAAGTTGTATTTATATCATGGATGTATGGATGTATGTACATGTGTTTTAATTTTGATGTATATGCTATGGGAAAATATATGATGTAGGATTTATTTTCTATTATTATATGAAATAGATACATGGTTTAAAAATAAAACATAGACTACTTGAGAAGTAGATAAATAATCATAAAATGTAATACATAATAGATCACGATGGGAAATGTGTAAAACAAATAGAAGAAAATATAGTAAATGGTTAAATTAAGTAAAAATAGAAAATGTTTGTAATAGTTTAGAGAGAGAAAAAACACACACCAAATTAAAATAAGATAAATTATACTAATTTAAGATGGGAAGTCTGAAAATTTTGTAATAAAATGAAAAACATATTATATAAAATGTTTTAAAAGTAATCACACCAAATCAAAACAAGATAAATCATACTAAAACAAGATGGGAAGTATTAAAAAATTGTAATAAGATGGAAAACATGTGATATAAAATGTTTGAAAATTAATTGTACCAAGTCAAAACAAGATAAATCATAATAAATCAAGATGGGAAGTATGAAAAATTTGTAATAAAATGGAAAATATGCGAAATATATGGAAAATAAACTTAACAAAACAAATTTGATAATTATTTATGTGACTAATGGTATAGAAGTTTTTACAAATACTTTGTGAGGAATTCTTGGTCCTATCTATTTCAATAAATTTTCACTTATATTCTTTGGAAGAAAGAGAAAAAAATTGAGAAGGGTATGGTAAAAGAACCTGATATGTTGTGCATGTATTGATTTAGATGATTATAGAGACTCCTCTTTGGCTTGGATGGAATGACCTACAGATAAGAAAGCACTAAAAATTGGTTGATTAGTTAGATAGTAGGGTGGATTGCCTAGTAAGCTAGATCTAAGAAGCACAAGCTTCTTTGGAGGCTGTTAATCCACACTTTTAAACAATCAAGATCTAAAATTGAAAGATAAAGTAATTTCATATATAATAAAAGATACTAAAAATGAAATACAAGAAGTTCTTGATAGATGAATAGATGGATTTGGCTAATTATAGTAAAAAATAAATTGATATTAATGCTAAATGAATTAAGTGTGGTCCAAAAAATAAGATGAGGTTTTATGATTAGGCATATGATCTAAAATTGGGATTTGGTTGAAGTCTAATGGGTGAAAGTAACTTGTTTATTTATCACACAGTGACCATTAGAGTTTGGGGTAACTGTCGATGGTTGGGGTGGCCATCGACAGTTAGGGTGATCATCGGTGGTTACTATGGGTTTTAGGTTGCTTTAAGAAAATGGTTGATGAGGTTGCAAGATGGATTTTTTAAGGTGGGTTTGGGTTAAAGGTTGGTTATGAGAGGAACAAAATAATTAATCACTAAAAAATAGATACTTAGCTTCATTATTTTTTGTTTAGGTGAGTGGCTAAGAAATCTATTAGTGGATCCTGAAGCAATTCTAGTAGAGTAATGGTACTTGGTTATTGACTGATGAGCAGGGGCACTTCAAATATTTATTATACTCATCACTAATCCAATAGGAGAATACCTACAAAAGAAGCTCTGATCTAAGAGGCTCTTGATGGTATCTAATGATCTCTAATGGCTCTAGTTTTAGATGACTTGATTTATACCTTTTCACCTCCTTCTCTATTTTTATAGGAGGAAAGGAGAGGTGAAACAATTAGTTTAATAATAAGAAATTTATTTTAGTGTCAACATGTATTGATCCTACACATGAAATAGATAGCTAAAAACAAAAAGGTAAATTATAGTTGATTTAGAGTTTAACTATTCAGACAGTTAAAACCTAACTATTAGAGTTAGGCCTAACCATCGATAGTTAGAGTAACCATTGATGGTCGATGGGTCAAAGGTTAGCTAGCGTAAGTTAGGTTTATAGTTGAAAGGTTATGGGATAGTCCCTAGGGGGTCCCAAGGTGGTATGGGGGTTAGTTGAACATTTAGAACCATTGTGTATGGTTTTCTAGTATCTACATTTAGCCCCTTTTTTATATAATTTATATCAACAAGTTTCAAAACAAAAATGGTTTGTGGGTCAAAATTTTAGGTTTCCCCAAACATGGGAGGAGGTGTTCACCCTCAAACTAGGAATCAATGAGGTGAAAAAATCAAGTGTGGGTTTGATGAGTGGGTAGGTTGGGCACTAAATCACAAACATGTACACAAAGTGAGTCTAATTGCAAAATCCAAAATTATGTAATGACTAGATTATCATGGTTGGTAAAAATAGGTTAACACTAGAAGGACAAGTGACAAATGAACCATGTGACCACATTTAGGCATGGTAGTTAGTCACACTTGTAAATGCAAGTCTCCTAGATAAGGTTAGTGTTTTCATAGGTATCCAAGGTAGGAAGTGATCTCAAGAAGAACCAATTCATTGGCTATGCATAAGGTAGTGCAAGTTCAAAATTTTCAACTTGGAAATTCAGTCAGTGTGGTCAAAATGACCAAAATAAGGTCATCACAAAACATGTAGAAGTTTGGGCCAAAATGGATAAGTGAGAAGTTTGAGTTTACAAGGGTTATCGAAGAAGGTCATCTCTAGTGATTGGCATTAGATGAAATTTTGTTTGGAAACATTTTGGGTGGGAGGGAAAACCCTAAATTTGTCGATTGTCAATGGATAGGGTCAATCATTGGTGGTCACCCTGATTATTGATGATCATATTTTATCCCTAAAAGGGTAAAAGTAAAACACCACCAAGGGTTTTATTTTGTCATTACAAACTTGAAACCCTTGATGATTAAACCCATGGGAATTTTGAGTGAAGGAAGTGGTGATGGTTAGCTAGTGGTTGAGTGGGTTGATTTGAGGCCGATCGAGTGATCGAAGATGTAGAGGGTCGAGGGAGAACATGAGGTCATATAGTGGTTCCCAGGGTTTTTCCTCTATGGTGGTTGAGGAATGAGGTAGGTATTGTTTTAAACTAGTAGAGTAGTTTCCATATTGTAAATGAATTTATTGGTTATTTATTTTATGGGTGGGTATTGATAGGTCTCTTTATAGTGACCATTAGTGGTTGATCACCTAATCATTGGCAGTCAACTATAAGAATAATTAATTGTCAATGGTTAAGGGATGTGTTGAGAGTTTTAAGAGCTAATGGTTGATAGGAAATAGGTGATGGGTAATAGTCAAGGTTAAGGGGTTAGGGTAAGGTCAAGGGGTTAAGTGAAGGTTTGTGTATAAGTCAAGAAGGTTGAATGATTGGGTAAAGTAATAGGTAGATGTCATCTTAGGCAAATGTTATGAGTTGAATAGCATATAATAGGAGGTAGGTGTAATAATTAGAATTAATAGGCAAAATATGTTAGTAAACTAAGGTTTTTGTTATCAAACCCTATAGGCACAAGAGAGGATACAAATGAGGGATAGAGTGCCCCAAATACTAGATGAGATTTAGTAAGGCATAATAAATATAGATTGGGAGCATATTGAGGATGTGGGCCTTAGAGGCATGAGGTACTACCAACATGCACTTTTAGATGTGGTGATATTAGTGGCACTCATAGAAATATGGGACCTTGCCATTAATACCTTCTTGCTTCTAACAAGCAAGTTGATTATCTTGCTTGAGGATATCCATATGATAGTGTAGATAGCTATACGAGGTGATCCAATCTCCCACATTGAGAGTGATGAACTGGATAGGAAGATGGAGCTCTTATATAGAGAGGACCTTGATTTTGCAAGGTGAAACTAAGGGAGCTTCCACTACATACCATTGTGCTAGAGATAAGGATGTAAGGAGGCTTTTGCCTATGATGATGATAGTGATTAGTGTTATGTGTTACCATATCTAGTAGTGGGAGGTTCCCTTACTTGTTATGGGTGCTCATGGAGATGTGGTTAGGTCCCATAATGTTTGTGTGTGAAATGGTGCTATTAGTTCATATTTATTGAGAACTATGGGGATTATATACCCATAGGAGATATGGGATCAGTGCTAGGTTTGTTTTGCATTACTACCTTGGATACCTAGAATATACCTTTGATCAATGCCAGGTGTACCAAAATGTTTTGGTAAATTTTTGCTTATATTCTTTAGAAGAAAGAGAGAAGATAATTGAGAAGGGTATGGTTAAAGAACCTATGATGTTGTGCATATGTTGATCTAGATGATTTTGAAGACTCCTCTTTGGCTTGGGAGGAATGACTTACAAATAAGAAAACACTAAAGAAATGGTTGATTAGTTAGATAGGTGGATTACCTAGCAAGCTAGATCCATGAAGCAAAAACTTCCTTAGAGGCTATTAATCCACACTTTTAGACAATCAACTTATGAAATAAAAATATAAAGTACTTACATATATCATAGAAGATATTAAAATTAAATATAAGAAGTGATTGATAAATTAATAGATGGATTTGGCTAATTATAACAATAAACAAATTGATATTAATGCTAAATGAATTAGGTGTGGTCCAAAAAATAGAGTGAGGTCCTATGATTAGGTAGAGGATCTAAAATTGGGATTTAGTTAAGGTCTGATGGGTGAAAATAACTTGTTATTTATTTATTTATCACATAGTGACTATCAATAGTTGGGGTGACTATCGACGGTTAGGGTGACCATCAATGGTTGGATAACCATCAGTGGTTATAGATAGACCATAGATAGTTAGGGTGACCATCAATAGTTAATATGGGTTTTAGGTTGGTTTAAGAAAATGGTTGATGAGGTTTCAAATGGATTTTGGAAGGTGGGTCTAGCTCAGAGGTTGGCTTGAGTAGAACAAAAGAACTAATCATTGAAAAATAGATACTTAGCTTCATTGTTTATTGTTAAGGTGAGTGGTTGATAAATCTATTAGTAGAGCTTGGATTAATTTTTATGGATTAATGGTACTTGGTTATTGACTAATGAAAAATGACACTTCAAATATCTATCATACTTATTACTGATCTACTAGGAGAATACCTACAAAAGAAACTCTGATACGAGAGGCTCTTGATGGTAACTGATGATCTCTGATGGCTCTAGTTTTGGATGATTTGATTGATCCTTTTCCACCTCCTCCTCTCTTTTTATAAGAAGAAATGAGAGGTGAAATAATAAATTTAACACTAAGCAATTTATTTTTCACATCAACATGCATTGATCTTAAACATGAAATAGATAGGTAAAAATAAAAAGGCAAGTTATAGTTGAGCTAGAGTTTAAT
Source organism: Torreya grandis (assembly GCA_037957365.1). Lineage (NCBI taxonomy): Eukaryota > Viridiplantae > Streptophyta > Pinopsida > Cupressales > Taxaceae > Torreya > Torreya grandis. The sequence goes on along the minus strand of JARHVA010002908.1, from coordinate 851,665 downwards.
TGTTTAGGTAGTTAAAATTTGATCTTTAGTAGTTAAGCCTAATATCTAGTGGTTAGGGTGACCATTGATAGTTAGTGGGTCAAAGGTTAAGTTGGTCAAAAGTTAGCTAGGGTAAGTTAGGTTTATGATCAACAAGTTGTGGGATAGTCATGAGGGGGTCTGAGGGGTAGTTTGACTTCTAGAACCATTTGTGTAGTTTTCTAGTTTCTAAATTTTACCTTTTTTTGTTATGCAATTTGTATCAATAAGCTACAAAACAAAAATGGTTTATGGTTTAAAGTTTTGGGTTACCCCAAGCATGTGAGGAGGTGTTCCCCCTTAAACCAATAATTGATGAGGTGAAATAGAATCGGGTGTAGGTTTGATGAGTGGGTATATTGGTGATAAAGTTGGTGGTAGGTTGGAAACTAAAGAGTAAACATATACATAAATTATGACTAAGTGTGAAATAAAAGATCTCACAATGACTATGTTAGCATGGTTGGTACAAATAGGTCAACACTATAAGGACAAGTGATAAGTAAACCATGTGACCACATTTAGGCATGGTGGTTGGGCACCCTTTTAAATGCAAGTCCCTTAGACAAGGTTAGTTTTTTCATAGGTATCCAAGGTAAGAAGTGATCATGAGAAGACACAATTAGTTGGTTGTGTAAAAGGTAGTGTAAGGTCAAAATGTTCAACTTGGTAATTCAATCAGTGTGATCAAATTGACCAAAATAAGGTCATCATAAAACATGTAGAAATTTGGGCCAAAATGGCCAAGTGTGAGGTTTGACGTAGTTTGTGAGGGTTTTTTAAGGACATATCCAGTGGTTGGAAATAGAGGGAGGATGAAAAGTTTTTACCACTTGTTCCATAGCCAATGCATGATTTTATTAATCATGAGGAGTTTTTAGTGAGGATAGATATCAATGATGTAGGTTTGATAGATGGCTATCTTATATGGTACCAAGCACAATATGGTGTGGTCAATTTTGGTGGTGATGATGATGGTCAGTAGGATATGGATGTTGATGCAGGGGGAGATAGTTAGTAGGCTCAAGTGTAGGGGGTTGCCCTAGATGTACATGTAATGATCACTGAGAGATATTAGGCACAAAAAAAACCTAGTTACATCTTAGGCATCTCTGGTAGTAGCATAGGTATCCTTGGAAGTAGAACAACATCAAGTGGTCACTCTAATAGGAGAGAGATATTAGGCTAGGTCTCAACTAGCCTTGGTAATGTAGGAGAGAGATTCTTTCTAGTAGGTAGAAAGTGAAGTAATAGTAGTCATGGGACTAGTAGGGACTATCTCAATGCAGAGATATGTAGCAACTATGGAGGAGATATAGTATTATGAGGCCTTGGTCTTTAGGCATTATCTAGATGAGCCTCAATGGGGTGAATACAAGGTTGGGATAGCATGAGGTACTAGTATGATGACACCAAGTTAGTGGGATACATCTATAGGAGGATAGGTAGGTGCAAGAGGGTAAGATCTAGGAGGTATTGGTGCCCTAGGATCATAGATTTATTATGAGACACTATATTTATTTATTTATTTTATGATTTTGATATCAACCTATGAGCCAATATAGCGAGATGTATAGTTTTGAGAGATATAGATTTTTTTGTATACACAATGATTATTATTTATGAGATATAGATGTGAAATTTGTTTATGGTTTGTGGTTCATGGTTATGATGTTAATATTTCTTATTTATCATATTATGTTTATATGATTATGCTCATGAGATGTTGATGTAGACTCACCTAGCTAGGCATGTGATGATATGTCTCTTTAATTTATGTTCATGTTGATGCTTGATATGGATTGATGTTATTGATGTGATTATGGTATAATGGTTATAGATGACTATGATGATCCCAATATGATTATGTGATTCTAATGTGGTGTTGTTCATGATTAGGGTGATGGTTATGACATTATAATTATGGTATTTGATGATGTTTTTTATGGATATGATCATTTAAATTTCATGTTTAAGATGATCATGTTTATGATATTGATATGATTATGGTTATGGATACTACTTATGTTTAGGTGGACAAGGTTATGATGTGATTATTGTTATAGATTATGTATCATAGTTATATGGATGTGATAAATGGTAGGATGCTGATGATATTATGATGATGTTTATGATTGTGGTGTTCATGATGAAATTTAATGAATATATACTTATGCATTTAGATGTAGACATGTGGTGGATATGGTATATGTGATTATGAGGATGTGATGGTGATAGTTGATTTATTTATGGAGGTGGTGATTATTCTAATAATGTCTATATTTATTTATTATGTGATGATTTTATTATATGATGTGGTTATAATTATGGTTATTTTGTTTAGATTAAGGTGAAACACATAAAGTAAGTTAAATAACAAAAAATAGATGTGAGAAAGAGAAGACAATCAAGAGACAAATGTCTAAGTGAATGTATCAAATGGTATGCGAGAATAAGGAGGCACGATGCTTCTTCTTTGGCAAGGACTAAAACAAATTGAATTTTGACGGCTTAAAGAACATAAGCCCTTCGAATGCTTCACATTAGCATTGATTAGTTGGTTAAAAGGTGTCTTGACCACATAATGTCAAGTAAGCTCAAAATCCCTTGATTATAGTATATAAAGGGGAGGGGGATAAAAATGGAACATTCTTGGGAGATTATCTTACCTCTTCTATAGGTCACCAAAGAGTTAGTATAAACAAGTCCATGTCATATAAGGTGTAGATTGATCAATGTAGGAATTCTACTTATGAGAGATGATTGTGGCTTTCAAAATTATGTTACTTTTTGTTGATATTTGATAATGGGTCTTTTACTATTTTGTTATTTCTTGGGAAAGTTGGGGAAGCTAATTGAAGTGGGAAGATTCTAAGAAATTGTTATGCTTTGATAAATGCTTGACTCAACCATCTTTTAAGGGAGTGGTCTAAATTTTGTGTGCTTTGATTAAGGCTTTTGATAGCTATCCTTCAAGGGAGAAGTATACCTTATATTTAGCAATTTTGATATGTTTTTGGAAACTATCCTTCAAGGGAGTAGTTTGTGGATGCTAGGAATGACCTGTGATTGTTTTTACTAATGATGTTTTAATTTTTTTTTTTTTTTTCTTGACATAGACTTACTTATATAGGCTTAAAGGTTCTCCTTTTATGAAGGAAAAAATAAAAGCACAAGAAGGTTGATTAGGTGGAAAGGAGGTTTAGGTGAAAATGACTGTGGGAATCCATCTTATAAAAGGGGCAAAAAGTACCATGAAAATCATGCCATGGGTAGAGCCATGGTACCCATTGTTTAAGATTAGGCTATGATTATGATGGCTAATCACATGATTTAGCTTTAATTAGTTGTCCCTAAAATAAGGAGATGAATGTGATTTAAAACAAAGAATGAGCTTAAGTTGGATAAAAGGTGAGTTTGATTTTATTTTAACAAAAAAAAGATATAGATGTGAAGCATTAAGGGGCTCAGGTTTTGGGTTCCCTTCAAGAGAGGATAACTGATAAGATCTTGATCCATACTTATACATTATTATATAAGGTCCAAGATAATTGAAAAAAAACTTGCTCCACTTGATTTTTTTGCATATTGGGGACATGTTGATTTTCCTTTAGGATGAGGTCTCTGATATTGAATTATCACACTTTTAGGTGTTTGTTATAAGCACACTTGATTCATTCTTGATAGACACATAGATGAGTGAGTTTTACTAATTATGCTCATTAACTCAAGTTGGGATAAACGTTCTTGATGATAATCACTCTCAAAGATGAGATCTTGCAAGGATACATGAAGAGAGGGGAGTTGGACTTCAAGAGGCAAGACAACCTCTACTCCAAACACAAAGGAGAAAGGGGTAGAACTTGTAAGGGTTTGAATACTAGTGAGATATGCTCATAAAGTGAATGGGATGTGTAACTTCCAATCTCAACCAAATGCATTAACCATTTTAGTGAAACTTTTATTAAGAGTTTTATTAGAGGTTTCTACTTGTCTATTAGCTTATGGATGATAGGGCAAGGAAAAAATTAACTTGATACTGAATGCAACACAAAGACCTTGAACTTGTTTGTTTTTGAAATATTTACCATTATCGATGATAATTTTATGGACATTGAAATGACAGATGATGTGATGGTTGATAAAGTCAATGATATTTTTGGCTTTGGTTGAGACAAGAAGAATGGACCCTCTACCCAATTGGTAAAATATTTGGTCGCAATGATGATGAAATGATGTTGATGTAAAAATGGGGGTTAATTTCACTAATAAGATCCAAACCCCATTATGAGAAGGGCCCTAAATATCTGGACATTTAAAGACTATGTCCAGGTGCATTGTATAAATTAACATGTTGTTGACATTTGACACACTTTTTTACATACTCACAACAATCTTGGTTAAGGGTGGGCCAATAATATCCAAGGAAAAGGATGAGTTTAACAATGGCTAGGCCACTAAAGTATCCCCCCTAGATCCCATAATGTGTTTCCCTGATAGCATGAGAGGCTTCATGACTACATAGGCAATGAAAGAAGAAACCATCAAAGCTGCATTTATAAAGAATTTCTCCCAATATATTATAACATGAGGTGCTCTAGATAAATGATCTTTGAGAATTCTTGGAAATATTGCAATAAATGATGGTAAGGTTGAGATAGTCAAAGGTCTATTGATACCAAAGGTTAGGTTGGGTCTCCTCCACTTTAAAGATGGTGGGAGAATCTGTATGACATAAGAGAGATAGGTAAGTTGATGAATAATGCTAGATAGCTTAGAGTCAGAGGGTGAAGACAAAATTTGGGAAGTGAGGAAAGTCATTGTATTGGTAAATTTTTTTATAGATCATGATGTGGTTTAGATATGGCAGTGTTCAAATGATGTTAAGAGTACATCAAATAATTTTTTATATTATTGAAAAACATCATTCTTACATTGATAAGATATATTGATTTGATTGACCACAAGTTGAGAGTCACTAAAAATGTTGATCATTTTGACTCTTAAGGCTAACGTGGTTTGGAGACCTATCACTAGGGCTTTGTATCATCCATATTGTTGGTACATTCAAAATATAGATTGAAGGATAAAAGAGGAGGTTCACCATGAAGGGGGATAAGGATGATGCCTCCTCCACTATGTTGACACTTTGATCCATCAAAGAACATGGTCATTTGATAGGTAAAGTTTGCTTGAGAGAGGGTTATAATGGACTCATTTGGAAAATCAAGAGGAAGAGGTTGATTATCGGTTAATGGTGCTTTTACCAATTGGTCAGCCATGGCTTTCCATTTAATTAAATTATGATAAAGAAACTCAAGGTCAAACTTGGCTAAAAACATGAACTTCTTAGCCATATGCTAGTTTTGGTATGGTTTGGAGTAAATATACTTGAGTGCATCAGTATTAGTGATGACATAGGTCTTATGGTTGAGGAGGTAATGGAGAAGTTTGGTGGCCATGAAGATCAAGGCTAGGCAAAATTTCTCAGTATGGGTGTACCAAGTCTCATACTCTGCAAGTGTGTGGCTAATGTAGTAGATGACTTTCTCTTTATGCTACTCATCTTGATGAGCAACATTTCCCCTAAGGAGTGGTTGGTATTAAAAATATAGAGGTAAAAAGGTTGATATTATTTGAGAGGAATGAGGATGGGTGGAGATAAAATGTACTATTTAAGTGAATAAAAAGCCTTATAATAGTCATTCCACTTGAAAGATACATCCTTCTTTATAAGGTGGTGGAAAGGTTGGCATTGATCTGAAAATTGAGAGATAAAGTGATGAATGGATTAGAGCTTCCCGTATAAGATTCAAACTTGCTTGAGGTAGGTAGGAGGCATGTCAAAGATTGATTTGATTTTGGTAGGATCAACTTAAATTCCATGAAGGAAGATGATAAATATAAGGATCTTTCTTGACAAGACCTTGAAGATACACTTCTTGTGATTAAGGCAAACATGGTAATAAATGAGTCACTCAAAGATAATCTTAAGAATGACCAAATGATCTTTATGACATTTGGATTTCCCAAGAAGGTCATCAACATAGTCTTCTATGATTTCATGAATAAAGTCATAGAAGATATAGGTCATAATACATTAGTAGGTTTCACTAACATTTTTTAGTCCAGAAGGCATGACCCTATAGCATAAAGTCCCCCATAGGGTGATAAAATTAGTTTTGTGTTGATCTTCAGGGGAAATTAGGATTTGATTGTAACTCAAGAATCCATCCATAATAGTTAACATCTCATGTTTGACTATAAGATCGACAAGCTGGTCAATACTTGGCAAACAAAAGTCATCTTTTGGGAAAGTAAGGTTTAGGTCATGAAAGTCCACATAGATATGCAATCCCCATATAGCTTTGGTGATATGTACGACATTTGAGACCCATCAGGGATAGTCAATGGGTTGAATAAAATTGATGGATATGAGATGTTGAAGCTCTTCTTTGATGAGAAGGGATATGTGAGGGTACATTCATCAAAGTTTTTGTCTAATAGGCTTGGCATCATGGTTAGTGACTATGTTATTGGTAGAAATAGAGAGATCAATTCCTGGAATATCATTGTAAGACCAAGCAAATGATATGCTATAATCTTGAAAGAAGGAGGGGATGTCTCGAAGCTCCTTGAAATTTAGTGATTAGACAATTTTGATAATGCATGGGTTATCTAGAGTGCCCAAGTTTATATCTATGGTGGATTTATTCAACATGGTCTAATTCTCAAGAAGAAGTGATTTGTGGATAGAGGAGTCTTTTGCACCAAGATAGGTGATAATAGAATCATCATCCTGACATCAAATGGTATTAATGGTAGGAGAGTCATCTCCTACCATGTTAATATGGGTTAAAAGAATGGTTATGGTCACCCTATCCTTTTGATAAGTTAGTGGTTTGAGACTGATCATGTTGACAAAAAAAGGTTAGGGGGGATGATGTCATAATCCTTAACTATTAATAAAGAAGGGGTTGGTGAGGATGGGATTTCCTCATCAATGACAATAATGAGAGGTGGGTTGGTTTTTTATTTAGGTGGCATGAAATCAAGGACATGATTTTCATGATGTTTTTGGGTTTTGATTGGAAGTAACTTATGCGACCCATGTCCATACCAACCTAGACCAAATCCCTTCCAAGCATACTTATAAAGGTATGTCTGGGTAAACTCTAGTTTATCTAGATAGGAGAAACTAGAGGTGAATGGTCGAGGTGAAAAGGAGGTGGCATAAGTGTCAAGGGCTTATCAAGTCCTCCACAGATGAAATTAGTTTGGAAAGTTGAGGGCCCAAAAGGAATAATGGTTTCAATATCGGTATCATAACCAAGTTGGTGGTCAAGTTTCCCATACTTTTGAGGAGTAGGGAAAGCATCTAGTGTCAAAAGGTAATACTCCCCCAATGAAATGTGTTGAAAGGTTGATTCCAAAGGGTCTGATGTGGGGATTTAGGTGGAAAGGATGGAAGCACTAGTGAATATTTAATTGGTAAAAGAATATGGGGTTTTGTCTTTTATTGATGAAATCTTGTTGGATGAAGGAAGGAGAATGTCATTAGGTCAGTACATCATGTTTCATGATGTAAAAAGACTTAGGTCAACTTGTATGGTAACAAATTGACCTTCATGATCAAATTTGATGCATCAGCATAGGGTAGATGGTATGCAACCTATGGAAAAAATCCAAGGGCATCCCAACAAAATGTTGTACTAAAACTCTAATTCTACTACATAGAATAGATCAAAAAGTAACTTATGCGACCCATTTCCATACCGACCTAGACCAAATCCGTTCCAAGCATACTTGTCTAGGTAAACTCTAGTTTATCTAGATAGGAGAAACTAGAGGTGAATGGTCAAGGTGAAAATGAGGTGGCATAAGTGTCAAGGGCTTATCAGGTCTACCATAGATGAAATTAGTTTGGCAAGTCGAGGGCCCAAAAGGAATAATGGTTTCAATATTAGTATCATAACCAAGTTGGTGGTCAAGTTTACCATACTTTTGAGGAGTAGGGAAATCATCTAGTGTCAAAAGGTAATACTCCCCCAATGAAAGATGTTGAAAGTTTGATTCCAAAGGGTCTGATGTGGGGATTTAGGTGGAAAGGATGGAAGCACTAGTGGATATTTCATTGGTAAAAGAATATGGGGTTTTGTATTTTACTGATGAAGGCTTGTTGGATGAAAGAAGGAGCATGTCATTAGGTTAGTACATCATGTTGCATGATGTAAAAGGACTCAGGTCAACTTGTATGGTAACAAATTGACCTTCATGCTCAAATTTGATGCATCAACATAGGGTAGATGGTATACAACCTATGGAAAAAATCCAAGGGCATCCCAACAAAATGTTGTACTAAAACTCTAATTATACTACATAGAATAGATTAGAAAGTGTGTGGGGTCCTAGGTGAATGTGAAGGACAATATTTATTAAAGTTGAGGCCATGGAATCATTGAATGATTGGAGTAGCATAGAGGTTTCTGACATAATGATCTTCGGTAACTTTAGTTGGTTGTATGCATGGGAAGAGATAACATTGATGTTATCTCCCCTATAATTCATAACCCTCTTGATGTGGGTTTGGTTGATGTATGTGGTAATGAAGAGGGGAGGATATGGGGTTTTTGGATAGATGAAGGGTATTTCCATATCCTTGAAGGTAACAAGGTTAGAAAATTGAAGAGCTCTAACAAAGGTTGCTAGACCTTATGGGTCCTTTGGTTGGACCTATATGGATTTCAAAGCCTATATCATTACTTAACAATGATGGGGTGATGTATTGATCAATTCATACAAACTCATCTTCATTAGTGTTTGGTTAAGCTATCCAAACTACTCATTGGATTGATTTAGAAGGATTAGATTGAGAGGGTCCCAAGATGGACACTTTGGGTTTGGTTGAAGGTAAATGTTTTTGGTATTGGTCAAGTGATTGGGTGGTGTAAGACGGATATGTCCATGGAATAGACACCTTTTCCTTTCCCTTATCCTTTGGTTGGGCTTGTGATCATGTGACCCAATGTATGGTATGGATTAGGGAAGGAGTCAAGATAGAGGGATGCTTCGGTTCCTCTTCACTCTAAGGTGAGAGTGGAGGAGTAGGTAAATTTTGGTTGATGGCTCATGGTTCTTGGATTAGTTGAGGGATCATGGGAGGTTCATCTAATAATAAGTCATCCTTGTGACATAGTCGATGAGATAATACTTGGAGATCCTTACAATACTCAGTATCATGCCAAGGTGTTCTATGGTATGAACATACTAATTTATCATTATTCTAAGATGGTTTAGGACTATGTGGGTCCAATGGTCTAATAGGTGGAAGCATTAAGCAACATTATTGTAATAAACTCTATAGGATGGTTGAGTAATATTCAGGCAAAGGTGGCAAAGGCATGGAAGTCTTAGGTTTAGTAGCTGAGTCATGAAAGTTTTTAGAAGTAGGCTTGGTGGTAGAGGTTTTGGGTAAATGAGTGTTCTTGGTAGATGGTTTCAATTTTGGTACAGAGGTTGATAGCCTAGGGTTAGAAGGTTTCGAGGTAGATATTTGAGAGGTAAGTAGTTTGTTTATAGATGATTGGGAGATAGGAGGTTTGGTTATCGGTGGTTTAGTGAAAATAAGTATGGATGAAAGTAGGAGATATGGCATAACCAAAAGTGGTGGTTGAGTTTTGATTAGGATGGTTAGTTTCTTAATTAAGGTAGAGGGATGAGGTCCTAAACTATAGGGCAAGGTGGAGAGGGGAGGTAGAGTTTCAGTTTTGAGGCTTCTATGTGGTTCTACCTTCCTTTTTGTCTTAGATTAGGGTTTTTTTGATAGGTTTAGTGTGCTTAAATATATCTTTATTAATGGGTGAGTAATGTTATGAGTAGGAAACATGCCAAGGTTCTTAGTGGGTTTGGTTATAATGGTAAAAGGTGATTTTGTGGCTTTGGGTGAGTTTGGATCTGATGATGTTTCTATAGTTTGGTGGGTAGAAGTGTTTAATGGTTGAGTTGTGGTGATAGTGGATTTGATAGTGGAAAGGGTAAGTTGTTCTGATAAATAAGGCTCCTACGTGGTTTTATAAGGGAGCCCAAACTATTGCCAAAAGGTGGCCTGATCTAGGTTAGGATCAAATATGAACTATAAGTTTTTAACTAGTTTGGAAAAAGGTTTATAGATGGGTTTGAGTCCCCTGGTAGTGGATTCAAAGGATAGGCCTAGGGGTTAAGGGGAGGAATGATTACCTATTCCTTTTATTGATTAAAAGGTTCCAATATCTGGGAAGGTAATTCCTTAGTTGGAGGTGTAGGTAAAATGGTTTCTTCTTTAGGAGTGATTTCTAAAGGAAGAGTGGATTATTGTATGATTGATAAAAAAGGTAGAATGGTAATGGATGCCTCCTTTGATGTGCATATTATAGGAGAAGTCAGTGACTCTACCTCAATAAGTGGAGTAGGAGAAGAGGTGATTTAGTCAATAGTTTCCTCAATAATTAATTCACTAAGAACCATATTGAAAGTATGGTCCTCATGGGTATGAGATGATTCTAATTTATTTTCATTGTTGGTGGAAGGAACATGGTTGGGAAATGGTTGTCTTAAGATATCAAGTGATTGGTTTTAGGGTGGATTGGAGTTATCCAATACAAGCTCCCTCTTGTTAATGAGAGTTTGGATAATGTTCTTGAAGGTATTATACCTACTAACATCATGTCTAATGACTCGGTGGAGTGCACACAATTCATTCTCCTTATACCAGCCAGGTACTAGATAAGAATCAAATTGCTATGAAGGTTTGATCAGAGGGAGTTGTATGATATTGGATTTTAATAATTTCTCCAAGACCAAAGCATATGACTCCTTGAGTGGAGTATATTAGTTTTGGGTATTGTGGTTTTGATTCTTTGTGTTTTGATTGGAGGAATTAGAAGAGTTAGGTTGGTTAACTATGGGTGGAGGAGTGGGTTTAAATACAACCACATTCATGGTTCCCTTATTTTTGGTGTTAGTGTTGGTTTGATTATTGGGTTTAGAGGAGGAAACCTAATTTGATTGAAGGTAGAGTTTTTGTTTCTCAACTTTAGTTTTCCCTCATTGATGGCTCTATTTTCTAGTTTTTATGCCATGGTTAAAGCCTCATCAAAGGTCTTGAAGCTCTAAACCCATAAGGTAGAAGAAATGTGTTTGGTACAAGCCCAAGTAAAGATTTCAATTAGTTTGGGTTAGGAAAAAGAGAGAGTTAGTTTATCAAACTCTTCTAACAAGCTACAAAGAGCCAACTGGGTGAAAGAAAAGAGAGAGTGCTTTGTTATAGCACCATACCAATCAAGTGCTAGAGTGGATGGAGATATAGGGAAGGTATGAAGAAAGAGAGCATCATCGTAGGCAATAAAATAACATAAGTTCCTAAATTCTCTTAGGTGCTATTGAAGGTCTTCCTTACTTTGAAATTTAAAAAATTTGGGAAGTTCCCACCGAGGAAGATGGGGTCAAATGGGGATGGATGGGTGAATTGATTCATTACAGATTTGGTCATATGTCAAAATATTATGATCTCTATAAATGGATAACTCTAAAGTAGTCATTTTGTCCATTAGCATTTTGACAAGGTATTTTTGTGGTTGTGTACTCCAATGGTTGTAAGGTAAATTGTGTTGGGTTTGGGTAGGTGCAATATATACATAGTCAGTGGGGGGTTGAGAGGCTACTATATATTGGTATATGGATATGGGTGGTTGGGATGATGCCATATATGAATATGTGGTTGTGTGGAAGGTAGTGGTACATACCCTTACAGGTTAGGGATCTAGCTCAAGTTTGGTATAATGGGCACCTATTGAGAGATCAACATAGGTTGGGTAGGAGGTATGGTTGGGTTAGTAGATAGAGGGTAGGTGGTAACTTTGGTACTGATGGGTGGAAGGGTAGAAGGTATGGGAACCACGAAACTCTAGAATGGAGTGGAGGTAGGTGGGTTGGGAACAAAGGGAATGGTGGTAATACTAGTAGAGGGTACTCCTATGGTAAGGGAGGTACCGAAAGGTTGTGTTACTCCTATACTAAGAAGGTTATTAGTTGGGTAAGAAGGTGTTTGGGTGTTTCTTGGCTGGATGGGTTAGTTTTAGATGGTGGTATTAGTGGGATTATTGGTAGAAGATTATGCCTGGGTGAATAGAGGTTGGGTGAATATGGTGGCCATAAAAGTGTCACCCATAATGTAGGATGGCATGCCATAGGGTAATTCAATAGGTAGAACTGAAGTGGGGGTATGGTAAGATATGGTATTAAGGTAATGCTAGGGGGATATGAAGTTTTTATCTAGAAAGATGTCAAAATCCACATCACCTTGGGAAACCATTTGAGGGATGGTAGGGCTTCCATAAGGATGGGGATATATTTTTACATTTTAAATGTACTCTATGGATAAGAGAGAAGAGGAAGATAGATGATTAGGAGGTGGGTCCTGATTTGCTTGGTTTCTTAGTTGTTGCCTAGTTAAGACCATGCAAACAAGGGAAAGAAGAAGATACAAGCAATGTCACAACTCAAACAACAAGAAGGCAAGAAAAAGACAAGTGAAACACACACTAAAGCACATTAAATCCTAAGGTTATTTTTAGTCTTTCTTGTGGTTTATGCCTTAAGCTTTAAGAATTATGACTCCACTAAGATTGTAGAGTGGGTGCTAGAAAATAAGTCTATAGTTGGTTTTAGTTTGTGTTTAGGCTCTCAAAGGGATCTGTATTGGAAATCAATATGTGGTTTGTTATCAAGGCCTACCCTCACTTTACACACCATAATGATAAGGGTGTTGGGTGCTTAGCCAAGATATACTGATTGCTAGAGATTATACTCAACCAATGAACTGAGTTGGTTATCCCCTTGGTGATGAAATCCAAGTAGGATTGCCAAAAAAGGTGATTAATAGGTAATGAAATCCTAGTTGGGCCTTATGTCAATGTTTTTATGCTTGATTAAGTGTAGGTGGTTTGGTCTTGTGTGTGTGATAATAATGAATCTACGATTGATTCACTTGATTAATTAAAATATGTGAGCTAAAATAAGTAGAAAGCAATGGATGTAGTTAATTTTAAGCCCAAAATGAGATTTTGATTTCATTATATGAGCCGAAAGCAAGAAGAAGAAGAACCTAGATGCAACTATGAACCCAAGAAAAGACTCAAGGGTCCCACCAGGCATGCCAAAATGTTTCAATAAATTTTTACTTATATTATTTGGAAGAAAGAGAGAAGAAAATGGATAAGGGTATGGTAGAATAACCTAATATGTTGTGCGCATGTTGATCTAGATGATCGTGGAGGCTCCTTTTAGGCTTGGGAGGAATGACCTATAGATAAGAAATCACTAAAGAAATTGTTGATTAGTTAGATAGTAGGGTGGATTGCCTAGGAAGCTAGATCCAAAAAGCACAATCTTCCTTGGAGGTTGTCAATCCACACTTTTAAACAATCAATATCTAAAAGTGAAAGATAAAATACTTGAATATATCATAAAAGATACTTAAATGAAATATAATAAGTACTTGATAAATGAATATATGGATTTAGTTAATTATAAAAACAAAAAAAATGATATTAATGCTAAATGAATCAGGTGTGGTCCAGAAAATAGGATGAAGTTCTATGATCAGATAAATAATCTAAAATTGGGATTTGGTTGAGGTTTGATGGGTGAAAATAGGTTGTTGATTTATCACACAGTGATCATCAATGGTTATAGATAAACCATCAGCAATCAGAGTGACCATCAATGATTACTATGGATTTTGGGTTGGTTTAAGAAAATGGTTGATGAGGTTGAAGGATGGATTCTAGAAGGTGGGTCTAGGTTAGAGGTTGGTTGTGAGAGGAACAAAATAACTAATCACTAAAAAATAAATACTTAACTTTGTTGTTTATTATTGAGGTGAGTGGTTAATGAATCTATTGGTGGAACCTGGAGTAATTCTAGTAGACTAATGAGACTTGGTTATTCAACTATGAGAAAATATACTTCAGATCTCTATCATACTCATTATTGATCCACTAGGAGAATACCTCCAAAAGAAGCTATGATTCAAGAGGATCTTAATGGCAGCTGATGATCTTTGATGGATCTAATTTTGGATGATTTGATTGATCCCTTTTCACATTCTCCTCCTCTCTTTTTATAGGAAGAAAGGAGAGGTGAAATAATCAATTTAACAATAAGCAATTTATTTTTAGCATCAACATGCATTGATCCCATACATGAAATAGATAGATAAAAATAAAAAGGCAAGTTGTAGTTGAGATGGATTTTAACTATTCATGTAGTTAAAACTTGACAATCGGTGATTAAGCCTAATTGTTAGTAGTTAGGGTGACTATCAATGGTCGATGGTTTAAAGGTTAAGTTGGTCAATGTTTAGCTAGGGTAAGTTAGGTTTATGGTTGATAGGTTGTGGAATAGTCCCTAGGGGGTCTCACGATGGTCTAGGGGTTAGTTTGACATCTAGAACTATTGTGTGTGGTTTTTTAGTGTCTACACTATCCATGGTCTTATATTACAACTCACAAAGGGATCACCACTAAGGTGAAATAAGGATATGATTATTAGGGAATAAGGGTAAATTTATGAGGAATGCCTGTTCCTATCCAAGGTCTTATATTGCAACTCAAAAATAGAATAATTTTAGGAGTATGATTAATTAACAAAGCATATTAATCAAGGAGTAATATTGGGATTTTTTTAGTGAATGGAGTGGAACAATCATGACATAGGTATTTATAATGAAAACTTAATAAAAGTGAGGTATACTAAGAATATAGGAATGCACTAATAGTTTAGTGACCCTCAAATGCAAAAGATATTTGTTCACAATAGACACAAAAATTTATGGGAAACTAAGTGGAGTACTAAGATCAAGTCATGAATTTTATATAGATAAGAAAAATAAAATAGATCTACCTTCCCACAATGTGTTCCCCATTCCTTAGGATCCCTTATAGATTTATCGGTCTACTATGAAGATTGGGTACCTACATGAGAAAGTAGGTAGAATTATAGATAATTTTGAATTATCCTATCCCAATATACTGGCCTACCACACCCCAATGGGACTCATCTGTATTATGAAGTCAACTATTAAGTTTGATCTTTGATTAGGAATAGGAGATGTGTTATGAATCATGTATTTTGGTGTGATGTTTACTTTATGATTTTTATATTTTCCATTTGATTATTGATTTTTTTTCAAAAAATGATTTTAGCTTTTAAATTTTTATGTATTTTATGGATAACCAAACATGAATGACAAAAGTGACACATACAAATGAGCTTTAGGTTTTGGTTATAGGAAATAGGATATCTAGATATATGATTGACTAAACAATTTGGCTTTCCTATAACCTAGTATGTGATCTCAAATATCAACCATATATGTGCTTAATATGGGAAGTGAATGAAAGGAAACAAATGGAGATCAAAATATATCTATATATATAATGATACAATGATAATTATGTTTGTCAAATGATCATATGGTAAAGATAGGATATTATGGGAGTGTG
The DNA here is from genome assembly GCA_037957365.1 of Torreya grandis. Classification (NCBI taxonomy): domain Eukaryota; kingdom Viridiplantae; phylum Streptophyta; class Pinopsida; order Cupressales; family Taxaceae; genus Torreya; species Torreya grandis. The sequence goes on along the minus strand of JARHVA010002908.1, from coordinate 836,105 downwards.
GGTTTAATAACCATGGAAAAATAATACCTATCTTTGTTTTAACTGAAGTTAACAAGCAATCATAAAAGCATAAATAGAGAAAATAAATCCATGTGAAAAGAATTATAAACCATAAATATAATTTGGTAAAATTTATAAAGATAATTCATAATAAATCATAAAAAGAGATGTAGATAAATGAGACCAAATGAACATGGAAATCAAAATAGCTAGTGTATAAATAATCATAAAACAAGGCCAAATCATGTAATAATGTGATAAATAATGCAATAAAACACCATGATGTGTTCATAAATACTAATTAATATCACTAAAAATATCATCCATAATATATGACACATCTTTATGTAGCTAAATTTTGGCATAAATCAGAGTCTCATCAATCTTCATAAAAAGTTGTGAGAAGACTTGCTTTCATATCATATGTATAAAAAAGTAGGTGTGGTAACAAAACAATGATGTTCATGAGGCACCTCCCATGTGGGATACTCAATGCTAGGAATGTAACTAGTGTCATGAAATTTATGAGGACATGTAGGCAATAGGGAAGGATAAGCCTTTGCATGTAGATGAACTAGAGAGGGAGGTTGATTCAATGAAGGTGTATGCAATGAAATATCCCAAAGATGTTGCTAAAGTACTTGAAATCTTCAGTATGGTGTGTAGTGAAATTATTCCAAAGGTAATATACTTCCCCATTTTCAAGGATATACTCTAGAAGTAGATTAGGAGGTGCTATTAGACATAGTGTGTCAATGTATTACTTGAGCTATCAAAAATGAGTAAAAGAATGGCTATGTTATCATGAAACCAATAAGTGCATCTATTACTGGAATATGAAGTTCTACTAGCTGAAGTAGTAGAGGAAGATGTTTGCTACTATTATGTATATGATAATCCTTGGTCTAATGACTAACAACACTATATATATCATAATAGGGTTCATATTCCCATTATGTTGGTAGAGGATTGAGCTTAGGTAATGGTATAATTACATCATTGATTAGGTAAAAAGTGGGAGTGGGATATGGATTAGGTTTAGTTGTATGCATAGCCAATTTTATAGTAGGTCAAAGTAGAATGGATAACATCAAAGGAAGAAACCAAATAGAGGGATCATGGTATCTATAAAAATGTTAATGCTTTTCATTAGCATAGTCCATAAGCATAATCTTGAGAGGTTTAGTAATGATGAGAGGTTTAGTGAGCATGTGTTCCATCTCTGACCTATGAACATTAGAGGAAAAACTAATATTAGGTTTTATAACAAGAGAAGGAACTATAGAAAAAGAACCAAGATACTATAGTAGGGAAGAAGGATATGTAAGAACTTATACATTTTTAGTTTGAATAAATATAGCTAAAAATGTGTCATTTAGATAATATCTATTATCATAATCAAGTGCATATAAGTCAATAGTACATACATTAGCTATTTTATCAGCTAAAGAAGAATGGTGAATAGAATGTGTCATTTTAGTTAGAATAACCGGTATTTCATCTGAAGGTTTTTGATAGGAGTGAGGTTGGAAAGGAGGTAATTGATCAATGATGTTGGGAGAGAGATCAAAAGTTTATCTCATTCAGTTCATCATCATCTAAGTCTATAAGGTTAGGAGGAATGTTTCCTATTAATTTAGGATGACCATTATAACCTTGATTATAATTGATGGGATAATTAAAATGTTGTCATTCATGGAATGGAATGTTAGGTAAAGGTTCAAGGGTAGGTATTTTGAAAACACATTGTTCTTGGAATTGTTATAAATTCCAACTATTTGTGTCACCTTAAATCTTATAAAGAGCACCATTATGGGTAAATTTAATACATTAGCATGTGGATGGGAAACTTCTCTCATGCTGGAGCAATATATTATAGGAAAGTGGAAAGCTAAATATCATAACATTTACACAAAGAATGATGGGAGGAATGGTGATAGGAAGTTGATTTAAATTATTTGGGAATAATGAATTTTTATTCCTATTTTAGTTAAGGGTTTAGATTAATAAATTAGTACAAAATATAACAATAAATACAGTCATAATTTATGCAATTATTTAATTCTTTCACCTTTCTAAAAATATAAATAAATAGGAAGAAATATAACTTAGTAGGAAAATAGACTGAGATGGATGATACATATGTTAAAAATGGATGTGCAAGATTGGGAAGGTGTCATAAACCTAAATATAGATTTCATTTGGTGAAAGGATAGGAGCATCAAAAAGTGGATGCTTTAGTGTTTGAAACTATTGTCCATTCCTATCGCTAATATCCAAACTGATCACTGAGACCTAAAACTTTTTGGGTAGTTGTATTATGATTGTGTGAGCATGCCTATGAAAAAATGATCATTGGTTGTTGATGGAACTTACTATGGAGCTGATTTAGTCTTCAAACCATAACCATTCATCATTCTTGATAAAATGATATTTGAGTCACTTGATAGAGAGGAGGTGTTAGTGTGTCATATTTATTGAACATGTAATCCAAACCAATTATGTGGGCATGCTACCTAAATACCAATAATTTGAAGAGGGATCAAGCCATATGTAATTCTCCCACCTAGTGTGCTTTGTGCAATAGTGTGATGTAGATGCAAATACAAAATTGATAGTGTTTGAGGTGGTTAGGGATTGGTATGAGGATTTGAGTATGTTTGTAGCTATGATGGGCAACTGTGTGCAAAGAATAAGGAAGTTTACCTTAGTGTTTTGTTTTTATTATTTCTTTCTTTGTAAGTTTGGTCACCTCCCTTGTAAATGACTTTTGAGTGGGCTTTTATAAGGAACAATTGGTTATGGGTCAGATGTACCCATGATAGGATGACTTAATTAAGGGTAAGGACCAGATGAAAATGACCATTGAGGCTCAAATTTTAATAGATAGGACCACCAAAAATGGGACACTTATTTATGGGGTGCTATATTCCAAATGGGGAACTCTTGTTCTATAGGCTTGGGACTTGGGGGAATATGATTGACATGGGGAATACTATTTGGCTAAGGTGGAATGCCTACTCAAAAGGTTTTAGATAACTAGTAATGAGAAAAAATGTGTTTATAAGGGTTTTAGGATCATGAAAAAAGGACCTATGGATGGGGTGTCACAAACCACACTCAAACTACTATTTTGGACATTTTATATGACTACATTTGCCCCCTTTTTATTTTGGTGATGTAGAAAAATGAAATACTAGGATAAAGGAAAAGTATAAAGTGTACCTAAACTTACCTACAATGGTGAAGCCCATGAATATGTGTGATGTTTAGTGTGTGTAGAGGGAACACAGTGTGAAGTGAAAATCTACAAAAGAAAACAAGGAGTAGATTAGTTCTTACTAGACACGCTATGTCTAAAATAAGAATATACAAAGTTTGGGTAAAAGAGAGAGGAAGAGAAAGGAATGAATACACCTCACTAGATACGCAAACTAATATAACACTTGTTGTGATGTTGAGTGATGTTGGGTATGTGTTGTACCAAGATTAATATCCCAAATGGAGTTGAGTGCTCAATTCCCTGAGGGTGGCTCAAAAATACAAAGGCTGACCCTTTGGCTCTATCATCACCCACTATGTAGTGAATCTATGTGATCATGCATATGTTAATCAATGTTTTGACTATATGTCCAATACCTCTGAGTAGGTGGCTCAAGAATACAAAGGCTAGCTAGTCCTTTAGCTCTATTGTTGCCCACTAAGTGTGAACTATGAACTGATACTGGTATGAATGTGTGTCATATGAGATAATTCATAAATATAATGAATGTTTTATAATCTAATAATGTGGCATGGATATACAAATATGTATTGAGAACTAGGCCAATCTTGACCACTTTAAAAGGTGGAGATTAGGCTTGTATGAATGCCAATCTGAAACTGAGAACTAGGCTTAAATGAAAGTCACTCTAAAATGATGCCAATCACCTATAGATGGAATAAGGCATGCAATTGTTAAGAATACTTAGGTAATACAATGAACTAGAAAGAAAATAAGGTAAGTGTGCCATATATATTACCCCCAATCACTAGTATCTGGAACATGGATTCTGATTTGGAAGTTGTACCAACTACCCATTTTAAAACTAGAAGTGACAGCCATCATGGCATGCATGATTCCCTCTATGTCAGGATAATTTGAGTGAAACTATACTAAAATTTCCCAATCTAATCTATATTGTATTTGATAAAATTGTAATTGACCTTACCTTTTTATTTGTTTCTAAATTTTTTGGGTTTTTGGTTGTTTGGACAAGAACACCAAAAAGTGGACACTTTATTGTAGGGTGTTGTAGTCCTTATGGGGTGATTTTGTATTTTACTATTTTTGATGCTTTTTCTATCTTCATCACTATTTTTATGGTCTATTCTACATGTTTTAAATTTTGATTATTGTTTTGAGTGTTTTGAAAACTAATTTTTGACTGATAGAGGGTTCTGATCTTTGTGCCAAAACCCCTATTTGTTTCCCCCTTTTTTGAGGGTAAGGAATGAAGACCTTGCAATGATTTCCCTTAGAAAAAGAGCCATAAAAGTGTGTTATGCTATGACATACATGATATAATAATGATAATCCAAAATATGTCTCAAAATATAGCATAGTTTGTATTAGATATTGTTAGATTGATAGGGGTATGCCTAGATAGATGTAACAATGTAATAACACGTGAAATATACTAAACTAAAACTAGAAATATGGTTAGTTTTCAAGGAGAGATGGAGTATTATGTCCATCATGGCATCCAAGAAGGCAAGATAATGAATTATGTGGATCATGACATTGTAAATAATTTAAAAGCAAACAAGCATGTAAGGAAAGAAGAAAAAATCATACAAAAGAGGCCAAGGGGAAAAACAAATAAAGGACATGGGCACATGTCACTCAAGCTATAAAATCAAGTATATAAGGCATGTTCAAATTCCCAAATACAAATACAATTGAAAATAATCAATATTGGCGTGAGGGCCACAAGAACATACAAGAATATAAGCAAAGGACACCGACAAATGTCTTAAGGCACACACAGGTAATAAAACATGAATTGAGAAATGTAATCACATCTATCTACTCAAAGTAGGAAAGGTAGGCATGTAAATTTTGGAAATACTATCAAATCTAACTAATCAAAGAAAGAAGTGAAAGTATGCAAAACATGTAATATAAGAATAGGTAGATGCTAAAAAATACACAAGTGCTATATACTAGTGAGTCTCAATAGAATAATCTATATATGATAGTAAGTAATGTACATAAACATTTTAATTAAAGAGGGTGGTGTAGGAATGACATAACCTAGATGGTTTAGTCATGTAGAAGATGCCCCCAGTGGGTAGATATGTCAATGTATGTCTCAAATATAAAAGTAGGATGCCCCTCAATGGGTAGACTGAAGCAATCAAGGATTTGGGTGTCACTTCACACATTTAAAGAAGATAAAGTGAAGCATGGTAATGTATATAAATTTATAAAAAATGGCATCAAATAATAAAATGTAAGTCTAGTATGGTATTAGAAATGTAAAGCATGGATAATGCATGCAATTAATTTTTTTTTGGTGTTTTGAGTTATTTGAATGTTTTTTTATTTTGGCATGTTATATTATTTTTGGTATTTTGAAATATTGTATTATGTTTGGTATTTTGAAATAAGCTATGTATAAGTAATCATAAGGAAACTATGTACAAGAAATCAAAAAGAAATTGTGTATAAGTAGAAAGAAACTATGTACAAGAAAGACAAAATAAATGATACTAATTGATGAGTCTCATAAGAGACTCCCTATCATGGTATCATGTATCAAGGAAATGGATCATGTGTGATCATGAATCATGATGGAAGGGTTGATAATATGACTCTAAAAGTTGTGTATGATATAATTTCTCTAAAATCTCTATAGTATAAACTGACTGTGGGGATCCCCTATAACTCTGAAAAGTGGATACAACTATGGGACTCTTAGGGACCCATTTGGTAGTAGAAGAAGATCTTTAAAAATGTGCTCTATGTGTAGAGGCATGAGACCTCAATTATACTACCCTAGGTGTGAATATTGTAGCTAGAAATTGTCTAGAGTCCTAAAACTATCATTGATGTAGTGGTCAATCTAAGAGAGGTCTCTATGGAAGTGTATGAACTCTTTACGTTGGCGAGGGAGGCCTTAATTGTGTCTAAATCTCAACTAAAGGAAGAACTATAATTGGTGAAGAAGTTAAAAATGGTGACTTTAGAGTAGGAGATGGCTCTGAAATGGGGAGTGGTAACTCATATGGAACTCCACCAACTATAAAAACCTAAATAGCGTGAATGCATTTCATGAATTTATGAACTATATAAGGCATTGTACAATGTTTCTAGATCCATGATCGACCAAGAAACATGTCAAAGACTCATACACTAAGAACAATAGCAAATTGTGTGGCCACATGTGCTAGACCAAAATGTAGAGGAAGTATAATCTCACCCAGTGAACTCTGTATGTGTCCACTAAATCTATTGATAATTATGTCCATCAGGGTGATATCCTACTCTAAATATCCCAAATGTTGTATTAATGTCATAACGCACATATTCACACTAGATCCATTATCTATGAGAACACTATGAATGTGATGGTGATCAATTTAAGATCTAATAAAGAGAGCATAGTAAACTGAATCATCCTCAATTATCTCTTACTCTTAGAAGGAGATCAAAGGTCTAGTTAAAAATCTAGAATTATACACACCAATCATGTTGCTCAAAGGATGTGACTCAACTAAAGGTGCTTGGTATGTTGCTAGTGGAGGGTGTGCATGATATGCATGGTGAAAAACTGATGTTCTCCTATCTCCTATTGAGAATGCTATGGGAAAATATTTGAGGAATTTTTTAGAGCCTTGTCCTATGTTTACTTTGTTTGAGGAGGCTCAACTAGAATGCCAAGATCAATAAGGTTACCATCTATCAAATCTTATACCTTGTGTCACAAAATGATGCATCTATTCATTGTGTGGCATGATACCTTGTGAAAATCACATAATGAAATCTAATCATATCCATGTGGAAGAAGATTTGTCATATCAACTTCCTAAATAGGAGGGACAAATAGGACATTGTATTCCAATAACAACTATAAGACTCTAGATAGAGATACTGGTAGATTGGTAAAGGCTCATCTAGGAGGCACTAATAAAACCATTCATTGAGGAGGCTTTGTAACTACATTAACTATAGGTTGGTTTTGAATTTTTCTATCATTACCCTTTACTTTGTATGGGAATTTACTATTACTCTTGTTTGTTGTTTCTAATATGTTTGTGTAATTGAGTTTTCCCATTGAAAGTAATTTAACTTCCCTTTATTTTAGTGTATGACATAACTCAATGAAGGAAGAATTTTTTTTAACATTATTGACTCATACAAAGCTGACAGAAGAATTTGTTTGAAGATATCTTATAGTTCTTGATCAGCCATGGGGCTAGTCATTTTAGCTAAGATAGTCTTATATCTAAGAACATAAGCTATGAGATGCTCATTTTACCTTTGTTTTTATTGTGCAAATTAGGCATAATAAACCTTTTCACATATGTTAATGCTAAAATGAGCTAGGAATATGTTAGCTAGAGGATTAAATGCTTTGACTGACTGATTCGATAGACTATAAAACCACTATAGGGCATAATCCTTTAAACTCCATGGAAATAACATGGTTATTAACCATTCATTTTTCACATAGTCTAATTATGCTACATGAAAATCTCTCAAGTGTATCTCTAGATCACCCTTTCCAAAATATAGAGTGAGCTTGGGTTGAACAAAACTTGGAGGCAAGAGTGTAAAAGCAATATGGCATGATAATGGTGTATGAATTAGAGAAAAAGAGTCTAAAACCTTTGTTGGTCTAGAGGCACCTTGCTCAATATGTATCAACTTGGATTGAAGAGATTTAATCCCTTGTATAAGGGTAGCCACATTAGGGGGTGAAGATGTACTAGTCATAACTGGTGGTGCTATGCATGAAGGTTGGGCTGCTATAGGGGGTTGTTGAGACATAGTTACCCCCGTAGTGTCATTTAAAACTACTTATTCTGAAGAATGGAAGACTCAACTTGTTTAGACTTTATAATTTTCATGATATATTGTAAGATAATGACATGATCTCATGATTGTTCCCTATGTCTCTCTCTAAAACTCTGTAGAATCAAATATTTATTGATGACAACATCATTATCAACAATAGGTGGAAGTGGATCAGTACTCCAATGTGGTGGAGCATGAACATCAGTGTGTATATCATTATTTTTATTCTCATAATACTCATTGTCAGAATTATTCTCATGGAAATTAGTGTAATCTGGATGTGTAGGTTCTATAATAGAAAATTGAGTTGGTTGTTTATCCATGGTATATGGATGGGTTGGAGGAATTTGGGTGAATTTAGGAGGGTTGTCACCAAGTCTTGCACTTCATTTGAAAGGAAGGGATGCAAGGAACTTAGGTGTCATAAGGAAAATAACTTGAAAAATGAAAGAGAAGATTAAATAAATGTAATCTAGGATTTGAAAATTAGTGAATTAGAATATGCATAAAAAGGATACAAAGCTCACTAACATGTAAGGTGACACCTCAAAAAGCATAGGGACCTAGTTTATTATATTAGGGTTTGAAAGAAATAATTTTAAAAATTAATATGGTGAATTTAAAAAATTAAATGTGAAATTTTGATTTATATATGTAGAAAAAATTAGAAGATTATTGCTAAAATCAATAAGGAATTTTCCCTAGGGTTTTTAGGGTTTTTGTGCACAAACAAAGTAAGTCAAGTTGAATGAATTAAATTATTTGGAAATAATGGAATTTTATTACTATTTTAGTTAAGGGTCTGGATTAATAAATCAGTACAAAATATATTAATAAATACATTCCTAATTTATGCAATTGTTTATTTTTTTCACCTTTCTAAAAATAGTAATAAATATGAAGAAATATAACTTAGCTAAAAAATAGACTGAGATGATTGATACAGATGTTTAAAATGGATATGTAAGACTAGGAAGGTGTTGTAAACATCAATCTAACTTTCATTCAGTGAAAGGATAACAATACCAAAAAGTGGATGCTTTAGTGTCTAATGTTATTATTTGTTCTTGCCATTGTTGTCCAAACTGATCACAGAGACTTGAAACTTTATGGGTAGTTGTGCTATGCTTATGTGATCATTCTTATGGAAATTGAGTGTTGGTTGTCGATGAAACTTGTTTGGGATTTGATTTTGTCTTCAAACCCTAACCTTTTATCATGCTTGATAAAATGATAGTTGAGTCACTTGAGAAAGAGGGGGGGTTAGTGTGTAAGATGTACTGAATGTACAATCCACACCTCTTGAGTGGGCATGTTGCCTATATACCAATATTCCAAAGAGGTATCAAGCCATATGTATTTCTCCCACCTAGTGTTCTTTGTGCAATAGTGTGATGCAGATGCAAATTCCAAATTGATAGTGTTTGAGGTGGCTAGGGACTGATATGCGGATTTGAGTATGTTTTCAGCTATGTTGAGTGACTATGTGCAAATAATAGGGAAGTTTTCCTTACCGATTTTTTTGTATTCTTGATTTCTTTATAAGTTTGGTCACCTCCCTTATAAATAAGCTTTGAGTGGGCTTTGATAGGGAATAATTGGTCATGGGTTTAGATGTATTCATGCTAGGCTGACCTAATTAAGGATAAGGACCAGATGAAAATGACCATTGGGGCTTAAAGTGAAAATGGATAGGACCATAAAAAATGGGATACTTATTTATGAGACACTATAGTCCAAATGAGGTGTTCCTAGCTTACATGCTCGAGACCTAGGAGAATAGGATTGGCATGGGGAATACTATCTAGCTAAGGTGGAATGACTATTTAGAAGGCTCCAGATGATTGGTAATGATAAAAATGTGTCTAGAAGGGTTGCAAGAGCATGCAAAAAGGACCTATGGATGGGTTGTCACAAACCACACTCAAACTACCAATTTGGACATTTTATATGACTATAGAATCCAAACATAACCTAAAGGAGGAAGTTGTATTATATCATATCCCTAACATGTACTTTGTGTGGATTTAGATTGCATTCATAATATCCAAGTGTTTTGATAAAATCAAACAAAATAACATAATTGCATGATCTTTCATTAATTAAAACATATTTGACTTGGATGTCTCCTATTTGTATGCTACTAAAGAGAGGGGGGTCATACACATAAAGCAATATCTCATAAAGAATCATGGAAAAGATAGGAAATTGAGTGACAGAGAAGTGTTTACTATTTCATCAATGTGGATAGACATTTATCCATACTATTAGAGAATGATATCCTCATATCCAAATAATGTAGCTTCTTGCCCCATGGGTAAAGGATGAGGGATGTTAATTTTTAATAGTAATTTCATTATTCAATTATGATGATGAGGGGACGTTATCCTAAGTTATAAAAAATGAATTTAGGATGATAGATGGGAAGGTTCTACTATAAGATCCTATTCATCATAACCTGTTAGAGGATTTTTGGATAAAGGTGCATAATGTTGTAATAAATATATTGATAGAGGGTTATATGTGCATTAAAATTTGTGTTGATAAGGTATATTTAGTTTTGTTTTGTTTGAACTAGGTTGATCTATCTATTGAGGTCAACATACCCCCATTTCTAAAATATGGAGACCCATGTGTCAAATTATGAAAATTTGTGCCTTGAGATTAAAATCCACTTGGTTAGATTATCATTAGAATAATTACACATTATTTTAATTTGAATATAATCCACACCATGGTTTGGATAGCTTATTTGTTCATGATTTTAAAGTGCTAATATTGTATATTTATGTTTTAGGTTACAAGTTTACTAGAGCCCATTCGGGGTTAAGCATGCTTAGGGTATTTGTGCTTCAATATTAAATTGGTCATTTATTAACCTTGATCTATAATTGATTAATTAAATTAATATTTTCAAACACTAGCCTAATGTTTTGCCTTGACCTTTTAGTTCAAATTTAAATTTGGTGGGAGCTTTTATTTTAATTTCAAGTGGGTATAATTTTAATGCCATGGACTTAGTTTAATTTTTATCCTAAGGCTTGGTTATGTTTTTAAACATAATCAAACCTTAGGCTAAAAATCCTATGCTTGGTCTATTTTATATCACATGGTCCCTTTTATCTTAGCATGGTCCAACTAAAAATGTAGGGTCACTTTTAGTACTTATCTTAAGGCCTTATCCCAAGGTTCCATGGTATTTATTTATACAATGAAACCCTAGGTTAAAACCTTATTCTAAGTAATTTTTTGTGAGGTCCCTTTTGTTATATGATTATCACCTTGGTCCACACTCTTTGTGCTTAGGTCCTTTTATTATTCTCAAGGTCCTTTTTATATGTTGTAGACTTAGCTTAAAAACCTTAGACAAAAATATTCATATTTATTAATATGAACAAACCATGGTCCAAAGTCTTTATGCTAATTCCATTTAAAATTCTTGAGGTCCTACTTATTTATTTCAAATTTAGCTTAAGCATTTTTATCTTAAGTCCTTTATACATGCTCCCGAGCCTAACTTAATCTTTTATAAACTATAGGGACCAATCATGTAGGGGACCTATATCAAATAGAGCATGATCAATGATTAAAAATTGGAGTAGTGGACCCCATTTTAAAGACTGAGTACCTTTTGAAAATCAACAACTAGTATTGATTTGTACCACCTCAATCAAATAGAGTGAGACCACATTGAAAATTCATAAGGTCTATGGAATTTCCAAGTGGCATAACTATAGATCCTAGTACAAATAGCCCAAAAGATCAAGCAGTCAACACATGGCACACGTAGAATGAAAAGTGAACTTAAAGATGATAAGTGGTAGGCTTGGTAGACAGTCTCATAACTATGTTAAAATTAATGGTCACATGATCATCAAAGATGTTCCCACAAACATCAAATGATGGTCATGAGGATATCAATTTTAACATAGCATTGATCTGCAATCACGTGGATAAAATTGAAGTTCACATGACCATCAAAGACATCTCCATGGATGTAAAATGACTATCATAAGGACATTAATTTTAACATAGTAAGGATCCTAATTCATGTGTTTAAAATTGAGGGTCACACGATCGTCAAAGACCTTGTAGACATAAAATGGTGGTCATGAGGATGTTAATTTAAACACAATAAACTAGGATGCAAATTTTAAAGGGCAATGGTCATTTTTTGACTATGATGAACTGAATGACCTAGTATGCCATGAGAATGCCACGTTATAGCCATAATCATAGACCCTACAGACTTGGTAATGCAAAGGAGAGCCTAAATTTTTGCCTTTGTAAAATAGTTGAGTTATTGTCCATTGGTACGTAGTTATAATAGGGATTTATAGATTGAATATGGAACCATGCCTATATTGGGCAACATCAATGAACAACAAAGACCCTATAATAATAATTATAAATAACATCATCAGCCAATAGGTCCTAAGTCAGGTGAAATAGGAATATTCTTATTGTAACCAACATCATATGATATCTTAAAATAGGATTTATGTTATATGAACATGAATAATTTATAAGAGCACATTGTTTATAGGTCAGTCTATTAAAAGGAAATAATCATTAATTATAGAATATAATAGAAAGGATAATTATCCTATACACATGTTCAAATGTAACTTGATATCATTAATCAACATGCTTCCTTAGATCTTATAAAATAAGAATTGTTATTTGTAAAAAAGGAAGGGAGCTCTTAGAACCAAATTACTTTGTAAACTTTGTGCAGTTTATATAAGCAAGAAATTCTACAAAGATTGTCCAGTATTTACTTGTGTGATTTTTTTATGGTGTTTCTCTCAGTTGTCTAGTTCCACTTTTAGATTTGAATGGTTCCTATTAATTTTGGATGTGTATCTTGAATAAAAACTTTCTAATTTGTGCTTATGCTAAATTATTTGAAGGTTCTTAGGCTTATTTCATTTGATGCACTTCTTTTACATTTGGGCTAACGTTATCTGCTTATAAGATTGAATTTGTAAAGTGAGTCTATTTCCTATTTGCATCATTTCATACCTTTATTTGAAGCTATCCTAATGTATGTTGTGATTTGGGCTCAAGTTGTTTCAACTCATACATTGGTTAAATGCATGGCTTGATGATATTTGAACTTTGTGATAATGTCTGAAACAAGACCAACAACATATTTCTTTTTGCCCTACCCTTCCTTTTGATTTTTTAAAACCAAATCACCTTAGTTTAATATTAATTATAAATATCAATCTTAGATCAGTATTTAGATTAGTTCTTGACCATAATTCATTATTCTTAGCATAGTTACTGCATATCCTACATAGATCCACTATTTGGCCATGGTGGCTCCTAACCACCTACTAATATAAATATTGTGAAATAATCACTTATTTTACCTCTATTCCATTAATAGATAATAGGATTATCACAACCCACAACTCATGCATTGAATTCTTATAATTCTAAAATGAGAGGTGTTTTTGAACAATTTGGGCACTATAGTACACATAAAGGCATCAACAGGAGAAGATTCACCAGCACTAGGAGGACCTAGTTAGATCTTTGTAAATTTGTAGAATCTTTGCTCATTTTGGTGAATTATGTCCAAAGGTTGATGTATTCTTTGCATATCTATGTTTCTTTTAGCATAATTGTGTAAATATCATCAATCTTTATGGTTTTAGACTAGTCTTTGGGATTCCTTTAGCCAAAGATCAATATTCTTTCAAGATGCATAGATATTCATGCAAAGGTAGTTTATGCTTTGCGTATTTCCCACATTTAAGGTTAGTAATCATAATTTTATACAAATATTGATTATTTATTTGCAAATTTGCATTTATTCTAGCTTAGAGGTGTAAAGATCCCTCTCATTCATTTTTCTAGATGTATCTTTGAGCTTCTTTAGTTAAAGATAGTCATACTTTACATATGTTTGTGTAAAATTAGATTAATGTGCAAACTTAATCATTGTACTTTGCAAAGGTTGGTTTGATGCATTATAGTTTAAATAGGTTTCAAAGTCACAAGTTAGAATTACCCAAGGCAAGGCTTAGGTGAGAGAAATTCCCAAACTTGTAAACACTTCACCAGTTCAAGGCACTCATGTGTTCAAGGTATGGCTTGGCTAGGTGGTTATTCAATCATGTCAAGTATTATACATGATCTCCCTAGAAACCCTAAAATATATTTACCTTCTTTCAATCCTAATAAAAAGCATATTAAGTCATTCAAATCTACTTTAAGATTGTCAAATGTAGTTCATGAAGATGTGACATGTAGATTATTCCCATTTAATTCTAAAGATGTTGCATATAAATGGTTTATTAACCTTCCAAAAGACTACATTACCAATTGGGATGACTTTAACAATGTCTTCATCGATTAGTTTGATAAAATTATTAGTCCCTATGTCATGTATTAGTGATTACCACAATCAAAATAGATGTTAATAAAACCATCAGATCCTTTAATGCTCAGTTCCAAAAAATGTTTAGCAAAACTGTAGATCCTTATAAACTTGATGAGGCTTTACCCTTAGAAATTTATAAAGATGCTATAGATCCCATTACTTTCATGCTCCTAAAAAGGTCCCTTTCAATCATAAATACATTGACCCAAGCCTACTCTGAAGCCATGATCATTAATGACCAAATGAAACCTTAGGTTCAGATGGTCTATTCCATGCCTAATGTCAATTCAAATTAGCCCATATAGAATATCATTCCTAGTATACCTACTTTAACACTAGTTCAAAACCATTTTCCCTTGAGTCATACATATCTTGGCCAAACCTAGAGTTATTGAATAACATTTCTAGTGGAATTCATCCAAAAAATTAGAGAAATCTCATGCCCACACCTAGTAGTAATGCTCCATTTTGTGAGCTTAAAACACCAAAAATTTCAAATGACTTGGTATTATAAATGGTCCAAAAATTGAGGACTGAATTTCTTTAGTTGCAAAAACAAGTAGGAAATACAATAAAAGGCTATGACAAAATATATGATTCTGAAAATTTTGATGGGCCTCTGAGTAGGTCTCATGATAATAACAATAATGAACCATCTAAAAACATATAAATAAGTTTCTGTGATATTGTTTTGGTTGATCATTACAATATTTCTAAAATCTATAAAATTGTACCTAATCAAGACTTTGTTGTAAGGACATCTAGATTTGTAGAAGCATCTCAAGGTTTCATGTAGGCCTTTGATTTTCCATTCAAAGATGAAGATGAGCCAATTGAAGAAGTTTCATTTGAGAAAAACTGTATTCTTGAAGATGTAAAAGAGATTGCAATTGAAGATCAACAAGACATCACCATTAGAATATCTGTAGATGATGAAGAAGAGTTTTTAGAAATAGATATGGGTCAAGTATAAGATGATATTTCTTTAAAATATACCCATAAACCCAGCCCACATAGGTTTATTTTTGAAATGGACAATACCCCTAAAGAAGATGATCATTAGTAGAGGTCATTCCATGATTTACTAAATGGAATCAAAGAGCTAGAACCTGAATGGATAAAAGAGATGGTAGATGATGGGATAGAGTAACACATGGATGCTTCATCTAAAGATTTTACCAATAATTTGGAGTCCAAAAAAGAAGATATAATTTTGGATGTCCTAAAACAAGATAATTTAGAGCCTAATTGGATAGAAGAGATGCCTTATTTCATCAAAAATGAAGATGAAGCAGGTGAATCAAATAAAGAATCATCATGTGACTTCATCAAAGGGTAAAAATTATGTAACCAACATATTTTTGATGATGATATTATAGATGAACTCCACTCAATTGATCAAGATGAAGAATCCTTTTGGGATGACTTAGATTTTTTTTGTACAAATATTGTAGTCCATGTCCACATCAGAAATAACCTAATAGAGACATTAGTTTAAGGATGCTAGCTGAGTTACCATTATTGAATGAAGATGATATGAGACACTATTTGTCTATGGATGAAGTAGAACTAAAACTCTTGCTACAAAGTAGGAGAATTTTGGAAGAAGATGATTGGGTCTTAGATTCATATCTTTGATCCATGCATCTAAGAATGATGATAGGAGACCAATATACATCACCTTAAAGACACAAACATACAAATGCTCATATCCACAAGAAGAGGCCATAAAATGAAAATAATCATACTTCAAGGTTCTATAGTAGATTAACTAATTTTCCATTTGATCCTAGAGGTAAGTGATTTATGTAGTTAGTGTAGCGATTCCTTTTAATTTCTTTCCTATTCTTTTGTGTCTTGCTTTTTTTCTTCCTATCCCTTATTGTATATAGTTCCTATTTATATTTGTTTATTTTCTCTTGATTTTGTCCTTGATTTTAAATAAGTCTTTTTGGACATTTCCTAGATTAAGTTTTATCTAGTTGTTCAAGAAACTTCACTATTCAAAAATATAGGTATGACTCCTCAACTTTGATTAATCATGGAGTGTTGAAATATGAGCTTAATGTTGTAGTTTAGAGAAACTTACAAAGATTGATGGATAAGTTAATTATTCCTTGAGATTTTAAACCTTGTTATGATCTAAACTTGGTTTTAATAAGGATTTCACATGTAGGATGAATGATTAAGTTATTGAATCATAGTCATGTTTGCACTTAAAAAACATTAATTGTCTGGGATAAAGCTAACAGTTAAAGATGATTGTCTAAAAATAAAACACTTGACCAAATCCCTAAACCTAGGTAACCTGGTCCCCAACCTTTGCTAGAAAATCAAAAATGATCTAAAAAATGTAAAAATAAGAGCTTATTACAAAATCAAAATCTTTCTAAGCAGAGGTGATTCTGGTAATCTCCACTAGGGCTATGGATGCCTTGTTGGTAGTGGAACAAGGCCTTGAATGGATCCAAAGGCATCTCTATTGGGGCTATAAATGCTTGGCTAGTAACAGAGTAATGCCTAAGCCTTCCTTGTGTAGACACTGAAATCGTGTCAACTCCCCTGGTCACTCCCCGTCTTATTCTTCTTCGCCTATTTAACCCTTGTCGATCACTTGTTCCACCAACCTTGACCCTGGCAGCATGTAAAAATGAGCACAGAGCTAAAGCTAGACTCTATCCCCATTGTGCATCTGCCGATGACGGTCTTTACCCGGCCGATGTCGCCGACGTCGGTCACTTATCGGCCGACGTCGGCAATCCTGCCGACGTCGGTCACCTTTCCATTATCAGTTATCATTCAGTTTCCCGAAACGGTTGACGAACCGTTTTTGGAACCGTCCCCCGCCTTCATCAACCTCTGCCAACCATTCGAGACCAGACCCCCAAACGCTATCCTAAACGCTATTCGAAACGCTGATCAATCGAACCCCGAGCAATCATCAACTTGCGAACTCTAACATCAACACTCTCGGCATCAACCAATCTGCATTCAATCCGGCACTCCAACTATGGCTTTCATCATGTCTTCTGGCAGGTAAGTATTTATTCTGTTTATTTTATTTCTTCCTTAGTTATTATTTATTAGTTCTTTTATCCCGACTCTGTTAAGACCCAGCATCCCTCGTTTACATCCCTATCCCTGTCTCGACTCTCTCAGACCTTGCCCAGAACCTGTCCCGACTCTCCCAATCCCTTGTCCCGACCCTGTCAAGACCTTCTGCAACTCGCCCAGACTCTGTCTAGAACCTACCCCTACCGACGCCGGTCACTACCCCGACCGACGACGGCACCTTAACCGACGTCGGCACCTTCCCAGACCGACGCCGGCACCACAGAGACCGACACCAGCGACTGTGCAGAACAGTGCCACTTATCAGGTACGCTCTTTTATTTTCTGTCATTTATTTCTGTCATTTCATCTTTTATTATCTACTTTCATCCAACATTATGCTTTTTATCAGTGGGTTGATATCCTTTTAGGGAGTCTTCGTACTTCCGGGATCGGGCGTTCGCCTGACAACCCACCATATCTTTGACTAACATCTTTTCGTGTTTTAGTCTCTTTTTCGCAGGTGTCATTCCTCCACAGCCAAAGAGGAGAATCTTCCAACGTCTGATTTCGGTGTGCTCGACTTTATCAGGTACTTCTAGCCTTAACCTTTTATTTCAGTTTCTTATTTCTTCTTTGAATGTAGAAAGCAATTTTGCATAGAAACATTCTGGCACGCCCGGTGGGACCCTAGGTCCTCCTTGGGTTCTTTCTTTCTTTCGTTCATTTAGGTGCATTAGGTTTCTTCCTTTTCGCCTCCTTTCGTCTCTTCTTAAACGACATCATAAGCAGAACTAAAATGAACATTTCTTTCTTGCACTTTTAGACTAGCTAAACTCATATTCTTCAACTCTTTCTCCATTCGTCTTCATACGAACAAACATTTCGACTTGGACATTAAAACACTTTGCATTCATTTCTGTTTGCCTGCATCTCTTAGACCACACATAGTAATTAAACCGCATATTGAATTAATCTAGATCACTTCATGTTACACGACCAAACCACCTGCACAAAATAAACATCTTAACTTACCTGAGACAAGGCCCGACTGGGATTTCATCCCCCAGCGGATACCTTACCCGTCCCGGTGACCCTACTTGGATTTCATCACCAAGGGGGAAGCCCACTCCGTTCTCTGGCGGAGTATAATCTCTAGGCGAGGTATATCTTGGCTAAGTGAAACCAGCTAACCACTGGAATCATGAAGTGAGGGGAGCTTGCTCCTTAGCACCAGGCCACGTACCAGACCCTAACACAGACTTCTTGAGCACCATAACAAAACTCGAAACCATCCATAGACTTCTTCTAGGACCCGACTCACAAAGCCAACCTCCCCAAACACACATTCTAAGGCATAAGCCACTATAATCCTAAAAATTTTACTTCTAGTATTTTAGGATCTGCTTGTGTCTTCATCTTTTTAGTTCTTATCTGCTTGTTTGAGCGTGTAAGGACGTTCTCTCTTGCCTTTTATGGTTTTGACACACAGTCAAACCAAGGCCCTTTTTGACCACTCTGGCCGTCAACTGCTTTCGTCTACCTCATCTCTAACCCGTCCTATCATGGAGTTCCACTCGGAGACTGAAAGAACTCCTACAGGACCGACCCTAACCCCGACTCAACTTCCCATCATCCCTGAAGGGGACCAGGATTTCAAAAAATTCTTGGACCTCAATACCGCAGCCCTCCATAACTATCTCGCGAGAAACCCAATGCGAAACCTCTCGGGTGACATGGTGACGACATCGACACCATTCGTCATCCAACCTTTTTTGACTCAGCCTTTCGCCCCAACCATTAACTCAACCATGGCCAATACGAAAAGTTTGGCCTCTTCGTCTATTTTTAGACCGACCTCCATCGGGGTTTCGTTACCCCCTCAATCATCTACAAATCAACCAAGTTCTACATCGTATCAGAACTTGATTGTCTCGACCCCTTTCACTCTTGCGCCCACAAATGTAGGAGTGCCAACCTATCCCTATACCAGTGCTGCTATTCAACCACCTTTGGCGGTGCCTAGTCAACTTATACCTTTGACCTTCATGACGCAACCACCCTTAACCTCTACTTCTGCCCCTACGACTAGTCATCCGTACGTTGCACCCTTATTGGTACAACTGACTACGTCGTATACCTCCTCTAGCCTCTTTCAAGCGCCTTACAACCTTGGGGGCGCTCCGTCCACCAATCTGTCAGCAGACATCATCAAGATGCTGATGGATAAAATGTCCAGTCTCGAAGCTTCTATTTCCGGTTCAAATAATATCTCTTCATATGACCAGATTTATAACGAGCCCATTCATCCTTCTGTCCCTATTCAACCATACCCCAACCATTGGGAGCTTCCTAAATTTACTCGCTTTCAGAGTAAGGAAGACCCACAACAACATCTACGGGCATTCAGACATGCCTGCTATCTTATTGCCCACGACGATGCGTTATTATTACGCACGTTTCCTATGTCTCTTTCTGGCCCTGCCCTTGACTGGTATAGCTCCCTTGCCAGACATTCTATCTTTTCCTTCATTCAACTCGCTCAATTATTCATTGACCATTTCTCAATCAATATCACTAAACAAGTCTTGATCACAGACCTTTACTCTATTAGGCAATTTGACGACGAATCAGTAGTTGATTTTGTCACCCGTTGGAGAGACTTGATCAACCAGCTCTCTTTCTCCTTGCCTCAACCCGAGCTCATTGAGCTCTTTTCCCGAGCATGTGTCAGTCACATCTCATCCACCTTGCGAGTTCAAACATTCCACACTTTCGACGAGGCCTTCACCATGGCCCGAAAGCTTGAACTCTGCGCTATTGAAGAAGATAAGGTCAAATTGTGTAACACTAACACAAGAACCAATGACCATTCTTCTTCCAGACCTTCTTCTGCCCACTCTCAATCTAAGGGGTCGGCAAACACTATCATCTTTAGACCATCATCTTCAACAATAACTAACTGACCAATATCTTCAACATTAGACTACATCAATAAGCATTTTCAACGTCAATCCATACAGCGTCAATTCACTCCAATTGGAGAGTCATATGCCTCTATCTTGGATAAACTCGTCAAGTAGGGGGTCCTCAATCTCCCTTCAATCTGACCACATCAATTCGACCCCTCAACACCTATCCCTGCATGGTATAGGGAGAATCACTTTTGTAACTATCACCGTGTCAAAGGCCATGATACGGATCACTGTCAAACTTTTAAAAACCTCGTCTAGGACATGCTAGACAAGGGCGATCTTATCTTGGATAACCCGAACGTACCGCCCAACCAAAACCTCGACATCTTCAAACAACCTTTTCCTAATCACCCGCCTACTCAAGACAACATCCAAACCATGATCAATGACCCTCAAGACCATGATATACACACCGTCAACACTATCTTACCTTTTGTCCCTGACCAACCTTCTTCACAGGATGAAGAACCCTCTTCTCCTATTAGTCCTCCATCTATTTCTCCTATATTGGAGGACGCCTTGATCACACCTACACCATTAGCCCTACCTTCATCCAATAACCATACCTTGCCTACTCCTCAAGCACAAGCAGAAGGCATGATCATCCCTACCCTCTGCCCACTTGAGGAGCCACCCTCTCCTATTTCTTCTCCACCAAGAGAAGACCCTATCTCTTCGCCCATTTCGATTGAGGAAGACCCATTCACGGTTTCCTCTTGCCCTTTGCTTGAGATTGTTACATCTCACTCATCTCCGTCCACATCTAAACCCAAACCCGTATCTAACCTAGCCTCGCACAATAGTGGCCCTCGACCCAAACTAACAAAGACCATTAGACCACATCGGAGGACTCCTCCCCCACCTTTGTCATTACCTTTAATCCTAGGCCCACATCCATCCACTTTAATAGGAGTACTGCCTACTCCCATCCTTCACAGAGGCACGTCGCCTCCATTACTCTATCAACCTGTCAAACATATATCTCCCTCAAATCATTGACCAACGTCTCTTACACCTCTTAAACCAACGTCATCAACCCTCACTGCAATAAAATATCTAGACCCATTAGCAGGTTCTTATACCTTGTTGTTACAGCACTTATTGCAGTCATCTCGCCTCAACCTTCTGCCTCTAAAACCATATCATTCTCTCGGACCTAAACCACCTTGGTTCGACGACACTCGTATTTGTGCGTATCATCGCACACCTAGACACGACACGGAGCATTGTTGTGCCCTCAAGGTCGCCATTCACCAATGTCTGGGGAATGACACCTCTCTTCTTGACCACGTTATCAAGCCTTCAACACCGCCCCTCTCATCAACTCTCGGATCAAGACCCTCTTGGTTTGACAACTCTAAATACTGTCACTATCATCATACTCCGGGACATGACACTGAGCATTGTTGCACTCTTAAAGCTGTCATTCGTCACCAACAGAGAAAGGATTCCCTTCTCATCAAGGATCCTCTAGACCTTCCCTCCCACAAATCATCAACACTAACTCATACCTCTTCAACCTCATCACCTAAATCGGGATCTCCACGCCAGGTTCTGGTTCCTTTGTCACCTTTAACCCCCTTATTCGACATCAACACAGTCCATCTGACCACTAAACCTCAACCGACCTTAACCAATCCGTCAAACATTCTCCCTAATCACTGGGGGAATTCAACCTTCATCCAAACTTTGACCAATTTTTCAACACAGTCTCGACCACATATCAATCACTCTTTCAACTTAGCCTCAACCAGACTAGCAACCAAACATTTAACCCAACCTCAAACAAACATTCGACCCAACCAAAGACCAAATACCAACCAATCAACCCTCGACCAACCATTGACCAACTATCAAATGACCAAATCTCAACCAAACATTGACCAACTTTTTTATCCATACATTCAACCAGTCTCGATCAATCAACGACCATATCAGTCAACTTCACGTCCACTTATCTACCTTTGACACGTGACCAATATGGAGTGAAGTAAACGAGGCAAGTTTGCTCCTAATTGGCTCGGACCTTTTATTATCATGCACAAGTATGGATCAGGGACTTACCGTCTGTCTTCTCTTGATGGATGCCCAGAACCTGAGCCTCTTAATGCGTTGCATCTGCGACCGTTCTATTGCTAGTCGAGTACTCGTCCACTTGACACTTAACTTGAGCTCGTCCCTTGAGCAATCCCCATCCTCTTAATCCTACCTCCTTTCAACCCTATTCCTCTTAACAATTCCTATAACCCTTTTATGCGGTATGGATGCTTTGTCCTCATAAAAGGGAGTCCTTGACCTTCTATAATCTTGTCCATGACTCACATTTCTATCAAAACAAATCAAGATGTCAAAACATATCCATGGTCACTATATCAATATCAAAATCAAATAAATAGACTGCTCCCTCGAAGGACAGCTGTACTATCATTGCTGTAATTAATATACTGATCCCTCGAAGGACAGCTATTCAAAAGCCCTTTTATTAAACAAAAATCTAGACCACTCCCTCGAAGGATGGCTATGACTAATCTGGCAATAAACAACACAATTTTAGAAGCTTCTCGCATTGATCAGATTCACAACTTGACCACCAAACAAATGACATCTCTATGCAGGCTTCCCGCATTGATCAGTCTGCGCTAAAAAAAAAAAAAAATGAATAAGTCATGGACTTGGCTTGTAGTTGTCTCAGGGTCTCCTATAAAAAGGGGCATCGTTATCTTTGCTCTTAAAACGGGTTACCCTTCTTCCTCCTCCTATCACCCGCTCAAGGGACTTTGAGCTCACTTTAATGTCTAAGTGATTCGATTACCGCTCTAACATAACTATGGTCAACAATGTCACGCACGAATGGGGCTCTTGATTCTCATAACCCCTATATATGCTATCTTTTTGGTCCTTGTCAATGAAAGAGCAATATGATTTTCACTTCTTCTGCACTTTGGTCACATTCACCTTCATCACTTGTCAATCGACTCAACTCAACTCTCTTTTCAAACCATCAACCTGACCTAGCCTATTCACCCTAGTTTCTATGGACACCAATATACACATGGAAACTATCGACCTGCCACAATTTATGTTCAGCATAAACCAATACTTGCTGAAGCATAAATAAACCTCAATTCATTTTTAGCATACATCCATCACGAATATGGAATATTGCTAGGGATGAAAAACCCCTCAACCAATGTTGCAGAATACACCATTTGGAAAAGGCTGCAACATCTTTTTTTTCTTCATCATTTCATCCAATCATCGACCAATCTATCAACCATTTTAACCACCTGTCTACCACTCGAACGCCCTGTCTGAACTACATTGGTCTGAGGCCCTATCACCAGGGCTATGTAGGCAGCACTCAGTTGACATGGGGTCTTCTGAGGTTAGCTCAACCATTCTCGTTTGTTCATCTCTCTGATGGACAAACCTTCTTTCCTTCTTTTAACCATAATCCTGTCCTTGACCATGACCCATTTTATCCCTTTGACCCTCCCTCCCTTCTAGGGAGAACTACATTGGCCCGAGGCCCTATCACCAGGGCTATGTAGGCAGCACTCAGTTGACATGGGGTCTTCTGGGGTTAGCTCGGCCACATCCTTTCGTCCATTCCTCCCCTCGACCACCAACCATTGGAGATCATGCCTATCTCCGCTGACCTCGACTACTTCCAAGACGTTGTTGCCTTGGTTGTTTTTGCATGTATGCTACCTCATGACTGGTTAGCAGAATTGTGCGCAGACCTTTTTTGGACCCTCACAAGTATAGGATCGCAAACCGGTTGATCCGCACTACTTGTGGCTTTTTCGTGTTTCTAGGAGCACTTCCTGAGCCCGGGATACCTGGAACACGACGACCATTTGGAGCTTCAGCTTAGATTGAGTGACCCGATCAGCAGACGACTAAATGTTGGGGCTCGATTATTTCAATTTTGGCACTCCTCGACCCTTGACCTGCGACACTTTAGCCTGACCATCTCGTGCAGTGGTATGCATGCAATCACGACTTTTGCAGCATTCACCCTCCCCCCTTTTTCATCCACTCTTTTTCAAATCAGCACCCGATTCTCGGTTCCCTTCCCTCGACTCCTGCTTTGAGGGGGAATACCTCATCCATAATCGGGGCAACCTATCCACTTCCTATTTTTGTCTTGCAGTTCATTCAAACAACCAACAAGACGAAATTAACCTTATCCCTCACCTGGGGCAATCACTCCTATTTTTGTCTTGCAGTTCATTCGAACAACCAACAGGACGAAATCAACCTTATCCCTCACCTGGGGCAATCACTCCTATTTTTGTCTTGCAGTTCATTCGAACAACCAACAAGACGAAATCAACCTTATCCCTCACCTGGGGCAATCACTCCTATTTTTGTCTTGCAGTTCGTCAGAACAACCAACAAGACAAAAAGGGGCAAATATAGACACCGAAATCGTGTCAACTCCCCTGGTCACTCCCCGTTTTATTCTTCTTCGCCTATTTAACCCTTGTCGATCACTTGTTCCACCAACCTTGACCCTGGCAGCATGTAAAAATGAGCACAGAGCTAAAGCTAGACTCTATCCCCATTGTGCATCTGCCGACGACGGTCTTTACCTGGCTGATGTCGCCGACGTCGGTCACTTATCGGCCGATGTCGGCAATCTTGCCGACGTCGGTCACCTTTCCATTATCAGTTATCATTCGGTTTCCCGAAACGGTTGACGAACCATTTCTGGAACCGTCCCCCGCCTTCATCAACCTCCGCCAACCATTCGAGACCAGACCCCCAAATGCTATCCTGAACGCTATTCAAAACGCTGATTAATCGAACCCCGAGCAATCATCAACCTGCGAACTCTGACATCAACACTCTCGGCATCAACCAATCTGCATTCAATCCGGCACTCCAACTATGGCTTTCATTGTGTCTTCTGGCAGGTAAGTATTTATTCTGTTTATTTTATTTCTTCCTTAGTTATTATTTATCAGTTCTTTTATCCTGACTCTGTTAAGACCCAGCATCCCTCGTTTACATCCCTATCCCTGTCCCGACTCTCTCAGACCTTGCCCAGAACCTGTCCCGACTCTCCCAATCCCTTGTCCCGACCCTGTCAAGACCTTCTGCAACTCACCCAGACTCTATCCAGAACCTGCCCCTACCGACGCCGGTCACTACCCCGACCGACGACGGCACCTTAACCGATGTCGGCACCTTCCCAGACCGACGCCGGCACCACAAAGACCGACACCGGCGACTGTGCAGAACAGTGCCGCTTATCAGGTACGCTCTTTTATTTTCTGTCATTTATTTCTATCATTTCATCTTTTATTATCTACTTTCATCCAACATTATGCTTTTTATCAGTGGGTTGATATCCTTTTAGGGAGTCTTCGTACTTCTGGGATCGGGCGTTTGCCTGACAACCCACCATATCTTTGACTAACATCTTTCCATGTTTTAGTCTCTTTTTCGCAGGTGTCATTCCTCCACAGCCAAAGAGGAGAATCTTCCAACGTCTGATTTTGGTGCACTCGACTTTATCAGGTACTTCTAGCCTTAACCTTTTATTTCAGTTTCTTATTTCTTCTTTGAATGTAGAAAGCAATTTTGCATAGAAACACCTTGATCTAAAGCATGGTTCTTAATGAATATTCAAACATGTTAAAAGTTAATATGAATGATTAAAACCATGAACTTGGAAGTTGTTCTCTAAATCCTTTGGCAATCAGTAAGTGGAATCAAAGAACACACATAACATGATTGAGTTTTGGTGTTTGATCCTAATTCTACATATGCAAGATTTATTCTAACCATTAACGGATATTAATAAAAGTGCTTGATGAAATGTAATAAGTAGAATAATTATTAGTTTGAACTAGAGGCTATGAATTCTAAACATATTGCTATGTTTCCCCTAGCATTTGTTGATGTCAACATACCCCCATTTATAAAAAATTGGGGACCCATGTGTCAAATTATGCAAATTTGTGCCTTAAAATTAAAATCCACTTGATCAAAGTATTATTAGCATCATTACACATTATTTTTTATTTGAAGATCATCCACACCATGGTATGGCTAACTTATTTATTTATGGTTTTGATTTAATATTATCTGAAGTACTAACATTAGATATGTGTGTTTCAAGTTGAAAGTTTAATAAATCCCATTTGGGGTTAAGCATCTTAGGGTTTTTATGCTTCAATATTAAATTGATCATTTATTAAACTTGATCTATAATTAATTATTTAAATTAATATTTTGAAACCCTAACCTAATGTTTTGCCTGAACCTTTTAGTTCAAATTTAAAAATGGCGGGAGAATTTATTTTAATTTCAAGTGGGAACAATTTAATTTCCATGGACTTAGTTTAATTTTTATCCTAAGGCTTAGTTGTGTTTTTTAACACAACCAAACCTTAGACTAAAAATACTATGCTTGGTCTATTTTATATCATGCAGTCCCTTTTATCTTAGCATGGTCTAATTAAAAATATAGAGTCATTTTTAGTACTTAGCCTAAGGCCTCATCCTAAGGTTCCATCGTATTTATGTATATAATGAAACCTTGGGTTAAAACCTTATGTTAAGTAATTTTCCATTAGGTCCCTTTTGTTATATGATTATTACCTTGGTTCAAAATCTTCATGCCTAGGTCCTTTTATTATTCCCAGGGTCCCTTTTATATGTTGTAAACTTAGCTTTAAAACATTAGACAAAAATATTTTTATTTATTAATATGAACAAACCATGGTCTAAGGTCTATATGCTAAGTCCCTTTTAAATTATTGAGGTCTTTTATATTTATTTTGAATTTAGCTCAAACATTTTTATCCTAAGTCTTTTGTACATGCTCTTGAGACTAACTTAATATTTTATAAAATGTAGGGACCAATCATGTTCAAACACTTGGATCCAAATATATGATGTGCATGTAAGAAAGAGATCTAGATTGAATGGAGTGTGATCAATGACTAAAAAGTTGAGTAGTGGACCCCATTTTAAAGACCAAGCACCTTTTGGAAATCAATGGCCAACATTGATTCATACCATATCGATCAAATGGAGTGAGACCACATTAAAAATTTAGAAGGCCCATGGGATTACCAAATGACATAACCATGGAACCTAGTACAAAGAGCCTAAAAGATCGAGTAGTTGACATGTGGCACACATAAAATGCAAAATGAACTAGAAGATGACAAGTGGTAGGATTGGCAGACAGTCCCATAACTATGTTAAAATTGATGGTCACAAGATCATCAAAGACATTCCCATAGACATCAAATGATGGTCATGAGGACATCAATTTTAACATAGCATTGAGCCTTAATCATGTTGCTAAAATTAATGGTCATGTGATTGTCAAAGACATCCCTATGTATATCAAATGATGGTTATGAGGATGTCAATTTTAATATAGTAAGGATCCTAGTTCATGTGTTTAAAACTGATGGTCACGTGACCATCAAAGTCATTTCTATGGACATCAAATGATGGTTGTGATGATGTCAATTTTAACATAATAAACTAGGATCCAAATTTTAAAGGGAAACAATCATTTTTGGACTATGATGAACTGAATGACCCAAGATGCCATGAAAATGTCATGTTAAAGCCACAATCATAGACCTTATGGACCTGGTAATGTAAAAGAGTGCTTGAATTGTTGCTTGTGTCAAATAGTCAAGCTATTATCCATTGGTGGGTAGTTTTAAAAGAGCTATGTAGATTGAAGATGGAACCATGCCTATATTAGGTAGCATCAATGAACAAAAAGGACCATACAACAACAATTATAAAGCACATCATCAGCCAATAGGTCTTAAGTCAGGGGAAATATAAATATTCCTATTGTAACCAACATTATATGATATCTTGAAATAGGATGTTATTCTATATGAACATGTGCAATTTATAAGAGCACATTATCTATAGGTCAATTGATTAAAAGGAAAAGTTCATTTATTCTAGAATATAATAGAAAGGATATATGTCCTATACACATGTTCAAATGTAACTTGATATCACTGATCAACATGGTTCCTTGCATCTTATAAAAGGAACATTGTCATTTATAAAAAGGGATGGATTTTTTAGAACCAAATTAATTTGTAAACTTTGAATAGTTTATATAAGTAAGGAATTCTGCAAAGATTGTCTAATATTTACTTATGTGAAGTGTTATATGGTTTCTATCTCAGTTGTCTAGTTTCACTTTCAGATTTGAATGGTTCATACTAATTATAGATGTGTACCTTGAATGTAGAGTTGATAATTTGTGTTTATGCTATATTAGTTTAAGGTTCTCAAGCTTATTTCATTTGTTGCACTTTTGCATTTGGGTTAATGTTTTTTGCTTGTAGGAGTGAATCTATAAAGCTAGTTTGGTTCCTATTTTCATCATTTCATACCTTCCCTTAAAGTTGGCCTGATGTATGTTATGATTTGGGCTTAAAATATTTCAGCTCATACATTGGTTAAATGCATGTCCACTAATATTTGAACTTTGTCATAATGTTTGAAACAAGACCAACAACATCTTTCTTTCTACCCTACCCTTTCTTTTGCTTCTTTTAAAAATTAGATCACCTTACTTTAATCGTCATTGTAAATATCCATCTTAGATTAGTCTTTAGATTAGTTATTGACCATAATTCACAATTCTTAGCATTGTTATTGCATTTTCTACATATATATACTATTTGGCCATGGTGGCTCCCAACCACTAACTAATATAAATATTGTGAAACAATCACTTGTTCTACCTCTAATCAACCAATAGATAACAGGATTATCATAATCCACAACTCATGCACTAAATTCTTGTAACTCTAAAATGAGAGGTGTTTCTAAACACTTTAGGCACCTATGGTACACATTTAGGCATCAACACTATCTTAGGTGATGTAGTTATTTCTTTAAGTGTTCCTTGTGTTTGAATGAAAGAAAGTTAATGTGAAGGTTGATATATATCTACTTGCGATATCTTATTTAAAGGAAGATTATAACTTGTATTAATTATATGAGAAATATGTTTGATTTTCATTATTAGAGGTGGTATGTTTGTGTTTTTTGGTTCCACATGACCCAATTTTGTGAGATTTGATGGGTAAGTGTCTTGAACATTACGAAACTTTAAAGAAGTGTGATAGTTATAAGATGGGTAGTTTTCAATATAAGAGACTAATCTTTTCATATTATTCATGTTGACCACATTTTCATCAATGGTGTTAAGATTTATGGTACTCTTGAATTTATTGGTGGTAGCAATAGGTTGTTTAGTGTTATCTTGATGGTTAGGAAGAGGATCTTTATAGATAGCTAGATGAGTATTGGATTGATTTAAATCTTCATTTTTAGTTTTGGTATCATGAACCTTAAGTGTTATTTCATAGGCTTGTTGATGTTTATGTATAAGTGATGCATGGTCAAAGTTGGGTCCAAGGAGAAAATCCATAACAAGATTTATCAATTAGAAACAAGTTTCATGAGAATGACCCCAACTCGCATGAAACCAATAAATGTTTTTGGAATCATACTAATGTTTTATACGATGTGTATGGTCAAGGCATCATGGTGAGAGTTGTGGTAGATGATTTTGAATTTATTCTAAATAAAGAGGTTTGTGAGCATCCATATTATGTTTTCAAGACAATATATAAAGGATGAGAGATGTTATTAGGTGGAAGTGAAGTAACATGCTCCAGTATAGTATTTGGAGTAATGGATTGGATGGTGTGTATGGAATCATAAGTATCTAATACACCATCATTTTTTGCATGCCATTTTTAAGTTTTTATAAGCACGTGAATTATTGTTGGAGGGTGGGAAGGTTCAAACTGATATATAAGGAAATATTAATGTTTAGCTTGGTCAATGGCCTCTTCTTAAGATTTTGGGGAAATTTCATAATGTGATATTTTAATTTAGGATGAAGATAATTAGTGAATAAGTGGAAGAGGTTCTCATCTACCATATTATGATCAAATTTATTATACAAGGCCTTCCATCATTTAATAAAAACTTATGCTATTTTAGATTCTATTTGTTTATAGTTGATAAAATTGGCTAAGTTATTTTTGGGAAGGTCATTAGTTTGGAATTATTGAACTAATTCATTGACCAAGTCTTCTAAAATAGTGATGGAGTGGGTTGTAAGTTTACTATACCACTCTAGAGCATCTTTGAAGAGAGTTTTAGATAATAGTTTGGTGGCAATAAATGTATTATGTCGAATCAAATCTCTCTATAGGTTTTCAAAAAATTTAAGTGTAATATAGGATACATAGATCCATTATAAGTGATAGTGGTAATTATACCCCCTATGTCAATGTTTCTCAATTTGAGGTACAAGAGGTTCATTTTTTAAGTGTTTGATAGTTTTATTAATAAGTGGCAGTTGAGGTATAAGGTTATTGTGTGCATCCCTAAGGGGAGGTGGGGTAACATAAGGATTTAGTGTTCCCCATTGAGTATGTTGAGTTTGATTTTGGAGATACAATAAGTGGTTTTGTATCTACATCATTTAACTTACATTATTGGTTTGTAAGGTAACCATTCGGTTGAGATTTTATAATAGTAGTTGATTAGTTTGAGCACTATTTTGATTAGTAAAAGCAGCTTTAGATGCATCGATATGTTGTGAGTTTTTAATAAGTTAGGGTGCACTATTATAATGAGATGTAGTAATTTAATGATAAGTGGTAGTAACATGATAATTACTAGCTATAGTAGATCCATTATGTGTTGAATTAAATTGGGTATTAGTGTGGGTGTTTGGGGTAGGCCCACTAAAAGCTACACCATCCAAGTTAGTATAAATACTTGGCATGAAGGTGAAGGAAGACATGGAGGATGAATTAATAGTGTTATAAGGAGATATTATGGAAGGTAAACATGTGCAAAAAATAATCAATTGACTTGCCTAAAATCCTATGGAAAATCTAGGTGAAGGTGAATGGGGTTCTCTAAAATAAGGTCCCATCATGATATTATAAATGACTAAAGGATCCTTACCTCTATGTTGAGGATTTTAATTGATGAAAATAATCATTTTAGCCATGTATTCAAGATCATTTTCATCTTCTAATATTAGTATAAATGAGGGATTAAGTGACTAAAATAGGTAGAAGTTCCATAGTTGGTAGTTATAGAGGTAACATGGATGTTACATTGATCCAAATTAGTTACCATAAAATGTGGCTTAGTATGTTTGTTAGGATTGGTAAAATACATCATGTTGGTTTGATTTTGATCTGTGGCATTATCATACAAAAGTTACATGATGAAATGGGGAAGTTCAACAATTACTACAAAATGAGGAGAAATAATTAATATACTACGTCAAATAGGTCAACTATGTTTTATGTGAGGATGAATAGAAAAGATCTATGGAAACCAAGTCAAATAAATTGAGTGTGTTCTATGGGATGATGAACAAAAAATATCTTTGGAAAATTTATTCAAACATGTTGACTATGTTTTATGGTAAAACAAATATAATAACTTTTTGGAAACTAAGTCGAATAGGCTAGCTATGTTCTGTGGGAAAATAATCAGAATGGCCAATTGGAAACTGAGATGAATAGGTCAATTATGTTCTATGGAAAAACAAACATAATATCCTATAAGAGACTAATTCAATTGTGTTCTATAAGTAATAAATATTTTAAAGGTTATAAATTTGAATGATTGAGTAAAAGTTTCATAGAGAAATAAGTTAAATGCAGAGGCAACTAGATCAATTTTGTTGATCTAGTTGAATCACAAAGCACAAACCTTGTACCAACGCTAACTAGTACAAGTTTTACAACACAAAATATAATTTACAAATAGTAAATAACAATACTAAAATGTAAATGCTAATATAATAATCAAACATTCTTGATTTATTTTTAAATAATGTTTTATTATGTGATAGGGCATTTGGATTTGTAAAGGAACTAAACATAGGTAAGCTAAATCTAGTTTTATGTTTGTTAAGGCTGAAAATAATATGTATTGGTGATGGTACTATATTGGTATTGGGTTCTACCTCCTCAGTTCATAATATCATAGTGATAAGGGTATTAGGTGCTTTGCCAATGTATATCATCAACCACGTATTTATTTTTGGCTAAAAAAATGAGTCAGCTTCCCCCTTGGTGATGAAATCCAAGTAGGTAGACCTAGGTAGAAATGTTTGAATGATTATTTGATATTTTTATTAATTTTTAGTGTGTGAAGGTAAAAAGTGACTAACTCCGTAGATTAACATTCCTTGTTATACTATATGTACTACTCTAAGAAAGCAAGTAGATAAATAAAAAATTAATTAATTACTATCAATGTGGGTTAATTTTATTTTCTTTGAAAAAGATAGTACTAGGTCGACCCATTATGAAAACAATGCATAACATAGTTGATCTGGTAAACCGTGTTTATTGAAAAATAGTCCAAATAAACAAAGTTGACCAAGTTGACTGAGTTTCTTGGGTAAAAAGAAATAATATAAATAAGTCAAGCCAGTTGACTTTGTTTACTATAAGCTCATAGTTTAATAGAACTAAAAATAAGGAAAACAAAACTAAAATTTGATTGAAAATGAAATAACTAAACTGGTTAGAATGAACCTAATGATTAAAATAAAGTTAATTTGATCAATTTAGCAATGTATAGAAGATGCTAAGTTGTTATTTTTAAACAGCGTGGTCTAGTTGAGGGTTTGAACCTGTAAGATATAATGTTAAAATTGATGTCGAATGAGTCATATGAGTTTTCATAAAGTTGAATAATTAAAATAATTGAAAGAACCATGTCGATAGAATCAATCTAGTAGTCTAAACATAACTTGGTATAAATTTTGAAAGACAAGATGAAAAACCAAATTGATATAATCAATCTAGTGTGCTAAGAGGGAAAATCTAAACATAGAGAGCTAAAAAATATTAAAAATCTCACCTCAATTGAAGAACATATGAGATTATGCCCTAGCTATGTTGATTGGATTGATAGAGTAGAATATGACCTATAAAGAGTATAAAATTAAGTTGATCAGATTGATACAGTTGTTTGTAGAATAAAATGACCTACACATAGAATCAAACTAATTCAATTGGATTGATTGAGTATTAAGACCTACACACAAACTATTATACTGAGTTAATTAGATCGATCTAGTAGTCTGAAAATGAAAATGAAAAATATGTAAGGGTTAGTTCACATTAGATTCACTAAGACATATGCAAGTGGAAGTGAATATGGTCTACAAATTAATCCTAATTTGGAGAAGATAAATCAGTTAACTATACTACTAGTAATACTTAGATAATTGGGGTCATGACCAATATGGATCCAATAAACCTACCTAAGGGATATCTTATCATATAATATGTCTAGAGAGGGTTCCAAAGCCTCTAGTAAAGTAAAACCATATAATAACCCTAGCTAAGTCTGATAATAATGAAAAACTAAAGTAAATCTAATCTAGTTCTTACTAAATCTTGTGGCACAAATGAAGGATAAACATAAATAATAAACATGCAAAGTAAAACTCTGCTTAAGTTAATGTAGAGGTAATCCTAAACAAGGAGAGACAATATACTCATTAGCCATTATTCATGTAAATATATCAACTAAAATAAAAGATTAAGAGTTAGAAATACTTACCTTAAAGATGAACCCATCGAGCCTCAACCTCTCCCTTGGCCAATGGTGCTTTGCAAGAGGTTGTTGTATATTTTTAAAGAAACTAATGATGGATAATGGACTAGTCTAGCCGAGGATCTCCTAGTGAATCTCAAGCTTTCATAAGAAAAAGGTTATCCTTCAATAAACATGAAACCCTAAGCAATGATTCCTCAAGTAGAATGGTAGAAAATTAAATAAAGAAGAACAAATGAATGATTATCTCTATTGGAATAGGGGGGAAAGAGCTATGTATATAGCCTACTTTAAACCTAAGCCTTTTTAAAATTTTAGTTAATGCAATCAACTTAGTTGACCTTGTTAGTTGGAAAGTAGAGTTGTTAAGTCTTAAACTAAGTCATCATAGGCCAACTTAGCCCCGTAATGTGCACTGTTGATGGTTAAAATTGCACTTGTTTCTAACACCAACAATGGGAAGTTTCAAGATGTGGGATTTGTGACTTGAAACAACCTCCAAATTTTTAAGAAGCTGGTCTCTTCTTTATATCAAGTGTATACTGGGAAAAGGGATAGGAATTTTAATAGAAACACAAATGTAAGAAAGAAAATCTAACTATGGCGATGCACCTAAATGTAATTCAACCTTAATCTTGAGCACAGTGAGACTATATGTAAGATTCAATTACATTTAAGAGCAAACAAGTGCATGATCAATGTAAAAGATGGAAATAATAGAAACAGAGGCTCACATCATAGACTACTTTTATAGTGATACAAAATATATCAACAAAGGCATAGGGTTAAATCTTCTTATTTGAATTCTCTAGTCACATAAGAGGCATAGAAACAAGCACAGTTATAAAAAGTTTCCAACTTAAGAAAATGGAACAAAGGCAAATGACATTCCTAATCACAGCTCTAGAAAGTCTAAAACTCTTGACAACATAGACTAGACTAATTTTGTAATGACATAAAAAATATCAACAAAGGCACATGATTCAATATTATTATTAATTCTCCAGTCACATAAAAGGCACATAAACATACATAGTTACATAAACTTTCTAACTTAAGAAAATAGAACAAAGGCAAATGATATTCCTAGTCACAACTCTAGAAAGTCTAAAACTCTTGACAATTTCTCTCTAAAAAATCTCTTTGGTATCTGATGATGATCCTTTGGTGATCTCTATACCCTTATTTATAGCCTTGGATTCACTCTGGATTGTTTTCTTGTTCTCAATCTAATGGCCCAACTGAAATCTAACTAAACTAGAAGTGTCTAACAGAAGATATTTCTTAGATTCTAAAACGCTTTGTCTTTCGACAGTTCA
Source organism: Torreya grandis (assembly GCA_037957365.1). NCBI lineage: Eukaryota > Viridiplantae > Streptophyta > Pinopsida > Cupressales > Taxaceae > Torreya > Torreya grandis. The sequence continues at coordinate 800,675 of JARHVA010002908.1, read as the reverse complement.
TTGGTTGAAATAGATCGCAAGACGCTCCCTTCTCATAAACAAAAGAGGACACTTAGTCAATTCCTTAAAAACCTTCTTATTACTTTAGGAGACACCAAAGGATGACACTTGGCAGGTTTTACAACCTTACTGAAGACACGCGACACTTTCCATGTAATTTATACTCCTTTTGTGTCTTTACTTATGAGTGTTCTGCCTTTGACACCTATCACAATCCACTTCCTTATAACTTTAACAACTTAAAAGACAATAAGACCCACAACCTTTCTTTCCTAAGAAACTTGAAAAGGAGCATGGGATAGGTGGCAATTTCTGCTTCCCTCAACAAAAGACACGTGGCAATCTCCACTTTACTTAACTTGGGTTATGTGGTGGTCTCCACTTCTTTTAGCTACCTTTTTAGAAACCTACGGAAGGTGACATGTGGTGGTCTCTACTTTACTCTATTTATATCATAGAAACAATTAGGTCTCATTTCATATTTACATGGACAGTGACACTTGGCAGCTTCTGCTTGTTTTAGAAACAAAACTTGAGACCCACAATAATCTTTGCTATATCGGTGAAGCAAAATGAAGATAATTTAGACCTCAACACGTGGTGGCTTCTACTCTCTTCAGCTAGGATATGTGGCATCTTTTTCACTTTTAGAAAAATAAATTGAGACCTTTCGTGATTGCCACTTGGCGCTTTCTACTTTACCCTAATACTTAGCTTGTTGAAACCTTCCGTTGAAAAGAGATTTGGAATGTGGGTGCCGATATGAAATGTGGATGCCAAAACTTGTCATGTTCCACTAAGTTGCTATGAGATATGTGGCACATTCTGTAGCCTTATTAAAATTATGAAAAGTGCCTCAAAAAATGACACTTGGTAGCTTCCGCCTGACTTCGGCACTTAGACAAAAATGAATCAAAAGAAAATAGAACCCATGCTCTATTTCAAAACTTTGTCGTCTCAGATCAAATTATGCGGGAACAAAATTTTATAGTATGTGACTGAAAATCAGAATGAAACATAGAGTATTTTTCACTCTACAATTATTGGTGACCCCAAGGACTTTTGAGCATGCTCAAAAAGAAACCACAACTCCCACTAGATCAAAATTTCAAAATTACAGCTTCAACAATGCTATTTTGTAGGTGGACCACTCATTGTTAGATAACCCCTACTTATTCTACAATTCATTAAAGGCTAAATCAAGGTTAATAATATCCTTGTGTGAAAATTTTTGCAAAATTTAAACCGTAGCCTTCAATTTGAATTCGAGCTGGGAAACAAGAACCAAGACAACTTCTATTTCAGGGATTGATGAATCATCCCTTATATTCTAAAAAACTATTTGATCATTCTATTTGGAAAACAACAAAGGTTCAATTTCATCAACCATTAGCATTGTGTTGTCATTAGGAAATAGAGAAGGAAGACCTAATTGCACTAGATCTTTAATATGCTATTTCATTTCACTAATGCCTTCTTTCATGACATTTAGGAGCTCTCTACAATTGATGGCTACGGAATTGCAACTGAGAACCTCATTCACTCACTTAGCAGTGACCATTATATTCTCAATTCTTATTGCTAATAATGTTGCATCTATTGTATCATAAAGCTTTTGTAGCAACATTTCAGAGTCTATTACTCTCCCAGAGACTATAGCCAGAGTGTTTGCAACTAAATTATCCACCTTTTCACATAATTTCTATGCATTTAGTAATAAGGTGAGAGAAGCCTTGAGCTGAATAATCTCTAAGGAGATTCTTTTCCACATGGATTTATAGAGCACCTTCACCAGACTTAACACTCTGACACTCTTTGGCCTATTGGCCAACTCCAGTGTCAATTGTGCTGCTCTTTGTTGCTTTGCTTGAAATTGGGCTTGTATAGCCACAGTATTATTCTATTCAACTAGCAGCTTCTGTTGCAATTAGGTAACCTATAGTAAGTATTCCTCACAGTTTTCTTGCAATGCTACTTTTTCCTGCCTTAGGGTTGTTACTACATCTTTTACCTATGTTAGCCCTACTTTTAAAGAATCATTTTAGGGCTAGACTACCTGATGAGTCTGAAGAGAAACAGTATCTTACAACTGTTTATTTAGATTCTCTATCTCATTATCTTTTCTATTGATCTCTATGGTCAAACTATTATAGTTTGCCTTTTCCTTGGCTAAATTGGCCTCCATCTTCTGTAGCCTCCTTGATGTCTTCAAGTAGTCTTCAGCAACTACAAAAGTGGATTCGGTTAGCAACTCAATTTTGTCTTGTGACTTAAAGAGGGACATGTCGATGGCCACTGCATTCATCGTGTAGTCCTTTGATTGCATCTGCTTAGTTGGATTTATTACATTTGGTGACAAATGAGTCACCATCAATTGCTGCTGAATAGGGTCAAATTGTGATCACAGATGAGGTGTAACAAATGCTTTATTTTCCTTGATCTTCTTTTTCTCTCTTCAGGCTTCCCTTGCCTTCTTAGTAGCATCTACTTGGGTCTGGAAGGTAGAAGGAGAGGCAATGTGCCCACTCGAAAAAGGATGTCCATGTGGTAAACCATATTGAATAACCAATTGTTGGATATGGGCAATCTAAAGGGAAAGTTTCTTTGGAATAGAGGGGGGAAAATGAGGTAATGTTAAAGCTTGAGGTGGTATAGATGGGGTGAAGTGAGAAATGGGAATGGTAGAGGTGGTAGGGGATGTCATCTGGCTAGATGGAATCATCATGCCAATAGGAGAAGAAAGATATTGAGAAGGAGAAGGAGGAATAATACTTATTTGAGGAGCAATAACAGTACTCTGTAATGGGCACTATGGGGTGTCTATCTCCTCTTCTGAATCAAACTAAAACTGCACCCTCTTTCATTTCTTTGGTGTTTCTTCTTCTGGCTATGTTTCTTTTCCTTTCAATGATGCTTATGGAGAACTGGGAATATCTATAACTGATGCTGATGGGGAAGCTATTAGTGGTGAAGGCACCACACTCTTTTGCTTTTCCATGATGTTGAGAGATTGGGGCTAAATTGATACAATTATTATAACTACAGTTTGCTTTGAGGCTTGTGACTCTTGGCTTGACCTGGCCCTAGCTTCCTACTCTACACTCGGTGTCAAAAAATTACTTGTCTCTAGGCTAGATATAGGGGAGAGATGGAACTCATCCCATAGTTCTTCCGATCTCTCATCTGTGTCTATGTTTCTGAAAGAATGGGTTGTTTGACAAATTTTCTGCCTATATTTCCAATAAGCTTTTATTTTCTTAGTATCCCAATCTTTATTCTTTAGTGTCATTCTTAAGCCAAAAGTCATTCTGACTTTAGGATCATAATCCCTCTACTTAACATAGAATGTTTCCCAGGGTCTGTTGTATTGAAGGGGCAATTCTGTTAACTCAACATAAAATCCAAGAGTGTCTTCTCTAGGACTTTTCTTAGTTTCCCAAAAAGGGCCGCCCTCATGTGCAATTCTGGTTGCAACCTTATTAGTCCTTATCCAAGAAGCTATGAAACCATTTGGGTCATATACCCATTTGTCTTTTATTAGAAAGAAACCCCAAAAGGCCAAGTTTTTGAGCAACACAACTTCAGCGTCTCTAGTTTCCAAAACCATGTTGGTTGTCATCCATGGGACGTCATACATTTTTATTTTCCTCTTCCTAAAGCCATATTCATTATCGACTATCGATACCTACCTAGTGACCTCTAAGAATGCCACCCTAAGAGTCAAAATCTTAGGTAGTAACATTGGTTCCCCACAAAAACCATGGACTCTTATAATTGTATGGTGAGATCCAAAATAGAAGTCACAAGGAATTGGGCAACTGGCTAGAAGGTTTGAAACACTTGGGAATAGTCTATTCATAACTGGTTTGGGGTTGAGGTGATGAAAAGCAGGGGTAACAAATAATTCCCAAAATTCATATGGGTCACTAGTCTTTGACAAAATATGTGTCCAGGCGGACATAGGAGTGGTCCTTTGGAGATCAAAACTTGGGTCATACATATCAAGATGCATATGTTGGGCAAAGAGGTCAGCGTTCTGATACAACATGAGGTGAAACAAATAAGAAGAGTACCTGAATACTCCTTTTGATTTGAAATGGGATAGATGTTCCACCATTGAGAAAGCAATTTGTTCAGAAAAGTCAAGCCTATACTCCTGAATTTTGTCAACAATCTTCAGCTTGAAGAGGATAGCCATTTATTTTGCATAAACTACCATATCATCTTTCATGCCTAAAATGAAATCCATTATAGACAATGTGTCTTGGCTAGCTTGTGCAAATTGGGCTCTTACTGCAGGGAGTGTAGGCACCATAGTGTCATCATCAACCATTTGTAATTCAGATCTCAAGAACCTTGACTGAGTATTGATGTTTGCCCACATTCTCTGTATTTTAGTAGTAGTGAGAAACGTAGCTGTACTATCATGATACAAGGCTAACATATCCTTGATAGCCTGTGCTGTGATTTGTATTGTAAATGGACCCTATTGAATGGTGCATGAGGGTGCATGGAACAATCTGTGCATAATTCTATCAAGTTAGGACATGAATGTATAGCTGGGACAATGAATTGTGCTAGTTGTGAAGTCCATATCCTCATGGCAAATGTTTCATATTGCCCTACTCTGGCCCTCTGTAGACACCTTTGATGTGCCCCTTCTATAAGAGTTTTGCTACTAACTCTCTGAAGAATTGGGTCCATGATGCCATTTGCATAATATTTTATTTTTATTGGGTCACTTGCTTGACCAACCTCAAGGATTTTGGTCCATGGATAGGTCTTCAATGGTTGCATGGGAGCTGAAGCATATGACTTGCTTGCAAGAAACTTGTCAAGAGATTCATACATCCTAGCTCCTTGTTGTGAAGACTGTGCTCCCTCCATCTTTTGTATCTTTTTTGTGATAACTGGTATGAACTTTTGCAAAATAGAAACACTTTCATTGAAGCAAGTTTACTAAGCATTAAAAATGCAAGTAGCAAGATATTTTTCACAGATTCAGGAATGTTTGAGAATTTGTAAGCTTTAACTCTTGCTAAGAGGTATTTATTGACCCATCAAGTCTCAAAATGTCATTAAACTTGGATAACCATTAGAAAATCATACTCAATCTCTATGGGATAGTGAGGCAAACATGTTATGCAAGTGGCAGCGCAAGGTACCTTGGGGATTTCTAAAGATTTGGGAGACATTCAATGCATTGGAGAATTTTTGAAGATTTTGAAAATTTTGAGCTGTCGACTACATGTTCAAAGAACACTTATTTAAAAGAAAAGTGGGAAAACAAAAATGGGAAAACAAAGAAATATGGAAAGGGGAAACTATCTAACTATAATACATAGACCCAGTATCTTTATCTCCCTCCTGGGTCAAAAGAAGAATTTCTAAAGTCTCCTTCATGACAAGCTAGCTTATGTTGCCGAACAAGTGATTGAATTGGATGTAGTTATGATGGCTTGCTCTCTTTGTATGCCACATTGATTGGCCTGCATTCAAACTGGTCTGAGTTAAACATGTTTCCAACATATATAAACTCTTCTTGTTCTTGGAAGCTTGTCAAATGCCGATTCTTGATACTGGCATGTCCTATCAAGAAGTTAATGACTATTTGCTTATCAACAAAAGCCCTTTGATATATATCATTTATTGACTTATCTCCTTCTACCTCAAACTCAGGTTCTATTGCATGATCATCCTCTTTAATAACTTCAAAATTACCAACATCTTGAAAGGATAATTCTAAAAATTTGCAACAATTTTGCATATGTAATTGAGTCTCAATGTTATCTTGTTCATCTGCAACCAGTTCACAACCTCCTTGAAAAATAGTATAACTTGACCCAATGATTTCAAACAAATCATTCAAATCATGATCAAGGAAATGTCCATGATCCTCCACATCATCTTGCAAAGTAGGAAGAAAAACATAAATTATTTCTTCTTCATCAGAGATTAAGGCATACGCTTGTGATTTCTCACTCAAAATCTTGAATTCATGTTGAGAGACTTGAGGATTAATAGAAGAGTTATTTTTTGACTTTTCTTCCTCTAGAACATTTGAGATTTTATGATCTTCATCAATTATTACGTAAGTGCCTAGACTAATAGAGTCGTAATTTCCATATGGGTCACTTTGAATCATAGCTAATAAATGATCATTTTCCTCTTCTTGATAATCAATTTATTCATCATAGCATGAGCTTCCTCTAACTTTGCAGTTGGTTCATTGGTGATGTGATCTTTATATAATGGCTCAGATAATATCTTCATCTTTGAACCATACTTGGTTCTTAAGATGAGGTGAGACCAATCAAGAGACATATATCCTCCTATCTTGGTTGTAAAGTCTTTGGATAAGCATAGGCCAAATATAGGAGGTATGTCTCTGACTACTACATCTTGATTTACAACTATATTAGGACAAGAATATAATTTTAATGGGAGTCATTTAATTCTCCCTATTATTTGTACTACTTTGCCATCTAGCTGCATGACTCCTTTAGTGAGTGGTTCATAATTAATTTCTAAAGCATCAGCTATTTGCTTAGGCATTATAGTAGAACTAGCCCCTGAATCAATCATTGCATTATGCAAAATTTTCTTGCCAACTATTAAATTTAAATAGAAGGGGTTTGGTTTGGATTTGCTTACCTCTTTTGCATTATTCACTAGGGATGTTGTCTGCAGATGAACTGTGTTTTTGGGCTTTTCTTTTTCAGCAAGTCCTTTGATAACAATACCTTTGGGCACTACTTGGCCTTATAGAGCTTCTTAAAGTAGTGTCTTCTGTTTAGGAATAGCCAATATATCCCATATTGATACTTGTGTTGGAGTCTTTTTCAATTGATCCACCACATTTATTGGTCCCAGAGTCTGAGTTCTTTGAGAATAAGGATATCTTGTTTTTTCTTGAATTTGTGCAGTAATCACTTGATTCTACACTAGTTGAGGCACTTTTTGTTTGATAGCTATGTTTTTTTGTCCTTGAAATGGAGGATTCTCCATGACTTGACTATTCACAACTTTAGGCTATTCCACCATCCTTCTCTTTGTGTTTCTACTCGTTTTCAATTTTTACATTCTGAAGAAATAAGAAACTAAAGATAATGGTCAGGGGTTAGATGATACCCGAATGAAGTTGTGCATCATTATCCAGACATTGAAGGAGCTCCTCTTTGGCTGTAGAGGATGACACCTGTAGATAAAAAAGACTTAAACAAAGAAAATGTTAGATAGATATATGGTGGACTGCCAAGCAAAGCTCGGTCCCAGAAGTGCAAAGACTTCCTTGAGGGATGACAGTCCACTTATTTGACAAAAGAGTGTTGCTAAAAAGAGAAATAATGAAAGGCTAAAGAAGAGAAATAGATAATGCGTACCTGATACTTATAATTTGCCTCTCACAGTCATCGATGCCAGTTATTTTGCCATCGTCGATTGGTCAATGTTGTCGACGTCGGTTAGGCTGTCGATGTTAGTGGGGGCAATGGGCCTTGATGCTGATGTCAGTAGGGGGAATGGGTATTGGATGGGTTTCAAGGTATCTCTGTGGTCAACAAAATGGTCTAGGAGATTCAAAAGGGTTATGCAGGGATGCAGGACAGTGGACAGAGTCTTAGGAAGGACAAAGGTAGGGGACAAGTTGTCAAAATGGGTCAGGATAAAAGGAAGGCTTTTTAGCCTCTCAAGGAAGAAAGCTAGATTTGGTCTCAACAGTACTCAAAAATAGCCAATGGATGAATCACCAATGCATTTTAAAAATACTGAAATATAAACCAGAAGAATACTTAGCTCTTGGTGGAGAACCAGAAGTGTAGAAGACTTGTTCCTATTATGGCTGATGTCGAAGACCTCGTGCAATGTTTCAATCTGGTGTGGAGTGAATTCTATAGAGTTTTTTAGTCTGGAGAGTGATGATAGAATGTTGATGCCTCATCCCAAAACCTGCCTTTGATCTCTAAAGAGTTGAGGAGCAAGAGAGAATTTGGATTCGGGAGTAAGAGAATTTGCATTCGGGACCAAGAGCTAAGGTTAGAATTTAGTTTTAAGCAACCAACATTGGTGATTTTGCTGGCATCTGCAGATGGTTAACCAATGTCGGTGGCTAGAAAATGGGTAAAAAGGCTATTTTTACCCTTTTGCCTGTTCCTCCATCTGCCAATTTTAATTTTCATTGGTGAACAGTCGAAAGGGAAATTTATTAGGGATGGGGGTTAGTGGGAGAGTTGGAATAGGTCTTAGGTAATTATGATTAGTCATAGGGTGATAAATGGTCTAAGGGTGAGGAATCCAAGGTGAGGTGTCTAGGGTGATGTCATTAATTTAAAATAATTAGTTTATTTTAAATTAATAAAGGTGTGCAAGGGACCAAGGGGAGTTGACACTATTTTGGTGTCTATATTTGCCTCTTTTTGTCTTGTTGGTTATTCTTGATGAACTGCAAGAAAAAAATAAGAGTAAGTTGCCCCAGGTATAGGATAAGGTGTAGGTTGCTTTGAGTAAGGGATGAGGTATTCCCCCTCTAAGTGGGAGTCGACGGAAGGTAACCTAATATCGGGTGCCGATTTGATAGTTAGTGGATGTGTATGGTGAAGTTGGAGTGTGAACACTATAATAGTTGAGATTGCATGTATACCACTTCATGTGATAGGTAGGTCAAATTATCACAGGCAAGGTTGAGGAGTGCTAAAATCAAAGTAACTGGGCCCCAGCTTTTAGTCATAGCTGATTGGGTTATTCGATCCAAGCTATAGCTCCAATGGTCATCGTGTTCTAAGTATCTCGAGCTCAGGAAGTGCTCCTAGAAAACACAAAAATGTCACAAGTAGTGGGGATCAACTGGAGCGTGATCCGATACTTGTGAGGGTCATGGAAAATTTGCTAACTATTTGTGAGGTAGCATATGCAATCAAAACAACCAAGGCATAGTTGTCTCAAAAGTGGTCATGGTCTGAGGAGATAGTTGTGATCTCCAAGGTCATTGGTCGAGTTAGGCTGAGATATAAGTCATCTCAAGTGTAGTTTGTTATGGATGGGGAGATATATGCAATCTCCAATGTGCCCCATGAGAAATCTAAGGTGACTTCTATAGTGTCAAGGCTGGTTGTTTGGTCATGATTTTGGGTTGGTATAGATAGTTGGTACATTAAATAGACAGATGAAGGAATGGCCGAGCTAACCTCAAAAGACCCCATGTCAACTGAGTACTACCTACATAGCCCCTATTTGAAGGGCCTCAGGCCAATGTAGTTCTCCCCAAAAGGGAAGAAGAGAGTCGATAATGGATTGTGTTGATCGAGGTTAAGTCATGGTTAAAGGTAATATGGTTGGTCCATTAGATAGACGGACAAATGAATGTGATGGACGATGTCATTAGGGAGACGAACAGGTGAAGGGATGGCCGAGCTAACCTCAGAAGACCCCATGTCAATTGAGTGCTGCCTACATAGCCCCTATTTTAAGGGCCTCAGGCCAATGTAGTTCTCCCAAAAAGGGAGGAAGAGGGTCGGTTATGGATTGGGTTGGACTAGGTTAATTCATGGTTAAAGGTGAAATGGTTTAGACTTCCCATATGTCTGATGGTACATGCTTGAAATGATGAGTGTATGATGATGTTATATCCTTTTCCATATTATGTGATGGTGTATTCTGTAACATAGGTTATGTGGTTTTTCATCCCTAGCAATTTTCCATATTGGTGATGGATGTATGCTAAAAATGAAATGAATGTATCTATGCTTCAACACTTTTCGTATTGGTGATGATATATGATTGACATAAATTGTGTTTGGTTGTTAGTTTCCATGTGTATTGTTTTCCATAAAAATCAATGTGAATGGGCTATGATAATTTATATAACACAAATTGATATTTGCATTAAATAAATCATGAGGTTGTGTTAATGGTTAGAAAATGTTTTGGTTTGGTTTGGTTTGGTTTGGTTTAAAAAATGATTTGGTTGGATGTGACAAAGGTATGTAAGAAGTGAAAGGTGTTGTGCTCTTTCATTGACAAGGACCAGAATGGTAACATAGATAGGGTTGTTGCAAACAAAAGCCCTGTTCATGCATTATGTCATTGACCATTGTTTGTGTTAGAGAAGTATTCAGATCACTCGATGTTAAGTGAGCTCAAAATCCCTTGAGTATGTTGGGGTGATAGGTTTGATGATGTGAGATGTGAGGATAGCGTAACCCTTTTTAGCAAGGATAACTTTGCCCCTTTTATAGGTGACCTTGAGAATGACTATAGGCAAGTCCATGACTTAATAGCTTGTCAGTCAAATTTTTTGTTTGGTAGACTGCTCAATGCGAGAAGTCTACATGGAGATGTTGTTTTGTTTTGTGGTCATATGTGAAGCTGATCGATGTAGAAAGCTTCTGAGAGAGTGCTATTTGTAGCAAAATTTGGGCATAGCCATCCTTCGAGGGAGTGGTCTATATTCTACTTTGTATGGTTGGAGGTCTTTGAATAGCTGTCCTTCAAGGGAGCAGTCTATCAATTACAACAATTATGCAACTGTCCTTCGAGGGAGCAGACTACATTTATAGTTTTATGACCTTTTGTTAGGCATCCTAGATTTTTGTGGACTAAAGTTTTAGTCATGGACTAGACTATATAGGTTTAAGGTTTTCCCCTTTTAGTAGGACAAAGCATTAATGCAAAAAGGATTAACTAATGTTTGTAGGAAAAGAAGGGAATATGAATGAGGTTGACAGGGGTTGTTCAAGGGAAGAGCTCAAGTTAAACATCAAGTGAGTGATGACTTGATTAACAATAAAATGGTTGAAGATGTAAGACATTAAGGGGCTCAAGTTCTAGTCAGCCTTCAAAAGAAGATAGATGATAAGTCCCTGATCTATGCTTGTGCGTCATGATGCAAGGTTCGAGGCAATTAGGAGCAAACTTGCTCCGTTTGCTTCTTTCCATATTAGTCACATGTTTGTTGATGCTTGGTTGGTTGATATTTGGTCGATGCTTGGTTGAGGTCGCGATAGTCAGTATAAAGTTGAATTCCCCTAGTTATTTTGTGACAGGGACAATGTTTGATACCCATTACAGATAATCAATGGGTTGGATAAATGAGATGGAGAGAAGATGATGAAGCTCCTCTTTATAAAGGAGTGTGATGCGAGGATGAATCCTGTGAAGCTTTTGCCTGATAGGCTTAGTTTAAGAGGGTGAGATCCTGATCTTCCAGGTTAGAGTTTGGAATCTCAAAATTAGGGATGGTGACGGAGGTAATGGTTGGTAATGATTTGACTAAAGCAACCAGTGGTTGGGGGTCTTCAAGTTGGACTGTCACTGCCTATAACACTTTAATCAAGATTTGGTGATGTTGTGGAGAGCTTTGAATGAGGTCATACAAAGACATCTTCATAGGGGTTTGGTGAAGTTATTTCACCATGGAGTTACAAATTGGCTTGGAAGATGTTGATTGGGAGGTGCCCAAGATAGAAATCTTGGGCTTTGGTGGTTGAGAGGGCTTGATGAAAGGATATGTCTAAGGAATAGAAGCACACTCTTTTCCTTTATCTTTCATGGTTTGTGACCTGGTGGCCACATTGCTAGTGATGATTTTGAATAATGGGGTTAAAGGTGGTAGAGGGACCATAGTTTGATGATGGGATCTTGATTTAGGTGAGGATGTTTGGGAGACATGGGATGGTGTCGATGGTTTGTTAGAAGGGTGGTCAAGAGGATCCTTAATGAAAAGGGTGTCCTTTTTCAAGTGCTGATGAATGATAGCCTTAAGAGCACAACAACACTCAGTGTCATGTCCAGGTTGGCAATGATACGCATAGATTTTAGTGTCATCAAACCAAGATGGTTTTGGTCTGAGAGGTTGGAATGGTTTAAGAGGTGGGAGACTGATGCAAGAAGACTACAACAATTGGCGTAACAGCAAAGCATAGGAACCCACTAATGAGTCTGCACGTTTTGTTGCAATAGGGGTTGACAACTTCTATTTAGGAGTTGTAAGAGGAGACAACTTCTGTTTAGGAGTTGTAGGGGGAGTTTTTCATACCATCTTTTTGTTTGGTGGTGTGACCACATGTGTAGATGGTAGATGTGTCAAATTTTTTGGAGGAAATATGTTTTTGATGGGTTGAAAGAGTAATGGAGGCAATTTTTTGTTGTTATGTGTTGGATTAGGAAGCACTCCTATTAAGGTGGATGGGTGTGGGCCCAAAATAGAGGGAAATGATGAAGGTGGAAGAGTTCTTCGATGTGGTTTAGTAGCCTTCTTTAGTTTAGTGTGAGGACTACTATTGTGTGGCGTGGTGAGGTTCAAATCTACCTTCACTTGTGGGTAAGTGAGGTTTGATATAGGGTGAACACCAAGAGATTTAATCTATTTTGGCATAATGGACACCTGTGAGGGTTTGGGTGAGGTTGTGTGTTCCTCTCTCGGTGGAGAAGGGATTGGAGATTTTGGCTCTTCACTTGGATAGAGCGCAGGAATGGTCATGGCTTCCTCGTGTGGTTGAGGAGTGGGGAAAGTATGATCCCCCATTGATGATAAGAAGGATGAGGGCGAGGCCACCGGCATTGGTACCGTCAAGGCATCCTCCAATATAAGAGAGGTCAAAATATCCTCTCCTACATGTGAAAGAGGGGTGGATAGAGGATTATCCTCCATCTGTGTCAGACAAATAGGAGAAGAAGGATCTTCTACCTATGGTGTACAAATGGGAGAAGAAGATTCTTCTACTTGTGGTGGACAAATAGGTGAAGAAGGCTCTTCTTCCTATGGTGGACAAATAGGAGAAGAAGGATCTTCTACATGTGGTGGACAAATAGGTTGACTAACCTCTTAAGACTATGTGAGAGGTTGGTTAGGAATGACAGGAAAGACCGTGTTGACCGTACGTATATTGTGCTCGTGAAGGTCATCGGCCATGGTCTAAATGTTATGCTAACTAGGGGGATGATTAGGAAATAGTTGTCTAAAGACATCCATATTTTAGTTAGCTAGCACATTTGGGTTATCCAAAACAAGATCCCCTTTGTCCAACATGTCCTAGACAATGTTTTTGAAGGTTTTGCAATTGTCTATGTCATGCCCCTTGACACGATGATAATTACAAAAGTCATTTTCCCTATACCATGTAGGGAGGGATTTTGAGGGGTCAAATTGAGATGGTTAGATTTGAGGGAGATTGAGGACCCCCTGATTGACTAGTTTATCTAAGATGGAAGCGTATGATTCTCCTATTGGAGTATATTGATGCTATACATGCCATTGTTGGAATTGTCTTATGATGTAGTTTGATGTGGAAGGTTGAGATTGGTTGGTTGTTGTTGAAGATGATGGTCTAAGGACCATAGTGTTCACTGATCCCTTGGACTTAGAGTGGGAAGAAGAAGGTTTGGAAGATGAAGGGTCATTAGATTTTGCGTTACTATGTAATTTGACCTTATCTTCTTTAATAGCACGAAGTTCAAGCTTTCTGGCCATGGTGAAAGCTTCATCAAATGTGTGGAATGTTTGGACCCATAAAGTGGATGAGATGTGTTTGGCACATGCTCTTGAAAAGAGCTCAATGAGCTCAGTTTGAGGTAATGAAAAGGAGAGTTGGTTGATCAAACCTCTCCAACGGGCAACAAAGTCAGCTATTGACTCATCGTCGAATTGTTTAATAGAATAGAGGTCTGTAATGGAGACCTTCTTAGTGATGTTGATTGAAAAGTGGTCAAGAAATAGTTGGGCTAGTTGAGTGAAGGTAAAAAGAGAATGACTGGTAATAGAACTATACCAATCAAGGGCGGCACCAGAAAGTGACATGGGAAATGTGCATAGTAATAACACATCATCATGTGTTATAAGGTAACAAGTGTGTCTAAACGCTCATAGATGTTGCTGTGGATCCTCCTTACTCTGAAAGTGAGTAAACTTAGAAAGTTCCCACTGACTAGGATATGGTCAGATTGGGACCGAAGGATGAATAGGTTCATTATAGATTTGTTCATATAGGAGAACATTTCTTGAACCTAAAACAGATGTCTCAAGGTTAGACATCTTATCCATCAACATTTTGATAAGATCAGCTGATGGATTGGTAGGAGGGGCACCCCCTAGATTGTAGGGTACCTGAAAGACATTGGGAGGGGCATAAGATGTGCTAGGTTGCATTTGTATAGGTGCAACATATTGATAGTTTGTTATGGAGACTGATGTTGAGGTCAAGGGGACTTACGCCATAGACTTGGGGGGCACAAATTGACTAGGTACCGCCAAAGTAGGTTGGATGGTGACAACACTAGTTAGAGGATAGGTAGTTACTCTTGTATTTATGGGTTCAAGAGTGGGTGGGATGGAGACAATTAAATTCTAGAATGGTGTAGAACTTTGTTGAATGGTTTATGGTTGAGGGGGTACAAAAACCCCAATGGAGGTAGGTCCAAAAACAGAAGGAGAGGCCACACTTTGAAGATTGGTCATGGTCGGGTTGTTAGTTGAGGCAATGGCCTGGGTGACCATGGGTTGGGTTATGGAGGCTATTGATATGATTGTCGTTTCAACTAAGGAAGTTGGCATCCCATAAACTCAGTTGCTTGAAGGATCTCGCATTTGACTTCTCATGACATAGTGCTGAAGAGCCTTGACATTGAGGTTAAGGAACCTTTCAAAGTCATGGTCCTCTTTGGGAACAATAGGGGGTTGAGTTGGCGTTGGTTGGATAGGAGTACGTTTAGTTTCTAAATTATACTCCATTTGGGGACTTGATATAGAAGGCGAAGGCGGGAGTGGTTATTGCCTTGCGTGGTCAACAAGAGTTTTGGTTTGACTACGTGTCAAAACCATCCAAGGTAAAATAGATTCAGATTCTAAAAACTATATGTTTTTGCCTCAGAAAACTAGAATTTGTTTTTAATAGCAAAAAGGTCAGGTTTTTAACTTGTTGTTTGAGAAGAAATTTTTTTGACAGTGACCGATGTCGGTGAAGTAAGTTGCCGATGTCGGTCAGATAACCAATGTCGGTGAAGATCAATTGTCGATGTTGGTGGAAAAACCAATGTCGGTTACTGTGTATTTACAGAAACTCAAAAAATTGAAAGTTTTTGGAAGAAAAAAGAAAGTTTTGAGTTGTTTTTGGAGCTCAAAATAATGCATCCTTACCAGCTCAAAAAACTAGATAAAAATAGAAAATTAGATGAAGGCAAGCAGCCTCTAAATGTTAAATTCCTAAGAATAAATTTTAGAGTCATATTGGCTTATGCCTTAGAAGAATATGTTTGGGAATTGGGCTTTTAGAATAGGTACTAAAAGAAGCAGTCTAAGGTTGGTTTCGGGTTGAGTTTTGGTGCTCAAAATCTGTATTAGGTTCCGTATGTGGCCTGGTGCTAGGAGCTTGCTCCCCTCACTTCACGAGCCTAGAGACAAGCTGGGTCACTTAGCCAATATATACTTCCCCTAGAGTTTATACTCTGCCAGAGAACAGAGTGGGTTCTCCCCTTGGTAGTGAAGTCCAAGTAGGATTACCAGGAAGGGTAAGGTATCCGCTAGGTAATGAAATCCTAGTCGGGCCTTGTCTCAAGTATGTTTAGATGTTTGATTTTATGAATGTGGTCAGGTTGTGTAACATATGTGCACTACGATTTATTCATAATGCTTTTTAATTACTAAGTGAGAAGGCTAAATATGCATTCAAGCAAGAATGAGATGCAATAGATTTTAGCCCAAATTGAAATGTTTTGTTTGGATGCAAATAATTAGGAAAAAAAGTTAAGAGCATGAATTTCACCACTCTAAAATGCAAGGAAAAAAGTAACAAGAAGAAAAAGAAAGAAGTTCTTTTTAACTTGTGTTTATGGTTTCTTTTCAAAATGAGAAGATTAAAGAAGGATGCAAGAAGATAAATTTTCCTAATGCACCTATATGAAAGTTTGTTTTAGAAGAAATGAACCCAAGGAAAACTCCAGGGTCCCATTGGGCATGCTAGAATGTTTCTACTCAGTTTTGCTTTTTACATTCAGAAGAAATAAGAAACTAAAGATAATGGTCAGGGGTTAGATGATACTTGGATGAAGTTACGCACCATTATCTAGACGTTGAAGGAGCTCCTCTTTGGCTATGGAGGATGACACATGTAGATAAAAAAGATTAAACAAAAAAAATGTTAGATAGATATATGGTGGACTGCCAAGCAAAGCTCAATCCTAGAAGTGCAAAGACTTCCTTAAGGGATGACAGTCCACTTATTTGACAAAAGAGTGTTGCTAGAAAGAGAAATAATGAAAGGCTAAAGAAGAGAAATAGATAACACATACCTGATTCCTACAATCTGCCTCTCATAGTTGCCAATGCTGATTATTTTGCCATTGTTGGTTGGTCAATGTTGCTGACATCGATTAGGCTACCGACATCGGTGGAGGCAATGGGCCTTGATGCTAATGTCGATAGGGGAAATGGGCCTTGGACAGGTTTTAGGGTATGTCTATGGTCAATAGAATGGTCTGGGAGATTCAAAAGGGTTGTGCAGGGATGTAAGACAGTGGACAGAGTCTTAAGAAGGACAAAGGTAGGGGACAGGTTGTCAAAATGGGTCAGGATAAAAGGAAGGCTTTTCAGCCTCTCAAGGAAGAAAGTTGGATTTGGTCTCAATAGTACTTAGAACTAGCCAATGGACTGATCACCAATGTATTTTGAAAATACTAAAATATAAACCAAAATAATACTTAGCTCTTGGTGGAGAACCAGAAGTGTAGAAGACTTGTTCCCATTATGGCTGATGCTGAAGACCTTGTGCAACGTTTCAATCTAGTGTGGAGTGAATTTTGTAGAGTTTCTTAGCTTGGAGAGTGATGATAGAATGCTAATGCCTCATCCTAAAACTTGCCTTTGATCTGCAAAGAGTCGAGGAGCAAGAGAGAATTCAGATTTGGGAGCAAGAGAATTCGCATTCAGGCCCAAGAGCCAAGGTTAGAATTTAGTTTTAAGCAACCGATGTCAGCGATTCTATTGGCATTAGCTGATGGTTAACCAATGTTGGTGGCTAGAGAACAAGTAAAAAGGCTATTTTTATCCTTTTGCCCATTCCTCCATTTGCCAATTTTAGTTGTTGGTGAACAGTTAAAAGGTGGATTTATTAGGCATGAGGGTTAGTGGGAGAGTTGGAATAGGTCTTAGGTAATTATGATTAGTCATAGGGTGATAAATGGTCTAAGGGTGAGGAATCCAAGGTGAGGTGTCTAGGGTGATGTCATTAATTTAAAATAATTAGTTTATTTTAAATTAATAAAGGTGTGCAAGGGACCAAGGGGAGTTGACACTATTTTGGTGTCTACACTTTGATCTAGTTTAATAATCAGATTGCACCACTAGTTTCATGGAAGTGGAAGCTTCATTTAAAAAAACTGATTCTTCATCTTCAACCCATGAGAACAAAGCATGTTCTGGGGCTATTTATTCCTCTTTTTGCAAAGACATCCCTTGTAGCTGAGCCATTAAGACTGAATTTTGCATACTAGAAGACTGGTAGGCATGATTATCACTGGAACTTGCAAACTGTGTGTCCATTCTTCTTTGCTCTACCACCTTTTGTTGCAGATTACCCATAGGACAATCTCTAGGCATATCAGCATTTTTTCAAGGAAAACACTAGGCATTAGTGTTATCTGCATAGTTATTTTGCCCTAGAACAATCTCCCTATTTGAATTGGGAGGAATGGTCTGTGAGGGTGTAGGGACTATGACTAATTGGTTTGCTGGCTAAGGGTTATTTTGCCTTGGAGGACCCTGGTACTGGTTTGGCTGAGATGAAAATCTATTTCCTTGATAGCCCTAGTATTGGGGTTTAGTATAAGTATTTTGATGTCTTTTTATATTAATCAGCTCATTAGAAAATGTCCTCAAGATATTCTTGATGTCATCCAGCTCAGATGACTGAGCAGGGATAATTTATTTAGCAGGTGGTTGAGGATATGTGTACATAGACAAAGGTGGGGTTATGGATTTAGGGGCTTCTTGAGGTAATGGTAAATAAATTTCTAGGAACATGGGCATGGGAGGCCTTAGAGGCAATTTTCCAGCATCTATCAAATTATTTTCAGCTCTGACTGCATAGTCATAAGCCTCTGGCATAGTATGACCTCCAAGTGACTGAATCATAATAGATATATCTAAATTCAAAGCCTTAAGATAAAACACTATAGCCATACCTAGTAATGGTCTAGCTATAGCAGGGATTCTTTCCCAAGTCTTTTGAAATCTGGAATTGAAGTCAGGCATTGCTTCTTGTGGTGCCCTTTGGATGGTAATTAATTGTTGTAACAAAGAAGACTTATCACCCTTCTCTTCAAATCTTTCAAAGAAAAGATCTCTGAGCTGATCCCATGTAGATATGGTATTTGGGGTCAAAGACCGATACCATTATAGAGCCTTCCCTTTAAAAGAAGCTGCTAAAAGTCTTATGGCCACATTTTGTTGTGTGACAACATGTATAGCACAGACATCTGATACATCCTACAGATTTTCTTCAGGTGTTTTAAAGTCTTGCCCACTAAATTTGGGTAGAGCTTTTATGGCATTCACTGGGATAGGGTCCCAAGTGGCTGGTGGTATTGGAAGAATCAAAGGACTACCAGTGTTCCAACTTGCATAATTTCTTGGGGGTATAGGGGCTCCCATATTTTCTCTTAGTATTGGTATAAACTAGTTGACTCTTCTTCTTGGACTAGTTACCAAAGGTGGAAAAAGAATACCTAGATTTATAATAGATTATGATCTGGTTATTGTTCCACAGCTCTGACTCCTCATAGCTCTCTGGTTCATACGATCTTGAAAGAAACTTCAAGATTTGTCCCACTAGGCATGCCAAAAACTGTTGATATGATCTTGAAAGAAACTTCAAGATTTGTCCCACTGGGCGTGCCAAAAAATTTTGATGGTTAAAATTGCACTTGTTTCTAACACCAACAATGGGAAGTTTTAAGATGTGGGACTTGTGACTTGAAACAACCTCCAAATTTCTAAGAAGCTGGTCTCTTCCTTATATCAAGTGTATACTGAGAAAAGGGATAGGAATTTTAATAGAAACACAAATGCAAGAAAGAAAATCTAACTATGGTGATGCACCTAAATGTAATTCACCCTTAATCTTGAGCACAGTGAGACTATATGTAAGATTCAATTACATTTAAGAGCAAACAAGTGCATGATCAATGTAAAAGATGGAAACAATAGAAACAGAGGCTCACAGCATAGATTGCTTTTGCAGTGATACAGAAAATATCAACAAAGGCACAAGGTTCAATCTTATTATTTGAATTCTCTAGTCACATAAGAGGCACAAAAACATGCATAGTTATATAAAATTTCCAACTCAAGAAAATGGAACAAAGGCAAATGACATTCCTAATCACAGCTCTAGAAAGTCTAAAACTCTTAACAACACAGCCTAGACTACTTTTGCAATGACATAGAAAATATAAACAAAGGCACAAGATTCAATCTTCTTATTAATTCTCCAGTCACATAAAAGGCACAGTTACATAAACTTTCCAACTTAAAAAAATAGAACAAAGGCAAATGATATTCCTCGTCACAACTCTAGAAAGTCTAAAACTCTTGACAATTTCTCTCTGAAGATTCTCTTTGGTATCTAATGATGATCCTCTGGTGATCTTTGCACCCTTATTTATAGCCTTGGATTCACTCTAGATTGTCTACTTGTTCTCAATCTAACAGCCCAATTGAAATCTAACCAAACTAGAAGTGTCTAATAGAAGATATTTCTTAGATTGTGAAACACTGTCTTTTGGCAGTTCATTGGTTAAAACAGATCGCAGGATGCTCCCTTCTCTTAAACAAAAGAGGACACTTAGTCAATTCCTTGAAAACCTTCTTATTACTTTAGGAGACACTAGAGGATGACACTTGGCAGGTTTCACAACCTTACTGAAGACACACAACACTTTCTGTGTAATTTATACTCCTTTTGTATCTTTGCTTATGAGTGTTCCACCTTTGATACATATTGCAATCTGCTTCCTCAAAACTTTAACAGCTTAAAAGAAAATAAGACCCACAACCTTTCTTTCCTGAGTAACTTGAAAAGGAGCATAGGGATAGGTGGTGATTTCCACTTCCCTCAACAAAAGACACCTGGTAATCTCCGCTTTACTTAACTAGGGTTATGTGGTGGTCTCCACTTATTTTAGCTACCTTTTTAGAAACCTATGAAAGGTGACACATCATGGTCTCTACTTTAATTTTTTTATATCATATAAACAATTGGGTCTCATTTCATATTTACATGGACAGTGACACTTGGCGGCTTCCGCTTGTTTCAGAAACAAAACCTGAGACCCACCATAGTCTTTGCTATATTGGTGAAGCAAAATGAAGATAATTCAGACCTCAACATGTGGTGGCTTTTTCTCTATTTAGTTGGGATACATGGCATCTTTCATCACTTTTAGAAAAGCAAATTGAGACCTTCTATGATTACCACTTGGCACTTTCCACTTTACCCTAATACTTAGCTTGTTGAAACCTTCTGCTGAAAAGAGATTTGGAACGTGGGTGTCGATATGAAATGTGGATGTTGACACTTGTCACATTTTTCTGAGTTGATATGAGATACGTGGCACATTCTACAGCCTTATTAAAATTATGAAAAGTGCCTTGGAAAATGACACTTGACAGCTTTTGCTTGACTTCGGCATTTAGACAAAAATGAATCGAAAGAAAATAGAACCCATGCTCTATTTCAAAACTTTGCCATCTCAGATCAAAGTATGCGGGAATAAAATTTCGTAGCGTGTGACTAAAAATCAGAATGAAACATAGAGTATTTTTTACTCTACATCCACTATTCCTAAAATTAGGTCAAACCATTTGAATGCATTTAGAAAATGGTAAAAATTTGTTTTGCTCAGGTAGGGGTTATTTGTAGTGATGAATTACTTAGAGAAGTTTGTGAGAGAGGTGTCAAAGATTAGGGAAATGTATAATAGGGTTTTGTATTGGTTTTAAGTGGAGGTATAGGGAACAATAATATTAAAAAGAACTAAAGGTCTACCCACCCCTTTTTTGGTACACCCTTTTAAGTATGCACTCAGAGAGGTTGAGGTTCAATGGATTCATGTAATAAAAATAACATCATTAATTAATAAAGTTTAAAAATATTATGCACATACATCTTACACCTTTACAATTCTAAACCTGTACTTATTTTATTACTTTCTAGACACTAACATCTTGGATAGATAGTAACATTAATGTTATTATCCTACCATGATGTAAGTGTCTAATGCCCTAAAGTCATTCAATTTATGAATGTAATGTTTTCCAATGGTTTTATAAGTGCTTTAATGTGAGTTATTTCTTGATAGGATTGGTATAAATACAATATCAACCCTCATTCATTCCCCACCTATAACTCATACCAAAGAGACCAAAACACTCTATAAAACATTTAATTGATCAAAGATTACTTATTTATATACTAGTCATAAATATAACACATCTACATGTTGTAAGTGCTAAAAGAGTAGTCACAAGGTTTTATTTTCCAAGTTATAAGATAGATCATTGTTATACTTTCTTTACACACATTTCATGATTCACACACAAGCTAAAACATAGGGGGAACTATATGATTTTGAGGCCTTCTTCTAGAGTGTTGGCTATATAGGTATCACCATTTGATATTAGGGTCATTGGGGTCATCTAGACATCATGAGCTCACTAACCCATTTTTACCCAAGGTTGCATTAAAGATGGAAAGATAAGGTTTTGACATCTCACAAGGAGCAAAAGTCATTGAATTAGATTTAAATTCACTAGAGTGAAGATGAATCCAAACTTAGAATAATCTATGTGGTTGTATCCTATTTCACTAGATATTTTATAAAAACCACTATCATCGAACTCAAATAGTAGTATTGATACAATTATTTAGGGCTAGTGCAACTATCCAAATAGCGAGAGGCACCAGAACTAGAATTTAATTTTTTTTTATAGAATTATACTCCTACTTGATTTAAACCTATTATAGATTTAGATCTACATTATCATCATATCCATTTAAGTACATCACTTTTTTTCATTTTTTATATCAAACATAGTTATATTTTCCATTAATAGCTCATCTTAGTTTAATAAATTTAATATATAGTATATCTAAGTTTAACATTTAATTATAACTTTTTAGATATGATATTCACCCTTATGACCTATAATTTATATGCTCTTAACCCTATATACCCAAGAAGATTCATATCTAAAATTAGGGTTAAACTTGGTGAACCTGATCTTTGAACATAAAACCCTAGGATAAATTAGGGTTTTTATAATTACTAGTAAATTTTAAAATTTTCATTTGTGAAGAAACAAAAAATTTTGGTGCCAAAACACATTTCCAAATGGAAGATCAATAAACATTGATTACTCATCTCAATAATAACAAGGGCTTAATAGATGCATTTTTGTATGTTATAAGATATGAAATAAGTAAACAAGATAAAAACAAGGCTAAATCACCTAGTAATGGTGAATCCTTAGAAGGCACTATAAATGAACCCACACTTATCAACACACCTAAATATAATGGGGGCACAAACTATGTGTTTAAACCTTTGTTTCCTAAAAACACTATTGCTACATCTACCATGGAGTTACTAATGGTTTCAACTCAAATACTAGTTTTAATGCCTATTCAAACCACATTTACATCCCCTTTGGTAATTAATTAGAGGGATGATTAAATCCAAATGGGTCTAAAATTTAATATCTTCTCCAAGTTTAAAAAATCTTGGAGGATAAGGTTATAAACATTGAATAAAAGGCTTAAAAGTCTTCATATGCCATTGATTCACAAGATGTGTTCCATAACCGATCTGTGCATATTTTTTAGATAGTTGAGCTTACTCATTGTTCACTCTACTACACTAGGAATGCACATTTCACCCAATCTTGTGTACTTTTTACCTAAGTTTTTCTCAAAGTCATATGCACAAGCCTTGTGCCAAATCATAGACTTCTATGTACTGACCAATTTGTAGTTCAAAACTCATAGTCCCATGTGACACACAAGTCATGCACTTACCCACCAAATTTCATGATCTTCATGCCTATGATTTATTAAACCTCAGAGTTCCACATTATAGCTCAGAGACCCACATGACTCACTTCTAATACATCATACAAATTCCATGCCAGCTCATCAAATTTTATGTACTCTTCAACTTAGAGACTTATGTGCCTTGCAGTCTTACACCATAGCTTATAGTTTTACACACATCACCAAATTATTATATTACATATTACATCCACATGTTGACTCAGTTCGGCTACATGCTCTAATGGGTTCACCAAATGTCATCCAAACTGGAAGATGAATTGACATAGCAATATTCTTGTTAACTAACAGTAGTTGTAACTACTCTTGTATTATACATGTATACATACAAAATATACACATCAAGCCAAAAGGTCAATGATCCACACATTCATAATAAAAATAGCATTCTCCACATATATATTATATAAAACATGAACTGTAACACATTATACTAGTTTTCCCTATTCTTTGCTAATGAATATAAGTTGCATTACCTATAAGCAAGATTCTACTCTATTGAATGCGTTTAGTTGTTTCTTTTTGAATTAGATTTTCCTATTCAATTTAAAAAACCAAAACTTAGTTTTCCCCTACACACTTGGTCTTGGGCCACATGGTATTTGATCATTGGTATCAGAGTTAAAAATATCTATTCCTTTTTATGCCTATAAAACTACAAGCGTAACTTGAGAAGGAAGGTTTGTCAATCAATTTTGTTTCATAGTATCTAGAAGAACATCATAGAAAAAATAATATTATTGATGGTTATAAATAAATTGAGGTAGTCCCTGAGGTTCAAAATATAATTATTGATGAATTGGAGGAATAACACATCAAACAATTTATAAACTTCCATGAGGTGATGGTACAACTCAATTCTGACACCTTCTAACACACCTCCAAAGTTTGATCAACAATGGTTTTATCAATAAACCCTCCTCAAGATTGAAGTCAATATTGACATCCCAATATCAAAGGTAAGATCAATTCCAAAGCATTAGATTCATAGATTCAATAGCTTAAGGTAGACTTCTCAGTCAATTCTTTCATTGATGATGAGAAGATCACCTTTGTAGTACTGAAGATGTCCATTCTAGTTATTCACTAGTGGGAGATATTTAGTGTGTAGTGTGTGAAAGAGTGTATTATAATTAAATATTAAAATATGTTTGTTGACATAATGAAGGAGAAATACTAACCTCTACACCACTTTGAATATGAATACATAAAGTTAAAACAAATTTGTTAGTGTAAAGATCAGTTTGTGGAAGACTACATAAACATTTTCCATGACTACTCTACACACCTGCATGAGAACTTGAGTGAAAAACATAAGATGCCAAAGTACATAAGTTGAATCTCACCTTATATATATCCAAAGATGGAATTATTGACTTTTGAAACTTTAGGGAAAGCATATCACAATACTGAAAAGATTAAATCCAAGGCAAAGATGAAGCAACATTTCACTTCATCCAATATAGTACACAAGGATTACCCTTCACATAACTCTACATCACAAAATTTTACACAAAAGTAACAACACATTTTTCATAATGGAGAGTAGAACCAAAATAATTATCAACCCTTGAAGGCTCTAATGCCTTATACTTCGAAGGCAAGAAATTAAGTTTAGTGATAGTGGTACCATCATTATCACTCATCCGCTCATGATGATTATGAATGTCACATGGAGTAATACTTGCTCACACAATATACATCAGGACCCACACTAATAGATGGAATTGATACATATGCCTCTTATATAAGCACCAACACCACTATGATTGACATATCTAAATATTGAATAAGTATCTTCCACATCAATTTTTGGGTGAAGGGTTATCGTCTCCACATCATAATCAATAGTGGAAGCTATACTAACATCATTACACAATCCACAACTCAATGCCTTGGTCTTACCATTATTGCACATCCAAATCCATATTATGTAGGGTGGTTCCAATAAGTGAAATATATATAGGTCTAGTGGCAATGCACTTTTTAGTAAAAATTCAACTCTATGGAGGACAATGTCACTTGTGACATTACACCTCTAGAGTTCTATGGCATCTTACTAGGAATCATGTACTTATATGAATGTAAAGCTACATATCAATCTAAGCCACATCATTGGACTATTTATATGAAATATCACTTTTAAAACATTTTAAAGTTAATGCCCATGACCAAAGTCACCTTGTTCTCTACCAAACAATGTCATAAGCTCATCTTGCATGTGCAAAAGTTTGTGCTACTCATGGTATGCATGATAAACTTATGCAGTCAAAATAAAAGCACACCTTAGTAATGCATATCACTCACACATCATCATAGAAATAATATTTTGATAGGTTACTAGAGTAAAGTAACAAAGTCTTTATAGAACTTGAAGGCCTTCCAACACATTGTGTAGTAAATCACCACATAGATTTAGTTCTTGAATCCCCTCTTTTGAATAACCCCCTCTATTGTAGATCAATTTTGGATAATGATGAAGTCCAATGATAGATTTAATAGCTTCTTGATTAGGTAAATATCAAGCCTAGATCTTCACCTTGTGGGATTTTGATAGTCCTTGTACCTAACAAGGATGGGTCTTGTAAACTCTATATACACTCTCATACATTCAACAAAATCAAAGTAAAGAATTGGTATCCATTGTCTCACATTAAAAACCTTATGGACCAGCTCTAAGGTAAATAATACTTCACTAAGATTGACATAAATTTAGGTTACCATTAGGTTCCATTCCATTTTAAAGACATTTAGAAGATAAAATTCAAGACTCAAGAAGGATTGTATGAATTTTTGGTCATGCCTTTCAACCTCATCAATGTACTAGCCACTTTCATGTGCCTGATGGATGATCTACTCAATCCATTCCTAACCTCCTTCATCATTATCTACTAGGATGACATTCTCATCTTTAGTAAGACTTGGGAGGAGCATATGGAGAAAATCTCATGCATCTTAGACACTTTTCACCAACACAAGTTTTAATCCAACCTAACAAACTATACATTTAGCACAATGTATATCTAATACCTAGGCTACATCATTGATCACACTAACATGAAAGTAGATCCAGAGAAGATAAAAGTGATCCAATATTATCCTACTCTGCACAGTCTCACATAATTGAGGAGTTTTCTCAGACTTGATAACTTTTATTGTAGGTTCGTCCTTGGTTTCTTGCACATATATTAGGCTCTTAGTTAACTCACACATACCAGTGACAAGTTTGACTAGAATCATGCACAATACCATGATTTTGAGGCACTAAAATGATACCTATACACAAATCCTATTCTTTAAATTCATTACATTACACAAACCTTCAAAATTCAAATGGATGCATTTGACTACACACTTGGTGTAGTGTTCATGTAATATAGACATTTAGTTGTATACCACTCCAAAATGTTTAATGTTATGGTGTAAAGGTACTTCACCTATGACAATAAATTCTTAGTAAGGAGATAATTATTCATTCAGATCATAAACCACTTCAATTCCTGTAGTTACTGAATAAGTTGGAAAATGTATGCCACATGAAATGGATGACTTACCTACAACATTTCTATCTCATGATCAAGAAAAAAATGGAAAGACAAAAATTCCATATATTACCTTAGGTGATTGTCTATTCATGCACTCATCATAGTTCTAGACACACATGACCATAATTTCATAGACTAGGTATCCCTCTAATTAGTGGATTAGGACTTCACAACAACTCACACTAGTCTCATGCAAGGTAAACAAGTTCAAGAGTTATAATTGTCTAACCAAATTATCTAAAATCTTGGACATCTCTATGTTCCCTATGGCACACCTACACTTGACTCATATAGGAAGCACACTATGCCAAAACCTTGAGACACTTCGGTATGATAAAGACTCTAGATACATTATAGTTATACTCACTGCATATGCAAATAAATGTGGAGTGACACATCAAGTATTGAATTCAATTTTTTATCACCTATTAGAATCAAAATAAATGAGAGGGTGGGTGGGAGGGGGCTTGAATCAATTTATTCAAACATTCATTCAATTCCACTAAAGTATACATGAACATTTAACAAAGCGTATGCAACCATACAAGATGATGAAACAAGATAACACATTATATATGTTGGAAACCATCAAGGGGAAGAAAACCCAATTATATTTGAAAATTGACTATAGTCCTATAATATAAAAACTAATCTTTAGTGAAGCACCAACTCCACATAGATCACTAACCCAAACTAGGCTTTAGCAAACACCAACTTGAAAGGAGACACCAACCCCCTAGATGACTCAGCACCAATTGAGCCAACTAAAACATTTGAAAACCTTTAAAAAACCTTATTTCTCACACAATATATTATAATCACCTTATTTAGCTCTTCTCACTCTTTTATCCCTCTCAAACTACTTTCTAAGCTTTTTTGCTCAACTAGGTCTCTTCAAGATAGATTATGCCATATGACCTTGATATTAATCTATAGTACCCATATTATATCTTCATGATATTTTATATACACCCATTTTATGGTATAAATTACCTCCTTCATCTCTTCAATATGCTATTTCCTTTGCTTGCACTCTCAATTTCTCTAACAAGCTAATAAGGCCTATTAGGCCTTATTCTTATATAATCCTCTAGATCACATACCTATTGGTTGGAAAAACACACTTACATACTTGAATTAACATTAAAATAGGTCTTATAACTCATTTAATACATTAATAAATCATTAAAATAGGTCATCCTCAACTTAAAAGACAAAAACTTTTTTAGGCCTTAAGGAGACCTAATTCAATTAGGCCTTCATTAGTACACATTACCCTTTAATCTCTTTTGAATAATTTTAAAATCCACATGCAAAAGGAAAACTTCATATACCACTCAAATATACCCCAAATAATCTCATCTTAGGTCCATGATACTTTTTATCTCTAACCACCACTTGAAGCACACCATTAGTACTATTTACATTAGGCCTTTACACACATAATGGTCTATATTGAACAAATGAAGATAAAATATTATTTAGCCACAAAAATATGAAAATGAATAACATACATATAACATTAAAGACATAAAAAACTTCACCAAGTGAATTATACTTCATCACACAGGGCGAAAAGACTAAAAAACACTCTCTTACAATTTGTTCACTTAGAACTACTAACTAGCCTAAAAACTAGTCATGGTGACTCAGACCTCAACACTTGTATAGAAAATTTAAATGTCTTATTATGCATGAATATTAACTTATGACATATACATAACATATTAAAATATAAACATCATATGGTCTAGTGGAAACTATTGGTCTTATAGACTAATTTGCTGACCTTGCTACACACAAACCTCAATAAGCTAGATAATCCATTTTGGCTTCATAATTTTCACCACTATACCTAGATTATAAGAATTATACCAATCATGAATAGGAAATACCAGTACCAAAAACCATCCCCATGAACTTTGTTTCATCACTCTATCATGATAACACAATCTTATTCATCTTCTCACTATTTTTTGGGTTTCTCACTATTTGTACCAATTGGCCTATTAGTGACTGGCTAACTTGGATGACCAATTTAACACAATTGAGGGATATAAATTGTATATAAACCTTCATGGAATCAAACATGAGTCTCAAGATTCATCCTCCATCCATTTGCATAATTTGACTTGGTCAACTCTAACTACTACAAAAAATCTCCAAGAAATTAGCACTTTCCTATAGGGTGTACTCACACACCTAACAACTCAATCACACCTATAGATTCCTAGGAGAGTTTAATAAAACATAAAATAGCTTACCTGATCATACCAATCCATTTTAGGCACTTTTGATCAACATCTTCAACACCATATCATTATTAGGGTTCTAAGAGGGTTTAAACCTATTTTTGTTCTTAACAATCATTCATAAATCATAGTCATTCACTCCAAAAACAAATTCCTAAAATTTTGAGATAGTAACCTTCCCCATCTACCATAAATATATTCAGTTCCCATGCATATTTTTAATGAGCTCAAAACATAAGAAAATCCTTTTTGGGTTGAGAACCCTTCATTCTAAGCACTTGATAGACCTTAAAATAAATTTTTATGCCTTGTCCTTTAATTTATGATCTCAAACTACATGAACACACTTGAAAAAACATGCTCCATCTCTAAAAAATTCTTGCATACGATCACACACTCTAAAATCTGATCGTGAACCCTCATTAGGCCACATTCTCTCTCTTTTCTCTTTAGACCTTAACCTATAAACCACATTAGGTATTAAAAATGACCTTCATGCCTCTTTCCATACACTCTCCACATCACTCAAGTAATAAGTTAACCTATGTCATGCTTAATCACTTATATACATCTTTCACATGCCTTTAAAATAGATCTAGAAGTAGTCTAGGTGCAGACTTGGTCTAAAGGTCTTACTTCTATAGACTCACCCTGAGACTCTCATGAGTAATCCAATGCCTCACATTCATGTTCAAGAAATATTATATAACCACTCATGATTATGTTCACTCATCTCACCAAGCCATCATACTCATACCTTCTCACAATGTCTCTTCATGCTATGACTAATTGCATGACTAGGCTTCTCAAGACACCTTGTACTCAAGAACTAGTACTCAAACATGCTTACCTTAATGATATGAAACAAGAACACTCTTCAGACATTACTCTCACACAACTAAAAAAATCTCTTTTTGATCAACATTATCTCATGACCTCATGCAAACCTAAAGCCTAATAATCATGGCTCAATGCTCACTTACCATGCACCTTCATAAGATACACACTTTTGACATCAATGACAACAACATGCCAAAAAACTCCCCATTTGTCATTGATGGTAAAAAAATATTTATAAAACTTCTCCCTCATTCTAAACTTTCTCCCCCTTTGACATAAATGATAAAGTGATGTCTGAAACTCATTAGATCACACTCCTTACAACTAAAACACTCAATATATAGAACTATGAGTTTATGAGTCATCATATAAACATGTACCCTTTATATCCATGCATAATTTCTTAGCATTAATCTCCTAAACTTGGAGCTATTTTACCACTTGATTAGCTTCACCTAATCTCTTGACTTCCTTAGTGATTGCTAGGCGTAGAAACTACACCCAGTTCTTGTCTTACGTGTTCAAATATTGATTTTGGAAGTGGCTTGGTCAAAATTTATATAATCTAATCCTGTGTAGAAACATATTTAAGTTTGAAACTTTGTTCACTTACCTTTTTTCTTATGAAATAGTACTTTGTAGAAATGTGTTTAGTCCTTGAGTGCATGATAGGGTTCTTTGAGACACTTATAACACTTGTATTATCACAATAAATAAGACTATGACCATCATACTCCAGGTTGTAGTCTTTTAAGGTCTGTCTCATCCATAGGAACTACGTGCAACATGAATCTACATAACATACCCATCTTTAAGAGGATAATGTTATCAATAGTTACTTTTTGATTATCCATAAAACTAGGCACCCACCTAAAAAAAAGCTCCTCTATTGGTACTCTTCCTATCATCTAGACTTCTTGCCTAGTTTGCATCTGTATAGGTTGTCAAATTGAACTCCTTGCTACTTGGATACCACAACCCAAAATACTAAAACCCCTTGAGATACCTTAGTATCTTTTTGAATTATTTAAGATGATTTTCCTTTAGATCTACTTAAAACCTTCCCACAATACTTATTGGTTACATGATGTCAAGTCTAGAGGTAGTGGTTTATAGCAAAATTCCAATCATTGACCTATATGATGTTTGATTGACCTTTGGAGACTCATCTTCCTTTCTCAACTTACACCCTATGATCATAGGTGTTCTAATTGCCATACAATCTTCCATCTCAAACTTCTTCAACATCTCTCCTATGTACTTCACTTATGAAATGAATATACCTTTTTCAAATTGAGTGACTTGTAACCCAAGAAAGAATGATAGTTCTCCCAGCATGGACATCTCAAAATATTTTTCCATCACATCTGTAAAGACATTAGTCATGTTCTTATTATTTCCACCAAAGATGATGTCATCCACATAGACAACTACTATCAATTAATGATCATATTCTATCTTTATATATAGATTACTATATGTAACTCCTCTTTTGAATCATTCATCCAACAGATAACTATCCAACCTAGGATACCAAGCTCTAGGAGCTTGATTTATACCATAAAGAGCCTTTTTCAATCAACAAATATAGTCCTTGTCACCTAATAGTGAGAATCCCTGAGGTTACTCTATGTATACCTCCTCTTACAAATTCCCATTCAAAAAGGTAGATTTGACATCCATCTGGTACACCTTAAACCCTTTGAATCCTGCATATGCTAGAAATAATTTGATAGCCTCCAATATTGATACTAGTGCAAAGGTCTCTGCAAATTTTACCCCTTCAATTTGTGAATATCCATTACATACCAATATAGCCTTACTCCTAGTGACTTCCCCATCTTTATTCAACTTGTTTCTAAACACCTATTTTGTGCCAATGACATTCTTGTCTTTAGGCCTAGAAACTAGTTCCCAAGTCTCATTCTTCTCTATTTGGTCTAACTCTTCATTAATAACACATATCTAAAATTTGTCTTTTCTTTCTTATATGATATTATTAGGTTTAATCTTAGATAATAGAGCAACATTCTCTTGATTTAGATTACTTATCAGTCTTTTTCTTGTTTACATACCTGCATTCTTATTTCCAATGATTTGAGATTCAAGATGATTTCTTTAAATCTATCTTGAGTGGCCTTTTAAGTCCTGTCTCTTCTCAACTTCTTCTTCATCAACTTATATAGTTTCCTCTTCATTCTTTATGTCGATGTTCTCTACAGTATCCTTTGTCCGTGAGTGTGATTTCCTTGTCTCGTCAATCTTCATATTGGTACTTTCCATATCTTCTGTAACCTCTTGTTAAAACATCTATAAGCTAAGATCATTGATGAGTATCTTAAGAATATACCTTAATCAGATCTAGAATCAAACTTTCCTAAGTATTCATCATCTCTTTTGATGAAACATTTTCTCCCATACACTGTAAAGTGTTTCACATTAGTAGGTCTACCTTTCCACAATTCATAAAGAATCTTTTTTCCATTAGTCCTTATCTATCCTCTATTCAAAATTTAGAATACAATGCTTATTACCTCTTTCTAATATCCATCAAATAATATATACTCATTTATCATACTTTTAACCATCTCTTGAATTGTCCTATTCTTTCTTTCCACTACCCCATTCTTCTAAGGTGTCCTAGCTATTAAGAACCATCTCCTTATTCCATGAAATTCATAGAAATCATAAAACTCATTAGACCCAAAATATCCTCCTCTGTCATATATTAGGCACTTGATATTCCCATTCTTCTCATTCTCAATAATAGCCTTGAATGACATGAACTTGTCAAGAGCTTTTGAATTTTCTTTCAAGAATGCTACCCAAGTCATTCTTGTGTAGTCATTTATGAGTAATCTAGAGGATTTTCACTCTTCATATGGTTTGATATTATTAATTAATATCATATATAATGGTATTTTTTTATTTTACCACAGGATATATACTTAATTAATTAATATCTTATTTAATGGTTTTTTTATTTTACCAATGAGATATATTTAATTAATTAAATATCTTATTTAATGATATTTTTTATTTTATCATAGGATATATTTAATTAATTAAATATCCTATTTAATAGTTTTTAATCTACCATTGGATATTTTATTTATCCAAGTCCCAAAAATATACTATTCCCACTACCACATGAATAGTTATTTAAAATAGTCATGGGATATATTTTTAAATCTTTATCCCATAAATCAAGAATCCTACCACTCTTATATTATAAAAAAAACATAAAGATTATTTTAAAGAATTGATGTGGTAGTTCAATCATGGGTTAAGAAATGTGGCATTGACTTCTTCGAGGCTTGTTAAAGAAAGTCATAGAAATATTTTAATTATTTAATCTCATAAGTTAAACTCTACTTTATTTCCCTCACTTGCAAACAATCATATGAATGGTGGAAATATATTTAGCTCTTAATTTATTTTAGTGGGGAGATTATGTTTTTATTTTGATAGAGATTTACATTCATATTAATTAAAAGAAACTACATGTGGATATATTCTTGGCATCAATACATGGCTTAAAAACTAGAGTCTTGGCATGGTAATCTTTGTAAATAACATGCAACACATTGTTTCTACATTTAAGGTGAGAAATATTATTCTTATTATTATATTATAAAATATGTGGCATTGATTATTTTTTTTGTCAATCTTGATCTTTATACGTAGTTGGCATATTGGCGTGGTAATTTATTCTTTAAAGATTTTCAAAGATTCTTGACAAGTATGCAAAAACATTGATGGCAAAGGATTTGTAACTAGCAAAGCTTATTTAAGTTTACTTTAATTAAATAATTGTTTTTAGCACCATTTTTAATGAAATGTTAACCCAAAAATGGGTAAAACTCACCATTACAAGAAAACAATAATTATTCTCAGCTAATATGTGAAGGTAGAGGAAATACTAGAAAGCCATGTTGTCAAAATAGGTTAGATCTAATTTGAGGAAATTGTTGGTTCCCCTAGAGGGAAATTTGTTAATGTCCAGCAAATGTTAAGTAGCGTTGAGAAATATATAACTATAGGTTAGTTTACAGAAGTATGAAGGAGATTTATCTGAGAAGTAGGGGGATTTTGCACAGAGATTTTTCACACAGAGATATATTTGGATTGTAGAGGCAACAAGAACCTTGGGTAAATTAAAGAGGTTTATATTTATTTATTGCATAGATAGATTATCTGGTACAAAAGAAATCTATTTTACTCTGAGAGATTTTTTAATTATTTTTGAAGAGTTTTTAATAGATCAGAACACTCATCGAGTGGACCTGGGGACATAGCTATTTGGTGAACCCCGTCAACAAATATTCTGTCATGTTTTTTTAATTTTTTCTCTATGATCTAAGTTTATTTAATTAAATTACAAAATTTTATAAAGCAATTTTTGGATTTCCTTAAAAGGAAATTGAAAAATTAATATCTAGATTTAATCCAAGCAGACTGTAAAGTTTTTATGAACTTGGATTATTTGTATAGAATAAAAAATATATGAATTGAATGGTTTTAAATGAACAACAAAATTAGATGAGTTTAAAGAATAACTCATAATCAAAATTGTTTAGATAATTACATTCAAAATTAAAAAGTCAATTTTTTAAAAACAAATTCTAGAAATTAATTTATTATATTAAAATTCATTTTTAAATAAAACAATATTTATTAGTAGGGGATAATTACTGTACATGAATCAATTTGAATATTAAATCAATTTCCTATTTTATTTAATCAATAAATTAAGAATTTTATAACCAACTCTATTTTAATTTAGGAATTGAGAGTTTAAATATCCATTTGAAAAACTATGTGATTTATCTGTAGGGGTGAATCTAGTTTTTAGATCATTTTTGATATCATAGTAGTTAGAATATAAGGATTAGCTTCTGTTTGTATGAAAATTTGATTACAGTTTTAGTATTGATTGGATTCTTTATATACTATTATTTAATCCATTTATAGTGTTGAAAGTACATGTTTGTAGGAATAGGAAACCATGGGTAAGTTGTCCAAACAAGAGAAACTTGATGAGCTCAAAGCATTTAATATGTAGATTCAAAAAAAGAACTCTTTCCTGAGAGAAAATTTTTAATCCTTGGAAGAGGAGATTGATAGGTTGAAAAAAGAGTTACAAGCCAAGGATGAACTCTTATCGAGTTTGCAAAATAATGATGGCACGAAGGAGAAAAAAAAGTCCATTATGCATATAGGACCTTCCTATCCCACAAGTGCACAAACATATTCATTAAGCCCTATAAGTGAATGTGACTTACTAGTTACTTTTTCTTCCCATCATGAATCTGATAAAAAGGATTTTTGTAAGTTTGAACAACATACTAGAGGTATAGGTTCAAAATTACTTATTAAAATGAGATTTAATGAAAAAAGCCTCAAAGATATGGCCAAAGCATTACTAACCCCATTCAAATAAAGGATAAACCTTATCATGCAAGTTTGGGATACATATTTGGTATTCATAATGAAACATGTAAATACTCTGAGAAAACAGAAGCAAGAGGTGTTACAGAGAAGTGTAAACCATCTCGGATGGAAGATAAAATATATTATTTTTATCACACTTGATATAATGTTGATTCTAATTCTACTAGATAACATAAATATTCCAATGTTCCTTTTAACTACAGTATACAAAATTTGTGGTATATTTATCCATGTAGTTTTTTTAGATTGTTTAACCACTATATAGCCAAATGTTAGAAATGTAAATCTTTGTTAGGAAAGATTTTGAAAGACCACTCTCCTAGATAGTGTTTTGAGAATGGTAATAAGAGTATATTTTATAAAAAAGTGGACAAACATTTTTGTACTCATTGTAATAGGAAAGGACATGAGGTTAATAGGTGTTGGTAGATTTATCTCAAACAACATTGAAAAGCTATGAAAAAAGAAAACATTGTTAAACCAACAGTTTTAGCTATGACCCATGCAACTACTCAGGTATTCACTGAGGAAATTAAACCACCTAAATAGGAAAAATGTGATTAATTAGTCTGGTAAACAATTTATTACTTTTATGTTTGCATAGCTATGTTACTTTATTAGCATGCATAGGTTCAAAACAAGTTTAAAATTTTATTGAAAGGGATATATTTTGGTTTTGAACAATTTTGGAGATACCAATTGTGAGGAAATTCGAGTGATAGATTTATTTTCTTATGTTTATGGTTTTGCTAAGCTTTGTTTATTCTCTTAAATAAATTTTTGAGTTCCTGATGCATTGGTAAAGGAATTAACTCATATTTAAACTTGGAGATATTTTCAAATAATTTTAAGATTTTAATTTGGTTTATTGGAGTAACTTGTAGAGAAAAGCCAAGAGATAGGTATATCACACTTGAATTATTTTTTTCACATTTGAGTTTTAAAAAAACTTTATTTTTAAACCTTGACAATAGTATATGCAAATTATATGGTGCATGATCAATATGTTTATTTTGAGAAAATTTGCATTTTAGTATATATATTGAGTAGACAGTTTACTTCTATCTACAATTTGGTATTGGATAGATATTTATTTCACTCACATTTTAGGGATTCAGTTTGATTTTTGAATCTTTACAATAATATTTTACAATGATATTTTACAAAAGAACTATTTGTAACTTTAGAGAGTGATTTGACCTTTTGGAGACCAAAAGGGTTTTATTGGGGAGGTTTGATCCAGACGATTTTCACTCTTCATATTGTTTGAGATGATTAATTAATATCTTATTTAATGGTATTTTTTATTTTACCATGGGATATATATTTAATTAATTAATATCCTATTTAATAGTTTTTTATTTTACCATAAGATATATTTAATTAATTAAATATCATATCTAATGATATTTTTTTATTTTACCATGAGATATATTTAATTAATTAAATATCTTAATTAATAGGTTTTTAATTTTACCATAGGATATATTTAATTAATTAAATATCTTATTTAATAGTTTTTAATCTACCATTGGATATTTTATTTAACCAAGTCCCAAAAATATATTATTCCCACTCCCACATGGATAGTTATTTAAAATAGCCATGGGATAAATTTTTGAATCTTTATTCCATAAATCAAGAATCCTACCACTTTTATATTATCAAAAAGACATAAAGATTCTTTTAAAGAATTAATGTGGTAGTTTAATCATGGGTTATTTAAGATAAGCATGGTGCCATGTTTTCTTTTAAATCCAAGTCTTTATTCCACCAAAGAAATGTGGCATGGAAGCTTGTTAAATAAATTTATGGAAATATTTTAATTTTTTAATCTCACAGGTTAAACTCCACTTTGTTTCCCCCACTTACAAAGAATCATATGGTTGGTGGAAAGATATTTGGTTCTTGATTTATTTTAGAGGGGAGATTATGTTTTTATTTTGGTAGAGATTTACATGCATATTAATTAAAATAAATTGCATGTGGACATATTCTTGGTGCTAATACATGGCTTAAGAACTAGAGTCTTGGTGTGGTAATCTTTTTAAAGAATATGCAACACAATGTTTCTATATTCAAAGTAGGAATAATTATTATTATTATTATTATTATTATTATTATTATTATTATTATTATTATTATTATTATTATTATTATTATTATTATTATTATTATTACGTTGGAGAATATATGGTATTGATTATTTTTAATGCCAATCTTGACATTGAAATCCCAACCTTGATCTTTACATGTAGTTGGCGTATTGGTGTGGTAATTTATTCTTTAAATATTCTTAAATATTCTTGATAGATATGCGAAAACATTGATGGTAAAAGATTTGTAGTTGGCAAAGCTTATTTAAGTTTAATTTAATTAAATAATTATTTTTAGTCTTATTTTTAATGGAACATAAACCCAAAAATGGAGAAAAATGACCATTACAAGAAAACATTAATTATTCTCAGCCAATGTGTGAAGGTAGAAGAAATACCAGAAAGCCATGTTGTCAAAACAAGAAAGACCCAATTCAAGGAAATTATTGGTGCCCCTAAAGGGAAATTTTTTATTGTCCAATCAATGCCAAGTATCATTGAAAAGTATATAACTGTAGGTTATTTTACAAAGGTAGGAAGGAGATTTCTCTGAGAAGCAAGGCGATTTTGTACAGAGGGATTTTTCACATAGAGATATATCTAGATTGCAGAGGTAGAAAGAACCTCAAGTAAATTAAAGAGGTTTATTTTTATTTATTAAATAGATAGATTATCTAGTATAGAAGAATTCTATTTTAGTCAAAGAGTTTTTATAATTATTTTTGAACAATTTTTAATAGATTAGAACATTCATAGAGTGGACCCAAGGACGTAGACATTTGGTGAACCCCATAAACAATTTTTTTGTGTCATGTTTTTTAAATTATTCTCTATGATATGAATTTATTTTAATTTGTTTAATTAAATTAAGGAAGTTCATAAAGCAATTTTTGGATTTACTTAAAGGAAAATTGGAAAATTAATATCTAGTTTTAATCCAATTAGACTGTATAGTTTTTATCAACTTGGATTATTTGTAGAAGATTAAAAAATGTGAATTGAATGGTTTTAATTGAAAAATAGAATTAGATGAGTTTATAGAATAACTCATAATCAAAATTGTTAAAATAAATTACATTTGGATTAAAAACTCAATTTTATTTAAATAAATTTTGGAAATTAACTTATTATATTAAAATTTATAAAAAAAAAATAGTATTTATTAGCAGGGGCTAATTGCTATACATAGATCAATTTGAATATTAAATAATTTTTCTATTTTATTTAATCGATAAATTAAGAATTTTGCAATAAATTCTATTTTAATTTAATAATTGAGAGTTTCAATATCCGTTTGAAAAACTGTGTGATTTATCTATAGGAGTAAATCTGAATTTTAGATCAATGAGTAACATGAAGTAGTCATCTCCTTGAATGCTTTGAATTATTTTAGGCCCATAGATATTAGTGTGTGTTAACTCTATGGGTCTTGTGATAGAGTATTCCTTGGAATTGAACCTTATCCTAGTCTACTTACCATGTTGACATGCCTTACAAAGAATGTTTGTAGGTTTAGTGATCTTATGCATGCTCTTCACAGAATTTTTAGTGCCTATATTAACCAAATTGTCAAATTTTAGGTGGCCTAACCTTATCTTCCATAACATAATTTCATCCATATTTCTCATAAACCATGTATCCTTCTTGATCTCATTCAAAACATATAGATTGTTCTTAGTCCTCTTAACATTGGTGATTAACCTTCCTAATTTAGCTCTTCTTATCTCACACCCTCTGTCATGAAAGGTTAGTTTGTGTCCTTGATTGCACATTTAACTTACACCAATCAGGTTATGTTTCAAACCTTCCACATACCACACATTTTATATCTTTGTCTTCCCATTGTCCAAACTAAAGATACCCTTGCCAACTATATTGGAAGTTATGTTGTCTCCAAATCTCACTATTACTATAACATTCTTCTTCAATAAGATGAACTTATTTTTGTCTCTTATCATGTGTCTTAAGAGACCACTATCTATATACTATTTAATGCCTTCATCTTGAATGTTAAAGATAGTCTGAGCTAGCATAGAATCCTCTTTAGTCTTCTATTCCTCCTTAACAAATAAACCCTCTTGACTCTTGGGTTCAATATGATCATTCCTAACTTACTTTGGCTTCCATACCAATGTTTAACCTTTCTCACTCACTCTAAGAGATTCATATATCTAGTATAATCTTGAAGGCTTTATAACTTTATTAAAATAGAATCTTTTTATGTGTTCCATATTATGATAATTGTAGTAAACAATATTTCTATACTTACCTCTTGACTGATCACTCCTTTTTATATGGTCCCATGATAACTCATCCCTTATTGAATTGGGATGCCTAATTGGTATTTTTATGTTAGTACTCTTGACTTGTTCTAACTTCTCACACTCTTTCTCTAACTTGTTCATCTTGTCTATGAGTTACTCATGCTCAACCTTCAAGGGATCTAACTATATCTTCAATTGATCGTACTCAACTTCCTTTGATCTAAACATTGTATTAACACCTTCTAAATAATTATTGAGATCCTTGATAGTATTTTATTGATGATTCAAATCACCTAGGTCACTTATGATCTTAGATTTAAGGTCTAATTTAGCTTCTCCTTCTTCACCGTCATAGTATGCTTCTTCATCATACATGTTGTCTCGTTTTTGACCAATAGACATCTTGTGCTTTTTATGATCACCTTCAATCTATTAGGCTTAATTTAAAAGACTAGGCTCTAATATAAATTATTAGAATAAAAATCATTTAAAGGGGTGGGGGGTGAATTATTGTCTTCAAAATATTCATTCAATTCCACTTAAGTATACATGAACCAAACATGAACATCTATCAAAGAATATGCAACCATATAATATCATGAAACAAGATAACACATTATATATATGGGAAACCCTCAAGGGGAAGAAAACCCACTGATATCTACAAATGGACTATAGTGATATAAGACAAAAACTAATATTTAGTGAAGCACCAACTCCATATGCAACACCAACCCCAACTAGTTAAGCACCCATCTAACTAAGCTTTACCAAGCACCAACTTGTAAGGAGGAACTAACCCCCTAGATGAATCAACACTAACTAAACCACATAAAAAATTTGAACACATTTATAAAACCTTTTTCCTCACACAATCGATGATGATCAACTTCTTTATCTCTTCTCACTCTTCTATCCCTCTCAAACTACCTTCTAGGCTTCCTCACTCAACTATGTCTCTTCAAGATAGATTAGGCCATATGACATTGATATTAATATAGAATATCCATATAATATCTTCATGAAAATTTATATAAACATTTATTATGGCCTACAAGACCTCCTTTATCTCTTAAATGTGTTATTTCCTTTGCTTGCCCTCTCAATTTCTCTAACAAGCTAATCAGGGCTTGTTCTTATATAATCCTCTAGCTCACACACCTCTTGGTAATAAAAACACACTTGAATAATTTAATTACCATAAAAATATGTCTTATAAAACATTTCATACATGAATAGATAATTATAATAGGTCATCATCAACTTAAAAGATAAAAACCCTCTTTTAGGCCTTAAGGAGACCTAATTCAAATAGGCCTTCCTTAGTACACATTACCATTTTATCGCCTTGGAACACTTTTAAAATCCACATACAGAAGTAAAAATTAATATAAAACTCAAATAAACCCCCACTAATCTCATATTATGTACATGACACTTTGTATCTCCAACCACCATTTGAAGCACACTATTAGTATTGTTTACATTAGGCCTTTACACACACAAAAAGGTCTATTTTTAACAACTAAAGAGAACATATTATTTATCCACATAAATATGAAAATAAATCACATAAATATAACATTAAATACCTCAAAAAATTCATCAATTTCATTAGAATTCGTCACATAGGGAAAAAAGACTCAGAAACACTCCTATAACTTGCTCACTCAGAACTACCAACTAGACTCAAAAACCAATCATGGTGATTTAGAACTCCAACTTATTATGCATGTATATTAACTCATAAAATTTACCAACCATATTAAAATATAAACATCATATGGTCTATTATAAACTATTGGTCTTATAGACCAATTTGTTGACCTCATTACACATAGACCTCACTGAGTTAGATAAGCCATTTTGGCTTCATCATTTTCATAGATATACCTAAATTAAAATATTTATAAAAATTATGAATAGGACATACCAGTACCAAAATATATGTACTTTTTTTCATCACTCTATCATGATAACACATTCCTACTCATATTCTCATTGTTGCTTGAATTTCTCACGGTTTACACCATTTGGCCCATTAGTGACTGGCTAAATTGGATGATCAATTTAGAAAAAAATAAGGGATATAAACTATCTATAAACCTTTATGGACATTAAACATGGGTCTCAATATTCATTCCCCATCCCTTTTCATACTTTGACTTGGTCAACTTTGACTATTATAGTAAATCTCTAAGAAATTAACACTTTATTGTAGGGTCTACTCACACACTTGACAACTCAATCACACATGGAGGTGATTTTGAGAGTTTAAGACAACCTAAAATATATTATTTGAGCATAAAAATCAATTCTTGACACTTTTGATCAATATCTTCAACATCAGGTCCTTATTAGAGCTTTAAGAGGGTTTAAAGCTATTTTCATTCTTAACAATTGTTCATAAATAATAGCCTCTCAATCCAAAAATAAATGCATGGAATTTTGATCTAGGAACCTTAAACATATACTGTAAATATCTTAGGTTCTGATGCAAAGGTTTGATGAGTGAACAAACATAATAAAATTCTTCTCGGGTTGAGAACCCTTCATTTTAAGCTCTCAAGAGACCTTAAAACAAATTTTCATGTCTTTACTTAAAATTGTGAAATAAAACTTCATGAACACACTTGAAAAAACATAATTCACCTATGACAATGCTTTTATAAGTTCAAACACTCTAAATTTTGATAATGACCCCTCATTAGGCTACATTCTCTCTCTTTGCTCTCTCAACCTTAACCTACAAACCACATTAGGTTTTAAAACTAACCTTCATTCCTCTTTCCATGAATTCTCAACCTCAATCACAAACTCAAGAAACCTCTCTCATTCTTAATAACTACCATAAATCTTTCACATGCCTTGATAATAGATCATGATACCTCATTAAGCTAGGTAGGGTCTAGAAGTGGTGTAGGTGTAGACTTGGTCTAAAGGCTTACCCCTATAGACTCACCCTAAAAATCTCATGAGTGATCTAATGCCTCACATACATTCTCAATCAAACTTATACAATCACTCATTCCTATGTTCACTCATCTCACCAATCAATCATACTCATACCCTACATAAAGTCTCATCATGTTATGACCAGGATTCTCACACCTTTTACTCAAGAACTAGTACTCAAACATGCTTACCTCAATGATATTAAACAAGATGAATCTTAAGAAAACACTCTCACACTAATACAATAATTTCTTTTTGATCAACATTCTCTCATGACCTCATGTAGACCTAGAGCCTCATAATCATACATCAATGCTCACTTACCATGCACCTTCATAAGATGCACCCTTTTGACATTAATGACAATAACATGCCAACATAATAAAGCCTATAAATAGGAATTTTGGACTTTAAAAACCTCTATCCGTTCCATATAGACCATGGGAATCTATCATCATGAATTTTATGACTAGGTTACCTACAACAAGATGACAATATGACACTATGTTCATTGTAGTGATCAATTTTCCAAGATGGATATCATGGTCACATAAAAAAAAGACATTGATGCAACTATCATTATGCATTATTTCTTCAACCATGTTTGGGTTCATTTTGGGCTACCAACGTCTATCATATTTGACTATGATCTATGATTTATGAGACACTTTTGGAAATCATTATGGGATTTGATGGGTACGTAGTTGGATTGGTTGATGGCATTTCATCCTTAGATAGATGGGAAAACCAAAATGGTCAATCACAAATTTATTCATCTTCTATGAATGTAAAATAATATTCATGATCATACATGGGATGACAATCTCTTGTACATTCAACACACCTATAATAGGGCTCTTCAAAGCTCTAATGGCTACAATCCATTCTAGTCATGTATTGGGTTTCAACCTTTAGCACCTCTAGACATCTCCTAATGTTCTCCATCAAGCCATGAGCCACGTACATAGGAATGGAAGTAGACAAAGTCAAGACATTTCTATGCCACATCTAGTCTATTCACTAACAAGTTTAATAGATTTTCTCTTACACTCAAGCTAAGTACAAAAAGTGCCATGATGCACATCACACACCTCATGTATTCTGAATTGGCAATAAAGTCTAGTTTAAAATTTAGAAGGATCACTTCAAATGTCCACATAAAAATATCAAGCCTATACACTATGGTCCTCACACCATTTTGTATGTAACTAGTTAGAATGCCTTAGTTATTGATATACCTCAATACTTGGGCATGCACCTAATCTTCAATGTGGAACTTCTCAAGCCTTACATTTTATCACTTCTTAAGATAATGGTGACATAACATCCTTTAGATATAGATCTTGAATACATGCATATTGTATACAAATATTAGATCATC
This sequence comes from Torreya grandis, assembly GCA_037957365.1. NCBI lineage: Eukaryota > Viridiplantae > Streptophyta > Pinopsida > Cupressales > Taxaceae > Torreya > Torreya grandis. Next base: position 756,795 of record JARHVA010002908.1, on the reverse strand, counting down.
AAAATGATAGACACACGCACCTACCATGGCATGCATCAACTTTTATGAGTGGTCAAGGTAGGTAAATATTTTAATCAGGCCAAGTGGTACACTTCACAATAAATTTAAGTGTAGTTTATATAATTTTACACTGATGTAATGGGGACCATTACTCTTTAATAAAGGTAAAATTATCCCTGCATAGTTCTCATGTAGTCAAACTTACTCCTCATTCACTCTATAGTTCTAGGTGCACACCTCTCACCCAATCTTGTAGACACCTTTACTAAGGTTTGTTTAAAGTCATACAAATAATTCTTGCACTATATTATAGACATATGCATTGACCATTGTCCACTCTTCAATGTGCACTTCATAACTCATTATTCCACATGTTGCATAAATCCTACACTTTCTTGCTAAATTATGGATTATTCACACTTGTAGTTCAATTCACCTCATAATTCTATGTTGTATATCATAGAATGATGCACCTTATTGGTCTGTTTAACACATAAGTTATATCTTATCTCATCAATTTTTATTCACTTTGTAGCTCACAGACTTATGTACCTCACAGTCCCATACCATAGCTCATAGTTCTACATGCCTTGCCAACATATTGGATTCCAAAACACATCCACATGTCAACTCACCTCAGCCATGCGCTCCAAGGGTTTCACCAACCACCATCTAGCTTAGAAGATGAAATGATGAAACCATATTCTAATAGTTGATAGTGATTGTAATTACTCTTATATTCCACTTGTATAAATATATAATAGACACATCTACCAAAAGGTTGATGTTCCACAAAGTCATAACACAAATAACATGTTCCACATATCTATTCTATAAAACATGCATTGTAACACATTGTACTAATTCTCCCTATCCTTTGCTAATGAACAAAAGTTACATTTCCTACAAGTAAGAATTCCACTCCATTTAATGTTTTTAGTTATTTCTTTTTGAATTAGCTTTGCCCATTTAATTTTCATAAAAAAAATTGGTTGTCCCTTGCATGCTTGGTATTGTACCCCATGGTGTGGATCAATAACCCTATTACACCAGAGATATATTTAAATCCTTTCTAATTAGATTTATTTCACCTAATTTCACATTTTATGATGGCAAAGGCGATCTTAAATAACATCTTCTAACCTTTTATGTAGAATGCCTTGACTATGCTTTCAATGATACAATTTTGAACAAATTATTTCTAAGGAGCCTCAAGGATTATGATTTGAATTTGTTTTATGAGTCACCTCTCTGATCTGAGAAAACATTCAAACCTCTTGTAGATTAGTTTTTAGCAAATATTTCTATTACCATTACCAAAAAGTTTTCCTATGCTCAAATTACAAAGATCAAACAAGGAACCAGTGAACCTATCAATGAATATGTCTTTAGGTACAATACAATGTTGAATAAAATGACTAATGTTGAATACAATGTTAAAGAGTTGTAATACATATTCAATTAGAGTTTTATTGTTCTTTTACATGATTTCATTATTTTCAAGAATCTTAAATCTTTTGATGACTTATGCCATGTTGTTCAGGACCATGAAATGAAGCTTATTTCATTGAATAAACTCAATCATTTGGTAAACACACCCACTGCATCTACATCTAGTACTAAAATTTACAATCAAACCAAGTTATAAAATAAAACCTCCCGAGCCTAAAAATTAAACAACCACCATGGTTAAATTAGTTTCACAATAGACTAATCAGCTTGTTTTATCTAATGCACCAAGAAAATAAATTACATGTTTATCTGAGCCTCCTATTTCATTAATTCCATTATTGCTAGAATGTCATCTTATCTCTCTCTCTCCTCCTATAGAGGTTGATATAAATAAAAATATACCCAAGGAATATGATGAAAATGCTTATTATGACTATCACCAAGGCCATGGGCATTTTACTAACATATATTTTACCTTGAAACATAAGATCTGGGACCTCATCGATAACTAATAGATTACATTTGATGATCCTCCAAAGGAATCAGGTTCACAACCTAGTGATCACCATAAGTAGAATATATTTAAAAATCCTTTAAAGGACCATTATTATAAGGAATAAAAATTCCAAATGGAATATAATTCACATCTTCCTCCATCATATTATGGACACCCATTAAATGGGGTTATTGGTACTTATATGTAATATATACCTCCTATGGTTTAGAAACCTACCATTTCCTTTGATGATAGTGAAATTAAGGATGATGCCTCTAATATTTGTTTTATATTCATTCAATCATACCTTGATAAACACCCCATATGTAGTCTTATGATTGATAATGGTGAAAGTGAAAATGTTTTACCATGACATTACTTACATATTTGGTTTATACTCATCATGATTTACATCCCTCTACTAGATACTTTAGAGCATTCAATGGGACCTCCCAAAAGGTTTTTGGTGAGATTAATCTACCTTTATAGGCTAGTCACACACATGTGGTTAATGATTTATTAGCTATACATTATATGGGTGTCTTTGACATGTTGTTAGGATGACCTTTGAAACATACTCTTTGAGTAATACCTTATAGAATGTATGGATGTGTTAAGTACATTCATGATAATCAAGTAATTACATTTTCTAGTGTTCCATATGATCATCCTCTTGAAAAAGATAAATTCATACCCAAATAGCTAATTATCAAGTCTATTAAGGCCAATCCATCATAAAAGGTAAGAAATAGGAAATCCCATTTACTAGGCAGCCAGTACTTGAGAGACTTTTACATCAGAGATAGATAGCGGGTTCCAAAAAATACTTATCTTATATGTAGTATATTCAACTTTACACAACACCTAAACATATTCTTACTATTTCTGTTCCAAATAAACCACAAAGTACATAGAGATGAGTTTTGCAAACCCATATTCCTTCTATTGGCATTTCATAACCCAAGAGTCCTATTATATATGCATTGAGCATCATAGATACAAAAATGATAGATATTTCACCTATACATACTCCTTAGTAGTACCAATATTTTATTGTAACATGTTATGAGTGGGGAGATACTTATGATCATCCCTTGGATGAGATCACGGGATGATCTTATCTCTTTAAAAATACTAATAATAATAACAATAATACCCAAAAAAATAAAAACATTCAAAATCCAAAAACATTTTCATCACCTACATGTTTTATTGGCTCCTTGGCATATATGTGTTAAGAACATGTTGAGGGATAGAATTTAAGTTACTTATACATACACATCTATAGACATACACAGATACATGATTTTATGCACTTATGGGTGTTGTGATTTCCCTGTACTCATGACACTAGGATGTTAGGGGCATCCATCTTTTATGATATTTATAATTTTATGTTATATCATTTTATAGTCACATAACATTATCATGATTGTGATATTATGTACTTACACATGCCTTATCCATGCTTATTTTTTTCACATGGTACTTGATATGTTATGCACTTGGCATTTTTTACTAACACATTTGATCTTTGAGATACTATGATATGTTTATGTTGGTTACTTATGATTTCATTTATACACTTCCTTAAGTGTTTTATATTTATATTATCTTATGTATTCAATCATTTGAATATGCTTTGTTATTTGTGGCCCCTATGCCTATGTTTGCCTTCTTTGACATTTGAATAAGTCATTGTTTATGGTATGGAAATTTGAATATGTCATTCATTTCTTTGTGGACATTTGACTAAGTCATGTCCATTCAATTTTGTGGAATTTGAACATGCCCCTTGTTTGTGGTCTCCTAAGAGCTTTATTTGTTGACTTGATTTTGAATGCTCTTGTGTGTGTGCTTCTTTGCTTGTTGAGCTTGCATTATTACTATATAGATGTTTCCATAATGTTTATCATACATCTTAGGATTAAATGTGATCACATTGGTTCTATGTGATTCAATGATACATTTACCTATTCACATTTTTATACATGTTACATGGTTCAATCACAAAATATATAACTATATGGTTATTTTCTTCCTTTGAGGTGAGGTAACTACTAGGTACTACTTTTACCTCACCTCAAAGGGGGGAATGTCATATGGACATGGATTCCATAGATTCATAATTTTCAAATTCAGTACCGGCATGATTTAGAAATACATTATCTACATTCATTCAGTATATGGTACTTATATTAGTGCATAGATTCAGTGCGGGCATGATTTGGAAGCATGTTCTTCATACCTATTTAGTATTCAACATCTCCAGTTTATAGTGGGGTCATTTTTTTGAAACATGTCCTCCAAATTATTACTTATATTAGTTTTATATTTCTCCATATATATTGGGGGCATGTTTTGGAAGCATGCTCTCAACACTTACACAACTATCCAAATTGGTAAAAGCACATACTTATATGGTTTAGATTTGTAATTATGGTAGAATTCTATATATCGATACCATTTTTAAACCCAATTTCAACATAAGACATGTCTAAGGTTAATATACTATAAAACATGTGCCTAATATTACAAAATCTAAATCAATTTTAGATTCTAAAACCATCACACAAACAAATACCCCATGGATTTTCATGGAATTTATCAAAACAATCTACAGTAATAGTTGGTTCACCTTTTTGGTATGGTTGAGTTGCTAAAATCACTCAATCTTTCTAATTTTTTAGGTTAGATCTGATTGAATTAGCCAACCTCACTAAGTTATAAGTATCATTGGGTTGCATGATTGAGCTAATCTAAATTATTAGGTGGAAACTCACTTTTGATCCAAATTTTGGGGCATGTGCATTCCAATATCTCTCTCTCTCTCTCTCTCTCTCTCTCTCTCTCTCTCTCTCTCTCTCTCTCTCTCATCTCTCTCTCTCTCTCTCTCTCTCTCTCTCTCTCTCTCTCTCCTCTCTCTCTCTCTCTCTCTCTCTCCCTCCTTGGATATACACACTTTAAATATTATATATATATTTATCCTAATCTCAATTTTAGAGCCTTATAATGATACATATTTTATAAAATAACGTACTAATAAGTAAAGTAGTTACATCGACACATAGGTGTACTCCTAAACCTTGATATTTCAATTTAATCTATTTCAAGTAATTTTAACCCATATCATATGAAATGATTTTACACTATAACATTTCTTGATTACAGGTCAATCACTAGAAAAACATTCAAAATTAACTCAAGTAAAGATAATGTGTGTGCACACATCTAGGTACTTGTTCTTTTCCTTTACATGAGTAATTTAATTACTAGATTAAGTGGGGATAAATGTAGATGATATTTTATGATTATGTAACATCTCAATCTTTTACACTTTGAAAAATCAAACCTTGGTTGTTCCTCTTAGTTATACACATGCCTCATTTCTATAAGCCTCACATTTACTCTATCTTGTACACCTTGGCCTATATTTTAGTCTGACCAGTCTTATATTGATGACATAAATATTCTATCTTACTTAGAATTCTTAAAATATGCTTATCTTACACCTCTGTAAGTACTAATCCTATACCTATTTTGTTATTCCCTAGACACTAATGTTAGGGATAGATAGTAGTGTCTACATTACTATCTTTCCCTAGCATAATTATCTAGTGCCTTAAAATCATCTAATTTTTAAATGAAACATATTCTAATGGTTGACTTAAGTGCTTTAATCTGAGTTATCTCCTAATAGGATTGGTATAAATATAAAATCAACCCTCATTCATTCCTCACATAAAAATCAAGCCAAAGATACCAAGGCACCTATCAAAATCACTCTATCAAAAATTAAATTGATTAAATCTTACCTATTTGCATAGCAGTCATAAGTACATCACATGTAGAAATTTGAATTACTAAAGGAGTGGGCATAAGTTCTTATTTTCTAAGTTATAAGGTAGGTCACTGTTGTACTTAATTTACACACATTACATGATTCACACACAATCCAACATGTAAGGGAGAACTACATGAATATGAGGTCTCTTCTAGAGTATTGGTTATGTAGGTAGTGCCCTTTGACAATGAGGTCATTTGGTTCAGCTTGACACTATGTGCCTACCAACCCATTTTTCCACAAGGTCACATTTAAGATGGAAAGATAGGATTTTACCATTTCATAATGAGTGATAGTCCATGACCCAAATATCAATTCACTAGATTAAATATGAAGTTAAAACCATAATCATCTAAGTGGTCACATCTTGTTTCACTAGATATTCCATATAAAACACTATCATTAAACTCAGATAGTAGTATCGATGAAACCATCTAGGGCTAATGCAAATATCCAGATAACTAGAAGCACTAAATCTATAATCTAAAAACTTTTATATAAATATCTTCCTACATATTTTACACTATTCTAAATCCATATTTGTATTAGCATCAAAGATAATTAAGTACATCACTTCTTTTTAATTTCTATATCTAGCATAGTTATACTTTCTATTAATAGCTTATCTTTAACATTTAATTGACATGTTATGGATCTAATATACACCCTTGTTCCCTATCATTTCTATACTCTTAACCCTATCTATCCAAGAGGTTCCACATTCAAAATTAGGGTTAAACAAAAATTAAAAATTAGCTACTTTCAAAAAATAAAAAAATTGAAATGAAATAAATGATTAGAAAGTGATCATATCCTACCTAGTATCCATTTGATCCCTCACTTAGTCCAAGTGACATAAAATAATGTCCCATCTCACAACCATGGTGTCACACATTAGATTTCAAATTTAATAGAATTGATAGGCTTAATATTACAAATGATATCTAAATTTAGAAATTCAATATATATATATATATATATATATATATATATATATATATATATATATATATATATATATATATATATATAATTTTAAAAAAAAATCTATAGTTGTTATGCCAAAATTCAAATGACACCTCCTAAAAATTAATTTGATATTTTGTTGCCCTAGTTTACATGACAAGAGACATATGAACAAAAAAACTAAAATCATTTGATTATGGGAATTAATGAGTCATTTTTTCCCATTGATGAGGTATGCTACTATACCTTTTTGGGAATTTATTATTTTTTCTAGATCATTAATGACCTACATGAAAATATTTCATGACAATTACATTTAGCAACACACATTATTACTATTCATTGATATATGGTAATAATAATTCACCCCCTCTCATGGGACATATTTAATTAATTGTATCCTTGAAAGGGGCATTTAGTGCATTCACTTGTTCACTACCTATTATATATATTCAACTTTATTCAAAACTTATGTTTCTTATGAGGACATGAAACCCAAATTTACTCAAGAGATTATTATTGTTCCTACCTTATATTGACAAGGAGGCCATGCCATACATCATATGACAAATATTACTCGTTGCTGTCAATGTAGGTTTATTCCCACTATGTGGTTTTACCTAAGACTTCTTAGGGTTAATAAGGGTTATTATGGAAAATAATACCACATGCATAAGGATTTTGGGACATTTTTATTTTCCACCTATATAATGAACCTTCCTATGTAGCTTTTGGCTAATGCTTATTAATGGAATTTTTGTTTGTGAAGACAAGCTTCTTCCTTTGAGTTGTTTCTTTTGGATTTTACTAATCCACACAGGTATTATTCATGCATTCAATATTATATATTTGATCCTATATTATGGCCAAATATTACATAATATCAAATATTTACTGGGAGCTGAATGCCATTATTCATATTGTGAGATCTAACATTCTAGTTTATTCAAGTGTTTTTCTTAATTCTAGTTTTCAAGGGTTAAGTGAGGTTTCTATAAAATATATGTAGATATATAAAAACAAGATCTCCAAATGAAAAAAATTATAGTGATATTGGATTAAGATGGTTTCAAAACCCTAGGATTGGCTATGAACATGACCTAGTTTCATGACAGTCAAATTTTCACTATTTTTGGAGGGTTTGAAGGTATATTCTTGAGATATGTAGATTTCATACCACTTCAAACTTGAATTGGAATTTTTTTTTGGATTTTTTAATTTAAAAAAAATATGAAGTGGGTCTTTGATATTTTTTTATGAAACCGTATATATTTTTCAATATTTGAGGTTTTACTTATTGGTTTTTTCAACATTTTATGTTATCTCTATGACTTCTACAAAAACAATTTTTTCTTATGATATGCCCACAGGGCTTCCATAGTCATAATGTCATGCCAACACTACCCCATCTTCTTCCCTCATGTGAATGTGAATGTGGAACCTCTGCATCTTTGCATGTTCACATGCCAACATCCCCAATCAATCACCCCTATCTAGCACAAATTATGATTGTGGGCCATCTAAATCTCCATGTGTGTTGGAGGTTTTTTTATGATATCTCCAAGGTGACCAATATTGTTGAGCATAGTCACCGATGTTTGGTTATCATTGATGTCAAATTAATAATGCATTAATGACAAAGTGATCAAATTGATGGCTTGGACATATATAACACATTTATAGGTTTGTAAGGACAAATAATAAATTGTAAGTCATCCATATATGTCTTGGTGAAGCTCTAGTGTGTCACTTGATCATTTGAAACAAGAAATAATTATATTATATCTTGAGATAAGCTAGACCGTTATTACATGTCATGCATGTATGTATAAACTAGCAAGTTTATGCATTTATTTTAGGCACTCTAAAAGTCAATTTTGGTAAAATATTTTCATGGTGAAATTGTCTATAGTGAAAAGAAGGTACCCTAAAGATTTTGAGTCCTAAAGTGTTTTATATCTCAAGATATAAATCTTCAAAGTTTCTCTAGCAGATTGTGATGGGCCAGAGACCATCAAGTTTAACTACATTAAAGTCTAAGGTCAACTAGTTAGTAGATCTAATGGTGCACGTTAAATCATAGATCTTGATCTAATGGTGCATATAAAAACCAATATGTCAAATATGAACATATTAGTGATATGTGTCACATTCATGAATCTTGACAAAACATCAATGGTTCACAGATGGTGATGTAGTTAGAAGATCAATGGTGTGGGTTAAGTCAATAGGTCAATGTGTGCATAAGGTATGTGGGGCTACTAAGTGGCACGATCATAGAAGAGAGGATCTTAGATCAGTGGTGAGCATTGTAATATAAAGACTAGACTAAAACATAGAGATTAATGGAGGACATTTTTTCAAAGTTTCCAAGGTGCACGAGATGAGGTCAACATGCTCAATGTTTAACATTTGCTCAATGACCATTGGAATTCAAATATTTGAATTTGTGAAGAAAACCAATGCTTAGTTTTTGGTCTATATCCTTTTATATAGGTATAGTTTGATGGTGGTGTAATGAAAAGCTATATAGGAATTCAAGGTACATCCAAAAATGTTGATTAAAAGATTTGAATGTTTGTGCAGTTGTAGATATTGATCTTTAAAGTTGACTATGTGTTTGATTATGTTATTTAAGTGACCCAAGAAGGATATTTGAAGTGTTTTTATAGTATATTGATGTTTTAAGATGACCTAACTATTATAGAGTGATGTAGACACCATGATGACCATCTATGTGTATTTTATAGGTTTGACCAATCCATCTTCAATGTGAACAATTATTCAAAGTGGAGTGTTTGTTCGTTCATGGTGTTCCTGTGTACAAAAAAATGTTTGAGCATATTATGCTTTAGAAAAAGGGTGTTTTAGAGGGATAAATCACATGCAAATGTCATAATTTTTATATGGAGTGGAACCATTGTATGTTCTTAATTTGCTCAATGGTGTGTTAAATGTGTGAATAGGTCTCCATAAGACCTATAAGGGCTAATAAAGCCTAATTGAAAGGTGTAGCTGCTTAAGTGTGACCCATGGATGCTATGTCCAACTTGTGAGGATGAATTTGAGATTTTTAATAGAATTTTAGATGTCTTAATGGTTAAGGCAAGTCTTATAGCCGACTAAGAAGCTAATATTCATAAAGACTCTATAAATAGTGGATATCAATGTAATGGGTTCTAGACTTGTGAGAGTAGAAATGTTTAGATGTGATATTGAGAAAAGAAACATTTGAAAGAGAATGTATATTTCAATGAGGACCATCAAATATAAAAGAGGATTAGTCATGTTTATTTAATCAAGTTGATTAATATGAACACATAGGTCATTGGACCTAATAAGCCTAGAAGAGGTCGATTTAACGAGTAAGCTCTAGAGGCTAATTAAGTGAGTGTGCTTAGTGGGTTGATTAAAGATATGAGTAGGTTTAGGAGTGTGTAAATGACCTATAGTTCATGTTTTTGATGTTTTTATAGAGTTTTTAAAGGTTTTTTGATTGTGTATATGCTTAGGAGTATAGAGTGATCTAAAAGGGTGTTTTGGATACATTGCTTGTGTGTGTGTAAGTTTGTGAGAGTGTAAAGGGGAAAGAGTGGAATTAAGAGAATTTAATCATAGATTGTAAAAGACATTAGATTAAAGGTGAAGAACAAATCAAGGTAGTTGAGTGGGTGCTTGGTTGCCTAGGGGGTTGTAGACTACTTGCTAATTGGAGTTATCTAAAGGTCAAGTGGGTGCTTGACTAAATTAAAAGGGGGGTGTTCCTTGATCATTTGGTTCTGGTATAAATGTTAGATCTTATTTTATATGACTTAGTCTATCTTGCATGGTTTAGTGGGTTTTATCCTCTAAGAGGTTTTCCCATATATATGATGTGTTCATGTGATGCATGCTATTATGTATGATTTGGATGTATGTTATTTCATGTTTATGTTGTTTGATCAAGTTTATGTATGATTAATGTTTAAGATTTGGGAAGTAAATTAGATTATCTTGTATCACTGATTCACCCCCCTCTTAGTGATTGTACCTCTAACAATTGGTATCATAGCAAGATCTTATATGCAAGTTTAACCACTTGAAGGTGATCCAAGGTATAATATGGATAAGAAATTGAAGAAAGAGAATCAAGAGTTGAAGGCTCAAGTGGAGGTTACTTATGCATGTCTAAAATCAAGTGAAGAAAAATACAATAAGCTTAAGGCACTTATTGAGAAGTACAATAGTAAGATGAGAGAGTATGATAAAGAAGAATCTCAAAAAAAGATCATGACCTCAAAATTTAAGGCTATTACAGATGAGTGCATCAAGATCAATAAGGAGATAAAATCCTTAAAGTCAAGATCAAGATCAAAAGATGATAAAGAGAAGATCAACATTCTTGAGGATCAATTAAGGGTTATAAAAATAAATCTGAGTTTAAAATAAGAAGTTTGTAGACATATCAAGACTTAGTTATAAGAGACTAATAAAAAGTTGAGTTCAAAGTAATGTGAGCATGATAAGTTGAAATCCAATCTTGATCTATAGATATTATTGAAAAAAAATCATGTATATTGAAATATGACATGGTTAAAGAAGATAAGATGGACAAGGAAACCATCCAAGATCTTATAATTTAGTTAGAGGCTGCAAGTTCAAGTATGAGAGCTAAAGAGGTTGAGAGCATTCAATTGAAGACCAAGCAAGACTCATTACAAGATGAGCATGAGCAATTTGTTGTCAAGACAAAAAAATATTGAGAAGGAGCAAAGAGGTTGCCTCAAGATAAGAAGGATACTATCACCAAGATCAATAAGAAAATATCCATCAGATAGCCAAGTGCCATGAGGTATGAAAGATATTTTAATGGTTGTTGTTATTCTTGTCACATGTTTGGTCATAAGGCAAGAGACTATGTAAGAAGAAACTATAGAAAGAAGAGTAGTTGGTTAGCTAGAGGTATGGATAATATAGTCTACTATAATTATCATGACATGGGACATATTACTAGATTTTACTCAATATTGTATGAGAAAATATTAACCTAGGTATGGAGACCTAAGACAATTAAGCTTGAGCATAATGATCCTAAGAGACAAGATGGTATGTTTACTAAGATTCATAATATTCATAAAGCAAAAGGTATGAATGATGTTATTTATTTTTATTGTCATCAAGTTGGTCATATTTCAAGATATTGTAAAATCAAGATCTCAAATCATAAGGAGTATGGACATCCTAGTGTGTTCCAAGGTCAATCTTTGGTATGGAATCCTAAGGAAGTGAGGACCAAGATAAATTTCAATTGAGCTAAAAGATCAAGGTGGACTACCTGCTAAAGCAAAAGAGGAATTAGATTTGAATAATGTTCAATAATTACAAGAAAATGTATTATCTATTTAGATAGAAAAGGAGAATCAAAAGTCAGTTCAAGTCAAGATCAAGAAAAAGACCAAAGTGCTAATTGAGGATAGTTCTGAGTTATGTAGGGATCTAAGAGAACATCCTGCTATTGTTGAGAAAGTTTCTTCCAAAGAAAATCAAATGTCAATACCCAATGATGAGGTTCTTTCTTAAGATGAAAAAGTATGTCATGAATCTTTGTTATCTCCATATGTTATCAATCAAATCTTTGAAGAAAAGAAGAATATTGTTGTGGATGAGCATGTTACTTTTCTTAATCCTAAGAAGAAGAAGAACTATCAGTATCAGATGACCAAGGAGGAGAAGTAATATGAGGAGTTATGGGTAAATTCTAGTTTCACATTGTTCTAGGACATTGTGGGTCAGGGTGTCTCTATCTAGGCTTTAAGGAGATACTTGATAAGCAAAAGGAAGCATGGTGGATACTAGTTGATCTTTGATTGATGTTGTAGGATAAGAATATCATTTGAATATATGTGTGGCTAAAGGGGAGATAACTTAGTTAGCTTGAGAATCTTGAAGAAGATGTGCTTGATGTGAGGGGGAGCATATGTGAGAGGTTTTAGTCATGGTTGAGATATGAATAAGTTTGATATAGTTGTGAATTTAAGAAGAATGATGCTCCAATAAGGTGTTTCTTTGTGTTGAGAGCTTCATTGATCTTGTGGTGACTTCATAAGGTCACAAGAGGATGTATTGGCATATTATGGAAGGAAATAAAATAATTTTAGTAATCTAAAGGTGATTACTTTCTAAGTTATTCATTTCAAGATCTAGACTTCAAGTATGTGTGCTCAAGGTATGTTCAGGGATTTTGGTACTGAAGGTTTGCAGACAAAATATGGAGTTTTTCAAGTGTCAAAACAATAATTAAGAGTTTTTAAGATGATTTTTTTGCATATAAAGGTGTTTTGAATCCATTTAGGTGTGATACAAGTGATTTTATGTGTTGAAGATCTTTTGTGTACAAATTGAAGCTTTTTGAGTGTTGTCAAGGTTTCCCAATTTTGGCTTAAGGGCAAGCAGGTCAAAACCTAGATGAAGGGTATATGGGTTATCCAAGGTGTGTGACCTCAAATTTTTTTATATAAGTGTTTTTTATTAACCTCAAAGTGTGAAAGAAGTTTCAAGTGCTGATGTTGAACAAAATGTGGTGAGTCGATAGAGTTTCATTTAAAAATCTAGTATTTTGCCCATGCTGGTTAGTTTGTTTCTTAAGGGAATTGAGGTCTAAGGTTACTTGATATATTTAAATGGATAAATGGGTTATCAAAAAGTGTTTCAAAATCATATAAAAGTGTGTGGTGTCTTCCATGGATGAGGATTTGTGTAAATGAAGGGTTAATTGACTAGTAGATTTGTGAAGGAGCGAAGGTGTAGATGTAGAGTTAGAATATGTTTATTGGCATGAATAAGGGAGAACATGAGTGTAATTCAGATATGAAATTTTAAGTCTTGAAAGTGTATATAGAGAAATATATGGGTATTTCAAGGTTCATGTAGGGTTACTAGGCCTCTAGGCAAGGCTAGTGAAGATAAGAGTGGTCTTTGGTCATTTTATCCAAATGAAAAAGGTATGGTTTTTATTGAATGAGTTTGTTAGTTGTTTTTGTAAATATTTCCTAACTGAAGATTAGCTTGTTCATTTGCTAGTATTCATGGAGGTAGCCTAAAGTGAGAAGGTATGAAGGCAATTATGTTGTTTCATCATGGTTGGAGATGGTCTGAAGGATCTCAAAAGGATGCCTAAGCTTAGGTGACTTAAGGGGAGTCCCTCTTTATGTTTTCAAGGTAATTTCATGTAGTTTTTGATGTTTATGTATGTTTTGTCTTAATAGAGGCTTTGTATGATCACATAAGAGTGTATTTATATAGCATGTTGAGAAGTTCAAGGCAAGAAGAGGAATGCACAATGTTAGGGGGAGTCTGTATCATCTCTTAGATGTGGTCATTTCCTACTATTAGTCCTTGAATTGTTTTCAAGTTTGTAGGATTAGGAGTTGATGCCACTTTGCCATTATGTCAAAAGGGGATAAAGTACTTTACGAGATATACAAAGTCTATGCATAAACTTTGTATTGGTGTTGACATCAATGACAAAGGGGGAGATTATTGGAGGTTTGTGTATGATGCCTCTAAGGTGATCAAGATTGCTGAGCATAGTCACTGCTATTTGGTTGTCATTGATGTCAAAGAGAGGATGTAGTATTAATGTATTAATGATAAAGTGATTAGATTTATGGTTTGGAGATATATAACACATTTGTAGGTTTCTAAGGATACATAAGAAGTTGTGAGGCATCCATACATGTATTGGTGAAGCTTTGGTGTGTACTTGATCATTTAGAATAAGAAACAAGCATATTCTATCTCGAGAGAAGCTAGACCATCACTACATGTCATGCAGATATGTATGAACCAACAAGTTTATGCATTTGGTTTAGGCACTCAAAAAGTCAACTTTGGTCAAATATTTTCATGGTGATATTGTCTATAGTACCAAGAAGGTACCCTAAAGATTTGGATTCTTGAAGTGTTTTATATATTGATATATAAATCTTAAAATTTTCTCTATTAGATTGTGATGGGCTAGAGATCATCAAATTTAACTATATTAAAGTCTAAGGTCAACTAGTGAATAAATCTAATGGTGTGTGTTAAATCATAGATCTTGATCTAATGGTGCATGTAAAAATCAATATGTCAAAGATGAACTCACTAGTGACATGTGTCACATTCATGGATCTTGGACAAAAGATCAATGGTTCATAGATAATCATGTAATTAGAAGATTGATTGTATGGGTTGAGTGAACAGGTTAATGTGTATAGAAGGCATGCAGGGCTGCCATGTAGCATGATCATGGAAGAGAGGATCTTAGATCAATGGTGAGCATTGTAAGATAAAGACTAGGATAAAACATATATATCAATGGAGCACATTTTTAAAAAGTTTCTAGGGTACACAAGATGAGGTCAACATGCTTGATGTTTAACATTTGCTTAGTGACTGTTGGAATTCAAATATTCAAATTTGTGAAGAAAACTAGTGCTCAAATTTTGGGCTATATATTTTGATCCAAGAAGAATTTGATGGTGGTTTAAAAGGAACATTTTTATAGGACTTAAATATGCATCTATAAATGTTGATTATAAGATTTGGATGTTTGTATAGTTATATATATTGAGATTTAAATTTGACTGTGTGTTTGACTATGTTTTGCAAGTGACCCAAGAAGGATATTTGAAGTGTTTTTGATAGTATCTTGATGTTATAATATGAAATAACTATTTTATATTGATGAATACTACATGAGGATCATCTATGTGTATTTTAAAGGTTTGAACAATCCATATTTAGTGTGGATAATTGATTCAAAGTTGATTATTCATTCATTCATGGTGTTCTTGTGTACAAAATAATGTTTGAGCATATTATAATTTAGTATAAGGGTGTTTTTGTGGGATAAATATCATGAAAATGTCATAAGCGTTATGTGGAGTGGACCCATATAGTTTAATTTTATTGTATGTTCTTAATTTTCTCAATGGTGTGCTATATGGGTGAATAGGTCTCCATGAGACCTATAAGGGTTACTAAGGCCTAATTGAAAGGTGTAGCTACTTAAGTGTGACCCATGGATGTTATGGGTGACCTATGAGGATGGATTTGAGATATGTAATGTCATTTTATATCTCTTAATGGTTAAGTCAAGTCTTATGTCTAACCAAGAAGCTAATATTCATAAAGACTATAAATAGTGGAGATAAATGTAATAGGTTCTAGATTTGTGAGAGTAGAAATGTATAGATGTGATATTGAGCAAAGAAACCTTTGAAAGATAAAATATGATCAGTCATGTTTATCTAATAAATTTTATGGATATGAACACATAGGTCATTGGACCTAATAAGCCTAGAAGAGGTAGATTGAGTGAGTAAGCTCTAGAGGTTGATTGAGTCAGCGTGCTTAATGAATGGATTGAAGAGCTGAACAGGTTGAGGAGTGTGTACATGACCTATAGGTCATATTGATGATGTTATGATAGGGTTGTTTTAGGCTTTTTGATTTTTTATATGCTTACAAGTATAGAGTGGTCCAACATGGTGTTTTGTATGCATTACTTGTGTGTGTGTAAGTTTGTGAGAGTGTAAAGGGGAAAGAGCACAAGCAAGATAATTACACCATCAAGTGTATAAGACATTATATTAAATGTGGAGATCATATCAAGGTATTTGAGTGGGTTCTTGGTTTCCTAGGGGGTTGTAGCCTCCTTTCTAGTTTTATCTAGCTAAAGGTTAAGTGGGTGCTTGACTATAGTCCATCTTATAGGGTTTATTAAGTTTTATACCCAAAGAGGGTTTCTCACATATATGATGTGTTCATGTGATATATGCTCTTATGTATGCTTTAGATGTATGTGATTTCATGTTTATTTTACTTGATCAAGTTGATGTATGATGAATGTTTAAAAGTTAGGAACTAAGTTGGATTATCTTGCATCAATGATTCACCCCCCTTATCGATTGTACCTCTAATGATGTGTTGGTATCCCTAAATGGCCATCCACATCCCATGTGAATGTATAAATGTGTCCATGCGTAAATCTAATTTTTTACATGTTATCATCCCCAACTATCTATCTCCACCTAATGTGTACATGTGATTGAGAAGCTACAGTAACTATGCTTGCATGTCTATCAAGTACATATGCTAAGCCCATATGTTGTTCCCATCCTTGATCATTTGACTAGCCCAAAAATCTATGAATATGTTGTCATTGGTCATTATCTTCCTCTACATTTACATGGTCTTCAATTTTATTCTCATGAAGGATGACACTATTCATGTTCAAAATGGAGGTATTTTTTAAGATGATATTACCCACCATCAATCGCATCAATCAAAATGAGGGGGAGATCACCCAAATTTGGTCTATTCCCCTAGTCATATGGGATTTAAGCCCCTAGTTACTTCCAACCCATAATATCTTAACTTTTAATCCAAAAGGGCATAAGTTTTTTGTGGGGAAATTGAATCCAAAAATATTTCAACAATTTGTACATCCAATTTTTTTATGCAAAGTAGAGAACATTTTTTTTGAGTAAGTGTTTCAATTATTTAGGACTTATTATTTTAAATCTTAGGTTATTAAAGGGGATGGGTATAGAGGGTAAATATAAATAAATATTGAAAATAGATATTGCAAATAGATCAAATTGATTTACCAAAAATAATAAGTGCAATGAGAAAATCTACTTATCTAGAGTGAAAAAGGCATCACTAGATGATATAAAGGATAAAACAGGTCTAGATATCAGTCTGGATCCCATTCATTTTAGAACTAGGGTTGAAAATCCCTTTGGAAATAAACATAGAGGGATAATAATGCATTGTGTTAATGTCCAAGGCACTGCATTAGCATCCTTTTAGGGACATGGGTCTTGAGACTTTTGGGGATGCTACAAGGAGCTTTCAAGGTCCTATA
Source organism: Torreya grandis (assembly GCA_037957365.1). Taxonomy (NCBI): domain Eukaryota; kingdom Viridiplantae; phylum Streptophyta; class Pinopsida; order Cupressales; family Taxaceae; genus Torreya; species Torreya grandis. The sequence continues at coordinate 739,143 of JARHVA010002908.1, read as the reverse complement.
GATGTGATTAAGAGTCTTCCATCATCCTTCTATATCACTATTTGGCTGTATCTTCTGTATAACCCTGATGAACACTTACATAAAAAAAATGGAATAAAATACAAAAGGAAAGGAAAATATGGGTTGTGGGATGTTACAATCACATAGGACATAAACCTTATTATCTTGGATGTTGTCTACATCACCCCAATGATATGAGTTTTAGATCACATATAGTTCTCCCTTAAATAACTTGCATAATAAATGTACACAGAATGTTAGAATGACTTTTGCTTAGGTCCTTCTTTAATCAAGCATGCAAGCCTATGTGTGTTGTTGAGTAATATTCAGAGTGTTGATCTATATTGTTGACTAATTTTTAATTAATTATGTGTCAAAGTAGTAAGTGCTAGATGTAAAATGCCTTGTGAGGCTCTTTATATAAAAGGAACATAATTAGATTATGATATGTTTTTTCATTGGCCAACAAGGTGAAAAAGAAAGATAAAATCATAAAAAGAGACTCAAAGAAGGTTAAGGACTAGTGAAAAGTTGGAAAAGTGACTATTATACACTAGTGTTGAGGTGGACACTAGCACACTATGCTAGTGTCCAGGGTTGTGCTAATGTCCTAAGATTAAAAAATAGAGTAAAGACTATGGTAAATAGGCCCAAGGGCCGTTGTGACTAGGATAACATGATATAGGACTGATAGAGGTGCAACAAGTGGGATAAATAAATCATAAGAAAGATGAAAAGACCAAAATGACCATCTAAACAAGACTGACATTCATCATTAAGGCCTTACCATGAAAGAGTAACAAAATACATAGTACTTGTATTTGTTTGACCAAATTATGGTGTGTATATCCCCCCCCTTTTATTCTAGTCATGAAATGAAGTGCAAGTACTAGAGCAAAAGAAAAATAAAAATGCATACCTTTACTTACCTATGTGGATGTGTTCTAGACCTAAACCATTTCTTGGCCAAAGAAGTGGACATGTGTTATAATGTTGGATGTGAAGATGAAATCCATAATGTGGGTGCCCCTTATACTAAATATGAGTAAATGACAAGATAATGAGAGATAAAGCCCTATTTATTCCCACCCTGATATGTAGTTAAGTCTAAGAAGTAATATGTGAATTATGGAGAAACAAGCCCTACTTACCCCCACTTTGGCATGCAACTGAGTTTTATAAGTAATCTATAATTATGGAAAAATAATATTTACTTGCCCCTACTCTAGTATGTAATTGAGTCTGACAAGTAATCTATAATTATGGATAAATAAGCCCTACTTGCCCCCACTTTGGCATGTAATTAAGTTTGAGAAGTAATCTATTTAGAGGTCAAAATTATCACTCAATCTTTGCAATCTGGGTCTAGTGATAAATATGAAACAACTACTCTAGTCAATGATATGACCCAACCTGGTGAAATCCTAGTGACATCCTAGTAACAATTTGCATGTGATTTGATAATCTATACATAGAAAATGGTATAATTTTTTATTCCATCTTTATAACCTACTAAAATTTATGGGGACAAAGACATGTACCCTACATCATACCCCCAAACTAGATATCTAAGTGATGTAGATGTGTATCTGAACATCTGATCCAATCCATACATCTGAACCAATCTGTGTATCTTAGTATCTGAGCTAATATTGTGTCTAAGTATTTGAACCAAACTATATATATAGTTTGGTTCAAATACTTAGACACAATATTAGCTCAGATACTAAGATACACAGATTGGTTCAGATGTATGGATTGGATCAGATGTTCAGATACACATCTACATCACTTAGATATCTAGTTTGGGGGTATGATGTAGGGTACATGTCTTTGTCCCCATAAATTTCAATAGGTTATAAAGATGGAATAAAAAGTTATATATATATATATATATATATATATATATATATATATATATATATATATATATATATATATATATATATATATATATATATATATATATATATATATATATATATAAGCCAATCTATGTATCTAAGTATCTAAACCACTATATATCTCTAAGTATCTAAACCACTATGTATCTACATATAACTATATCAATGTAAATAGTGTGTATATGCCACCCTTATGGTGAGAGAGCCGAAACTCAGGTAAGGATATCGAACCAAAAGTGATACTAGTAATCATGTTAGTGATAGTTAGTGTTGATAATAAGAATGCAATATCAATTATTTTAGCAATTATAGAGAAGTCATTTGTAAGCTAAGCCTACAATAGAATTATGGTCTATATTGAGTTTGGTAAGGAAATATGAGTTTGATTGTTTATGGAGTCAAATTGATTGGAATAGAAATGTAACTGGTACAATGTAGGGGACATCATCATCAAGTCTCATACATAACAAATGGATCATAAATTAGAGCTACAATTTTTTAGATATTATGATTGAAATATTTTGGTATTAGTTGGAAACATTTACACATGGGGTCAACCTTAGGTAGGTGGCATTGTTAAAACATAGCTTAAATAGGTTGATTGGTTAAATTTGAAACTCATTTGAACCTTTTGACTTGAGTGAATTTTTGATCTAATCTAAGTGAATATGTTGAGGAGACAAGGAGTGAGCATGGCCCATTATGAGGAGGTGGAGGCATTCATATATACTAGGGAGGAGGTTACCCTAGTAAGGAACCTATCATTTTATACATTTTTGAAATATTTATTACCTTTTTTTATATCATTTTTAGTGAAAATTTGGTATTTTAGGGACCTTTTTTTGAGGTCCTAAATAGTTTCCCAAAGATCATACTAGTGTCCTAGGCTACCATGCTACCATTCAAGGGTTACACTCTATCTAATGCTAGTGTCTTAGTAGTACCGCTAGTGTCTCATGGAGGAAAAATTGAAAATTTTGATTTTAATTTATATTTAATGATCTTTTTTTCATGTTTATATGTCATTTGTAGATGCTAATGTTAAGTTTTTACTATATTTTATAGGTGGATGTATGTATGAGGGAGTTTCATAATGGTTGTATGATGAAGTGCTTATGTAGACTACCCATGATAGATAATGAGAGGGCATTGATTGATGGGGTTGGTTTGGGATATGTGGCATAATTTGCATTGATGCCCTGAGATTGCCATATTATGATTACCTTGTGCAACCAGTAGACTACAAATAACTATACATTTTGGCTACTAACCAGGGAGATTATTGTTACTCTAGAGGATGTCTATAGGATATTGAGAGTGCCCATTACTAGTTAACAAGATATAATACAATAGGTTACTAGAGATGATATTTTGTTATTGGTGATTGTTACAACTAATGTTCTATAGTTACAAAATTTTCTTATAGTGTTATTGGATTCATTAATTACTATGGATGGTAGTGGTGTATCCATTTCATACAAGATGCATGGGATTATATATGATATATAGGAATATGGGACTATATACTCATGAGGTTGCACCATGTTATCCCACTCGTATTGGGATTTATACAATTTTACTCATGATTTGTGTGGTGGAGGTATTGGATCTTATACTTTGTTACACTATCAGACATACAAGCAAATTGTAGTGGTAAGACCTAAGAAGTTTCCATGTGTTGATATCAGGTACCCACATGTATTTATAGAGATATGGATTGACATATATCCCATGTAATTGAGGAGCACTATGAATTATTTTAGGGTATTAGATCAAGTGACAACTAGAGATATCATTTAGAGACTTTACAAGGTATTTTAGGGATGTCCAAAGAATGATATTCATTTGAGATAAGTTCAAGTGAGTTGATGGTTTCATGACTATTGGGTTAATGTTTTTGATATAATTTAGTATGAGAGGGTGACATGATAGTTTTTTGTCACTCAAGATGTTCCATCCATACCATGGAAGTGGTTGAGGAGTTCTTAAGCCCCAATGATGCTAGGTAGTAGATTAAGATCACTTGTAGTTGAGATAGATCTAATTCTAGTGATGAAGTGAGATCCAGTGATAGAGATACCAGATGTAGATGATGTGGGGGTGAATGATGCCTTCATATTATGGTGGAGGCAACATAAATGGCTACCACTATTTATAGGAGATGAAACAATCATGGAGGATGTTCTAGATGCAAATCCCCTTGGGGTAGTTGTGGGTATGTAGTTATTAAATATTTAGATGATTGATTTTGTTTAGTAATTGACTTATTGAGTAAATATCTAATGCATTTCTTTACTCTATGTAGGTCCAAGACATGATGAGTATTGAGAGATCATTATTCAAGGTACACTATGAGAGTTAAGACAACATATCCCTGATGATGTCATGGATGATATGATAGTGGATAGGGACATAGGAGTTGCATGCATTCATTCCCTCCTTATTAATCAAGCAACCATTGCCACTACTACATATATGTGAGTAGCTACTAATAGGGATGAGGCACATGTTAAGATACATATGAGAGTTATTCCCCCACTTGATGTTCTAGGTGGGGGAGGTAGTAGGATTGTGGATGGCTAATTTAATTTATAGTGAGATTATGGAGAGATGTTGGCTGAGATGGTTGTGTTATGGGATAGAGCATGAAGACATAGGTCTCAATCTAGATCTAGAGGGGATGCAGGAGCATATAGATCTAATGTGTATGTAATTGAGAGTGAGGGTGAGGAGGTTGGTCCTAGTGACTAAGATCTTATTATTGAGTGAATTTATATTATTTTAGTAAAACTTGTTTCAAGTTACACACACACACACACACACACACACACACACACACACACACACACACACACACACACACACACACACACACACACACACACACACACACACACACACACACACACACACACACACACACACACACACAAAAAAAAAAAAAAAAAAAAAAAAAAAAAACAAACATGTATATACACTTTTTGTTATATGGGTATTATGTTATTTTGAATTTTAATTTGTGGTATTGATTACTTGATTAATCATTTGATTGTAAATATTATTCATGTGTTGATGTGTGTGTGTGTGTGTGTGTGTGTGTGTGTGTGTGTGTGTGTGTGTGTGTGTGTGTGTGTGTGTGTGTGTGTGTGTGTGTGTGTGTGTGGATAAGGAATGGTATTTTGTTGTTCATATGTCTATGGATGCTTGAGTAGATATGTATGTTAGATTAGGAATGTCAGTTGTTAGTTATTTTTAGAAGTATTGTAGTATATATGATTGTGGATCATGAAATTATGGTATGCACTATCCTAATCTTGATGTCATGGTGAACAAGTGACCATGTTGTGTAGATGTAAAACTAGGCATTGGAACTAATAATGCTCATTATGCACTGTTGGTATCTAGATGTGTAGATTATATAGTAAATATATTAATTAGATGTCATGGGTCAAAGTACAATACTATGTCCCACTAGCTAGCCAGAAATTTTAATAAAATCAAAATTACAAAATAAATTCTAAAAAATACTGAATGATTTTTAAAAAATTTGGAAAAATGTGTATGCACTACATATTTGTATATATAGTCTAAAACATATTTTTTGATTAATTTCAATGACCCAAGATCATGATATTTTGAGGAGAAGAAGAAAGTGTATGTGGCCTCTTTATGCCAAATAGTGGGATAGACTATTATGCTTTGATCCTCATACTAAAACTATGATATGATCTCTATGATTTCATGAAAATAAATTAATCAGTTATCATACTAAAACTATTTTATGATCTCTGTGATCTCACCAAATATCTTGATTAGTGGTTTGCTGACATTATGTTATGATCTTTGTGGTTTCTACCAAATATCTTAATCATTGGTCATGCTAATATTATGCTCTAATCTCTACCAAATATATTAATCAGTGGTCATGATAACACTATTTTCTAATCTTTGTGGTCTATGCCAAATATCTTAATCGATGGTCATGCCAACACTATGCTCTAATCTTAGTGGTCTCTACCAAATATCTTAATCAGTAGTCATGTTAACATTATACTCTAACCTTTGTGATCTCTGCCAAATATCTTAATCAGTTGTTGAATTGAAAGTGGTGGTTGAGTTGTTCTCCATTTTTTTACCATGCTATTATAATTAGGTTGAGCTCTGTGAACTAGTTACCATCACTATTGAATCTGTGGTGTTGAAGATCTCACATAAGTAGGTGTCCTATAAACCACATGGATCATATGATCACTAACCAATGGATCCTTTAAAGGAATGCCATGGGATAACTCACTCATAGAGGAGTGTGACTTAGGAGAGAGTGGAGAAGGATATCTTAATGCCCCTTATGTGAATGATATAATGCCTATGTCAACATATTAGTTGATACGATCTCTGAGTGTGTTGTTCCCAAAATCTATCACTCACTTTTGGGACAACATATGAACTATTTTGGTCCTACAGGGCAAAATTATCTCTTCCCTTCTCAAAAATTGTTCTGAGTTTTCAAATTCTTCATCATTCAAGCTTTTTTAGCTAAGGGACTCATAGATTCAATAGGTTCAACAACTTCAATAGGCAAGCTCTCACAAAGAAACAAGTTTCCAACACTTAGTCAATTTCAAGGTTGGTTCAACATCGAGGTTCAACCAAAAGGTTCAACGGGTTCAAAGGTTCAACGATGTTGACAGACTTAAAGAGTTAAGTGCTTCAGTAAAATTTCAAAGTTCAACCACTTCGGCAAGTTCAACGGCTTTAAAAGACTTAGAAGAAAAGAAGGCTTCAAAGAGTAAAGAATGAACCGTTGAACCTTGAACCAAAATGGTTCAACAGGTTCAAAGGTTTAACAAGTTTAATAAGATCAAAAGACTTAAACGAAATAAGGCTTCAAACAAAAGATTGAACCATTGAACCAAAGTTAGTTCAATCAGTCAGTTCAATTGAACGGTTCAAAGGAGTCCCCCAAAGCCCAAAGGGCAAGTGCCCTTGTAGAGGGTAGTGAACAAAAGGGCAAGTGCCCTTACAGAGGGTAGTGAACACAAGGGAACAAAAATATATCATTTGAAAAGATTTTTCATAGCTAATTTTACAAGGGAAATCCTTTAGACAAAATGTCCAAAGGAATTCCTTCAGATATTTTGTCTGAAGGAATGATCAAAGGCTCGCAAGCTTGTTCTATGGACTCTATAGACATGCTTCTATGGACTCTATAGACATGCTTCTACGGGCTCTATAGACATGTTTCTATAGACTATATAGGCTTGATTCTATGGAATCCACATACTTGTTTCTATGAACTCCACAGGCTTGTTTCTATAGACTCTGCAGGCTAGTTTCTACAGACTCCATAGGTTTGATTCTACAGACTCTATAGACATGCTTCTACGAACTCTGTAGGTTGGTTTCTATGGACTCCATAGGATTTGAAGAAGAAGGCTACTCGAAGGACCTCAAAGGGTAGGTACCCTTGTGAGGGGCTTTGATGACCAAGAAATGGACCTTTCTCAAGGCTCGAAGGGACACCTTCCCTTCGGGGGGTTCTAAAGATATAAAGCCAAAGGAATTTCAAAGCTTTGAAAGACTTAGAGAAAAAAAGGCTTCTAAGAAAGAGAATGAACCATTGAACCTTGAACCAAAATGGTTCAATAGGTTTAATAGTTCAAAGAAAGCTCTGAGCAAGAAAGTGAATGAACCAAAGAAGCGATGGAACCAAGGAGCTGAGAAGGCCACCCAAACCATTGAACCAATGAACCAATGACTGATCCAAAACTTAGTTCTAGCTGACAAATATTTCAATAGCACAAAAATAACACAATAACAATGGATTCTCTAAGAAGAGACATTCTATTACTTAACAACTGCAATATAAAACATGCGCTTATCTCTATGAAGATATGTCTGCTTTTCCCTTTCGGGTTACAATGCATTTATACATATGTTTGAAGACCACCGTAGGAGATTACATGGCTTGAAGAATTAATAGGTGGTGACTTAATGTCCCAGCATTAAACAATACAATGCTTAAGGACATACGTCCTATCATAATGTAACGCTCAAGGATATACAATGCAATGCTTGAGGACAAAAAAAAATGAAAACAATACAAAAGTCAAGGAATTAACTACCACCAAATGGTCACCTCAAATTGTTTCTTGGATTTGGTCACCTCGAATTATTGCTTGAATCATTCCTCCCTCCTTGAAAAGCAATGGTCTCCATTGCATCAAGATTTCTCGTCAGGTGGGGTAGCTGTGTCTAGATTTGATTTACTATGAGCCACTCACCATGGTGGCTAAGTTAGCCTTGTCTGACCATTCAATACAATAGAATAGAGCATCCTCTTGTTGTCTTCATCTAAGTATCCATAATATGATCCTCTGCTATCAGAGTAAGACTTTGTGGATCAAGCTCATTAATGTCTAATTGTTCTGCCACAACTAAAGTGTCTAATAGAGGTGGGTGATATGGTTTGAGGAGCTCCACATTGAATATTAGATGCAGACCAAGGTAGGCTGGTAGGTTCAACTCAAAAGCATTTTCTATAACTTTTTTGGTGATGGTGTATGGACCATATCGTAGAGGTCAAATCTTTTTTTGTGGGCTTGCAAGCTATTCCTTCTGAAGCCGTAACCAAACCTTGTCACCCACAGCAGAATGGTGTGCAATCCTATGTTTGTCATGGCATAGCTTATACTTCTGATTCATATTCTCTAGGATGTCATGAACTTGTTCCTAGATATGATGCATGTGTTTAATAAACTTGGTCACTTTTGCTACCTCAGAGCTTCCATGAGCTGTGTATTCCATGGTGGAGAATGGAATAGCTGTATCAATTGGTGCCATGGGTTGGAACCCAAAACATACTTGGAAGGGACTATGCTTGGTTGAGCTGTGTAGTGCTTGATTGTATCCGTGTTGGATGAATGGAAGTCCCTCATCCCATGTACATGGATGTTAGGAGTGATACATCTGAATCATGTGAATAATTAAGCAGTTTACCACCTCAGTCTGACCATTGGTCTGTGGATGGAAGGTGGTGGACTTCATCAGCTTAGTATCCATCATTTTCAATAGAGCATACCAGAAGATGCTCAAGAACCTGCTATCTCGATCTGAGACAATGGACTTGGGGAGACCAAAATGGAGCCATACATGACTAAAATATAGTTGAGCAGTTTCCTCAACATACATATTTTTCTTACAAGCAAGCATAATAGCCATTTTTGAAAAATGATCAACTACCACAAAAATATAATCCTTGCCATGTTTGGAAGTGGGCAAACCTAAGAGGAAATCCATTGAGATGGATTCCCAAGGCCTGGTTGGTTATGGCAATGGCATGTACAATCCTTGATTCTTATTTGTTGGCTTGGTGATTACACATGAGGTGCAAGATTTGAGATATCTTTCCACATCTTTGTGCATATGGGGCCAATAGAAGTGTTTCTAAAGAACTGCCATTTTTTTTTTGATACCAAAGTGGCCAATTGTCCTACTGAAGTGTGCTTCACATATCATCTTTTGTTGCTCTACAATAGGAACACAGATGTGCCCCATATGGCAGAGGACATTATTTTGTAAATAAAAGTCAGAAACATGTTCACCTTTTTGGAGCACTTGATATGTGTCAATAAAGATAGGATCTACTTCATACAGAGCACCCCAAGTGGCAGTCTCATGTCCATAAAGGTCAAGCACTGTTGTGAGTGCAGTAATTGGTGGGTGGCTTAGGCAATTTGCAGCTGTATTTGAGCTCCCTTTTTTGTGTTTGATTATCAAGTGGAATTTTTAAAGACACATGGCCCACTTTTGGTGCCTTTCATTTCTTAGTTTGCTTTGCATCTGGATGAATTCCAATGGTCTGTGGTCAGTGTGGATGACCGTCTCTTTCCCCAAGATGTAGTGTTTCTAGTGTTTGCAGGCTTGTACAATGGCATAGAGCTCCTTATCATATGTTGGATATTTCTTGACTGTATTAGTGAAAGTTTCACTATGGTATGCAATAGGATGGCCATGTTGCATGATGATAGCTCCCATGGCATATTTAGATGCATCTGTCATCAACTCAAATGGTTGATGCAAATATGGCAAGGCAAGAATAGGGGCTAAGCAGAGTTTATTCTTCAAATTCTCAAATGCCCTTTGCTATATTTCACACCACTGAAATGTAGCTTTAGCTCCTCCTTTAGTCACTTGGGTTAGTGACCAAGCCACATGTGAAAATCCAAGAACAAACCTGCGATAGAAATTTGCAAGGCCCAAAAAGTTGTGAAGCTTTGTGAGGGTCCTTGGTGTGGGCCATTCTCGAATAACCTGAATCTTTTTTGGATCGGCGTGGACCCCTTCCTCATTCATAATGTACTTGAGGTACTAAATTTTTGCCATTCTGAATGTGCATTTGTCAATATTTACGTACAACTTGTGCTCCCGAAGAGTTTGAAGCACCTTACAAACATGTTGCAAATGTTCTTCCCATGCTTTGATATAGATAAGAATGTCATCTAAGTAGAGCACCATGAATGAGTTGGTGAAGGGATGTAGGATGTCATCCATCATCCTCATGAAGGTTGCAAGTGCATTAGTTAGGCCAAAAGGCATAACCAACCATTCAAAGAGCCCCTCCTTAGATTTGAATGCAGTTTTCCAGACATTAGTGGGATCGATGGGAATTTGATGATAACCAAATTTGAGATCAATTTTGGTGAAGAACTTCACACCATGGAGCTGGTCCAGTAGGTCATCGATTATGGGGAGAGGGTAGTGATTCCTCATAGAGATTTTATTTAGGGCTCGGTAGTCAATGCAAAGCCTCCATGTTCCATCTTTCTTTAGTGCCAAGATGATTAGGCTACCACAAGGTGAAGAGCTTGGCCTGATGTGACCTCTTTTGTTCAATTCTTGAATCTATCTTTTTATCTCATCATTCTCCAAAATTGATCTGTGATATACAGGACTATTAGGCAAAGGTGATCCTGGGATTAAATCGATAGAATGTTTTACCTGGCAATGCAGTGAAACTCCTATGGGTGACTTGAATAAGTTAGCATATTCACCTATGATTCATCTTATCTACTCTTGTTGTTGTGTTGATTATGTAGTTAGGACTACAACATTGGCCTCCTTAGATCTCTGTGGTTTGACCATCATGAGAACAAATTGCTTTGTCTTCTCCACCAATCTCTTTCATTGTTTAGCACTGATCAGGGAAATAGATGTGGGAGGTGGTACCTCTGGTACCCTATAGCGCCGTGTTCCAAGAATGAGGGTGATCCTTTAGGTTCGGGATTCATAGATGCCATGCCACTCATACATGAATGGTTGACCAAGGAGAACATCACAAACATCTAGATCAACCACATCACACAAGACTTCATCCTAGAATGGTTTTATAACATATTAAAGAAGACACTGATGGGTGACATGAAGGTCTCTCCCTGGGCTTAACCACCTAATATTATATGGCTTTGGATGAGGCTTCATGGATAAACCTAGACTTTTTATAACTTTAGCTGAGATTAAATTCTTTTGACTCCCGCTATCAAGAATGAAATGCAGAGGCTTACCTTTTACCCATAATTTGGAGTGAAATAATCTTTCTTTGTCATCTAGTCTTTCCTCACGAGCTCGTGACAAAGCAATGATGGTGTCTGGCTCAATATCTACAATTTCTTCTTCATCTTATTCGACTGTAGGTTGTGTATGAGGTAGAGTAGTAGATGTCAAGTATTACGACTCAGAGAGCAGTGACTTGATGGCTCGACATTCTTCTTTAGAGTGAGTTCTAGTTTTGTGGTAATCACACCATTTTCTAGCCTTCCCCTTCTAGGATTTCTTGTCCTAAACATCCTTCTGCTTCCAGTTTTGGCCTCTTGTTTGAACTCTCCAAGGGATTCAATCAGGGCACATTGGCCAATTTGAGATTGTGACTTGGGTTTGGCTACCAAGTAATAGAAGGACTAGCCGTCACACCAAAAGCTCTAGAGTGATCTGGGTCCTCTTCCAGACCCCTATATGGCCAGTCTGAGGACACTTGAGGTGGTTCCCAGTTGAAACACATGGTAGGTAGTTTGATAATTGGAAGGCACAGAGACACGTCATGCATTAGCATGGATTAGGCCCACCAGCTTCTGTGAGTCTCAACCTCGAGACCTAGCTCTGATACCACTGATCCAAAACTCGATAGTTTTGGCTGACAAATATTTCAATAGCATAGAAATAACACAATAACAATGGATTCTCTGAGAAGAAACATCGTATTACTTAATAACTACAATATAAAACATGCACTTATCTCTGTGAAGAGATGTCTGCTTTTCCCTTTCAGGTTACAATGCATTTATACATATGTTTAAAGACCACCACGAGAGATTACATGGCTCAAGGAATTAATGGGTGGTGACTTAATGTCCCAGCATTAAACAATACAATGCTCGAGGACATACGTCCCAACATAATGCTACGCTCAAGGATATATAATGCAACGCTCAAGGATATAATCGCTCGAGGACAAAACAAAATGAAAATAATACAAAAGTCAAGGAATTAACTGCCACCAAATGGTCACCTTGAATTGTTTTCAAGGAATTAACTGCCACTGAATGGTCACCTCAAATTGTTGCCCGGATCTGGTCACCTTGAATTGTTGCCCAGATCAATGACATTCTTGTAGATGTCAAATTTAGGGTAATGCAATATCCACTGATTTTCAAATGTGGCATAGAACATGAAAAAAATCTTAGCAACCAGCTGAAGAAGAAGCTAAAAGAGACAATAGAAAGGGAAAAGATAGCCATAGAGCTCAAATTGCAATAGGAAAGAGGGAAAGACTAGAAATATCTATGTAAGAGTTATTTCCAGTAGGTGGAATAGTCCACCAAGTAGACATCTAAGCTTAGAAGCATTAAAAGGCACAACCTATTTTTCTCCCTTAGAATAAAAGTGAGGGGACAGCCGTGTACATATTTGGAGAAAGACCAGACAACCCATGCTAAGGAGAAGATATTTGAGATGAATTGACACGTCACAGTTAAGGAACACACCCTATTCTAGCATGGCCTCTTTGACTGAACTCAAAGTGCATTCAAGGCATTGAATGCAACATGGGTCATTCCATGAAAGAAAGCACCAAGTCTTTCTTGGCTGATATATATTGTAATCTCCTATTTTATGCACAAGGGGATCTTTTTGGTAAAAGAAGCAAAACTCTACCAAAATTAAAAGGTGATTACTAAGACTTTAAGCTCCGACTATTGATCATATTTCTTTATTTGAATGAGAAATTAGGTTACTTTTAGACTTTGTACTGTTATAGCTTGTGTCATTTAAGAGATTGCTCTTATTTCTATTTCCTGAATGCGTTCTTGTCCATTTTAATGAAATAAGTAAAACTAGTGGAAGTAATCAGGAAGGTGTCCTAAAGCCAACTGTGGAGAGACTTTGTGCTCCCACAATTGTCTTTAGTGTGTGTGTTTTTAAGTTTCTTTATGTGTAAAGTATTTTGGGATGACTTTATGCCCCCATTATCCTTCATATTTCACTCTTTGGTGGTTGAGGTGGAGACTCTATGTTACACCTCATTCTACTGGTCACTGCACCCCGTTTTAGTTATAGTTACTTGTCACATATTAAAAAGAACTCCTGTTGTTTGCTGCAAGACCACTTCTGAAAGAAGAGAAGTGCCTTCAGTGTTTTCACCTAGATTTCTCTTTTGTTTGTGAACATCATCTATGAAAAAATAGAGATGGATGGTGTTGTCCTACCCCTGAGTGTTATTTCTTGCATATATATATATATATATATATATATATATATATATATATATATATATATATATATATATATATATATATATATATATATATATATATATATATATAGCTCCTCATAGTTACAAATAACCTCCCCTTGATGAGATGAGAGATTTGTCCCCTTTTGATGTGGTAAACCTACACACTTCACTGACCAATCTCCTTATGCTGTGGTTGAAACAACCTATTTTACCCATCAGTTAGCTGGTGACAAAATATTCACCCAATAGTTTTTGGTGACTCCACCAGGGATCAATGAGCATTTCCAGTCCTTTTATAGTCTATTCAAATTAAAGCATTTCATATCTCTAGGGAACGACATGAAGTAGGAAAGAATACTACCATTTTTATTCGACAATCTGGCAACTCCATGCTATATAAGAAGCTAGAGAGCACAAGGTGTTGTTGACCCTATTTTTGAGTTGGTGCAGCAGGGCAATTTTGATTTGTTTCCTCCACAACTTCAAGGTCAACAAATTAGGAGTCTTCCTCCTACCAATACTAGGTCACCACTACAAGGTAGAGCTTCTTTTTCTACTGTTAGCAGAGCTTTGCCTATACATATTCCACCCAAATTTTTTATCCCCACTTTCCATAATCAAATCATGGTAGTTTAAGGCCCCTGGGGTAACTCTTTTAGCCCACTCAATTCAACTCCACCCCTACATGAGCTACCACATAGTTTAAGGAATAATTTCCCCAAATTCTTTGGTGATGGGAGAGTTCATCTTGATAAACACATTGTAGCTTTTAACATAGCCTGTGGTGTGATAGGCATGGAATATAAGGATGTGGCAATCAGGTTATTTGTGGAAACATTACAAGGTGCTGTTGCAGACTGGTTCTATCATCTGTAGGCCCAGACTGTGATTGACTAAAAAACTCTCAAAGCTAAGTTCAAAGCAAGGTTCAAGCCTAAAAAATATGTGCATGCCCTATAGGCCCAGCTCACACAGATGATGAAAGAACCTCATGAACCTATGAGGGACTTCATTGCCAAATTTGACAAGCTAAGGAACAGGATTCCTACAATTGCTCAGCCAACACCTAAGAACCTTAAATGTTTCTTCATCAACTCACAGCTACTTGAAGTGAGTTTTTTTACTGAGACATGATGGCCACTAGACCTTGCTGCTGCTCAAGATTTAGAAACTAAGGTAGAAGATGACCTTATCTTGGCAAGAAAGATAAGGAAAGATCTTAACAAAGGTAAATCTTCTTCATCTTTTAAATATCCATCTACATGCACCACTGATCTAATGGTGCAAAAGCTAGAAAATAAGTTACTGGCTCTCAAAAAGCAAATGTCACAAGGGATGTCATCTACTCCTTCATACAGAGATATACCAAGGAGGACTTTCCCCAATCAGTCATACCAAGGCAATGTTGCCAAGAATCAAGGGCAGCCAAATCATCTTCCTCCCCTTTAGGGGAAATTAGCCATTGAAGCACCTCCAACCAATTTAGTAGTTCGATATCTTGACACAAAATCAGATTTCTCTTTCCAGCCTAAGTTGAACCCAAAAGATGACACTAGTCTCTTCACAGAGGGAGAAGAATAATTAGCTAGCGAATCCAACATTGGTTTCTTGAATTACCAAGATAAACCCAGAAGTGAAGGTAAAGTAGTTGAGGGATCATATGCTATGTTCACTTGGTCCAAGAACCAGTTAGCCCAGTAAGCTAATAAAGAGAAAATAGAGGAGTGAGTTCAGCCTATAATTTCAATTGCCAAATGAAGAACTTCTCTGCCTTTCCAACCAAATGACTCAGTGAGTAATAAAAAAGTAAGTAATTCAAGTATGCCTTCACCTTCAAATTCAATTTTGTAGATCAGTCCTCCCCCCCTAAAAACTAAAAGGATGAACTACCTTTCCTTGCTCCTAATTAATTTCAAATGTTTGACATAGTCGACCATGTCAAGAAAACTAAAATTCAAATGTCTGAATTTAAATTTCTACAATCCATCCTCGAGTAGTTAGATAAGTTGGTTCAATATGTAAATAACTAAACCACCCCTACAAGATAAGATGTTATAAAGGTAACTCATGATTCCCCAAGGAACATGTTCACCCCAAACAATCTTGTCATTACTCCTCCTACTACTCCTAAGAAGACTGAACCATTTTATGTCTCCCTACTGATAAATATACACCAACTCAACAATGGCATCATAGACTCAAGTGCATCTAACAATGTCATGCCTACCAAAGTGGAAAAATCCCTTGGTCTCACACTGACTAAGACATTTTGGAGTTGTTTCTCCATGGAGAATAAATAAGTGCCATTGCTGGGACAAATCAAGGATGCCCAATTTGCGTTTGTAGCATTCCCAGACAAGAGGATCAAGATGACAATCCTAGTGGCCAGCGTCTTAGCCTCATACGACATCCTTCTTGGGTGAAATTTCTACAAGGAAGTTGGTGGTGAATTAAGTATGGACTTGTTTGAGGCAAGAATCCTAGTCAAAGGTGTTATGTAAAGATTGATCCTTGCGAAGGAAGCAAAATATATGGTCACTCAAACATCAATGCTTGAAGCTCGAATTTTGTTTGAGTCTTTAGGCATGGGTAATTACTTTTTGATTACAAAGGATTTTCCCATCTTAGTTGATAATTTTTTTGAAAATAATAATCTAAAAGTTGGTCCAGATAAAACAATAGAAGACATGAGAGAGCACAGTGCAAGCCCAAAGGAACTCTCCCCTCCACACAAAAAGAAATCTAAGGAAAAATCAACTGCTGATGATGTATGGATTCTAGAATTTGATGGAATCTATTCCTCTACTAGTTCAAGAGCTGTGATTGTGTTTATATCTCCTCAAAGAGATATTTTTCCTTCTTCATACAAGTTGCAATTTAGAAATACTAACAATACTACTAAATATGAATCATTGCTGCTTGGATTAAAGACCACTCAAGACAAGGGCGTCAAGCTCCTTCATGCCAAAGGAGATGCTGAGTTGGTGGTTTGTTAGGTGAAGAACTTGTATCAAACCAAAAATGAGAGATTGTGCCACTACCATGATCTAGTTTGGGATCAAATTGAAAGATTTGATGCTTTCATTATCTCTGCAGTGCCTAGGGAATTCAATGATCGAGCTAATGCATTAGCTATTTCTATAACTCTTTTGATTCCTTACTTAGATTTTAAAAGAGACAGGTATACTATCAAACTGGTCTTTCGACCAAGTGTGCCAGATAATGCCAATCATTTGCAAGTGTTCAATGGTGACAACCAAATCATCACCTTTCTAGAACAAAAAGACAACTTTAAACATCTTCACTTTGAAGGTAGTGAGCCTTGGAAGCTTGAACCAACCCCTGAATCAAGTTAAGACGTAGGTGAGGAATTCCTATAGCTAAAAAGAAATAAAATTTCCAAAGGATTGGTTTCCCTTGAGAAGTTATTTGACAAGTACAATAGGTTTATCAAACATCAACAAATGGATTCAAGATCTTCTTAGGAGTTTGATCAAATAAATTTATGTAATAAAGAAAATCCCAAGATGGTAAACATTAGGAAGTGCTACACTTCGAAGGAGAGACTCAAATTTACTGATCTACTTTGCCACTAAATAGATGCTTTGGCATACTCTTATGATGATTTGAAGTCACTCAAACCTGAAGAAATTTTCCATGAAATTCCTCTCAAGGGTGATTCGATGCCTTACAAGAAAAAATCTAGGAAGTACAATATAAAGATATTAGGTACTATTCTATCTAAAATACAGAAAATACTAAATGCTAGGATAATTTTTCCAATCCATCATTCTACATGGATTGTAAACATAGTCCCTATGAGAAAAAAGAATGACAAAATTCACCTCTATGTAGACTTCAAAAATTTAAATCAGTCATCCTTAAAAGATAACTATGCTCTGCCCATCATGGACCAAGTTCTTTAGATAGTGACCAGTTCAGAGATGTTATCAATGTTAGATGGCTTTTTCAGATACAATCAAGTTGAAGTTGGTGAAGTAGACCAACATAAGACTACCTTCACCATGCCTTGGGGCACCTTTGCATATTGAAGAATGCCATTTGGCCTGATAAATGATGGCACCACTTTCCAGAGAGTGATGGACCTTACTTTCAAAGATGAAATAGGTAAGTTTGTTATGGTATACCTTGATGACTTGACCGTCTTTTCCAAGCATCACCCTGATCATGTGCACCATTTGCAACAAGTGCTAGAATGATGCCACTAGAATGACATTTCTCTAAATCCCAAAAAGTCTATTTTTGGAGTAACAAAAGGGAAGCTTGTAAGACATTGTATCTTGAAAAGGCATAAAGATTGACTTAGAAAGAGTAAAATCTATTCAGGTGCTTACCTTGCCCACAAGTAAGACTATAGTTCACTCTTTCTTCAGAAAAGTGAAATTTTTACGAAGGTTCATCCTTGAGTTTGCTAAGAAGACTCGCCACATTATAAACATGATGAAGAGAAAGGTCACTTTCAGCTAGACTGAAGAAGAAAAATTGGCATTTCAAGACATCAAGACAACTATTACTCACATCCCAATTATGGTTTGTCCAGATTATACCAAGGATTTTACCATATACAGTTATACTTCTGAGCACACACTTTCAACAATTCTAGTTCAACAGAACATAGAAGGTGTGGAATCCCCATATCTTTCATGAGTTGTCCTCTCAAAGCTCATAGACTGAAGTATTCAAACATGGAGAAACATGTTTATTCAATGGTAAAGGCCGTATAACACTTCCATTTTTACATCTTGAATTCACAAGTTACTACCCTAGTTCCTGATACCACAGTTAAATCCATATTAACTCAACAAGAATTTGGAACCAAAAGGGGAAATTAGATTGCTAAAATCTAGGAGTTTGATCTCATTATCAAACTAATAAAGCTTGTATGAGGAAGAGGCCTTTGCCAATTGATTGCTGACAATAGACCCAAAGAAGCAGGGCATGAAGAAATAGAAGTAGAAAAGATGCCAATAGTCCTCTTTGTCTCCACCACAAATGAGTGGTATTCGAATATTGCTCATTTCCTTACCTATGGCGAGTGTCCTGCTAACCTGCTTCATAAAGAAATTAGGGCTATTAAATTGAAAGCTACCAATTTTGTCTTGTGAGACAATAGTCTGTATAAGAGGAGCCTTGATGGAGTGTTCCTTCGCTGCGTGGATAAAGAACAATAGAACCAACTTTTGAAGTTCTTCCATAATCTGGCATGTGGAAGACATTTGTTTACTCTTATAACTACCCATAAGATTCTATGAGCTAGGTATTACTAGCCTACTTTGTTTCAAGATGCATACAAATGGGTATGAAAGTGTGAATTATGCCAATAGTTCATTGGAAGACCCAAATTAGTTGCTTTACCTCTTAAGCTAGTGGTGATAGAAGAGCCATTTTAGCAATGGGGAATCGATTTCATTGGTGCTGTAAACCCATCTTCAAGTGTTAGACATGATTATGTCCTCACAGCCATAGATTACTTCACCAAATGGGTGGAAGCATTTCCAACCAAGCATGCTACTTCAGAAGTAGTATGTGATTTCCTCAAGGAAAACATCATTTCTAAGTTTGGGGTCCCAACTAAGATTATAACAGACAATGTAGCTTGTTTCTCTTCTCATGAGATCACTCAATTTTATTTTTACTATGGGATTACCCTCTCCCACTCCTTTGATTATTTTCCAAAAAGGAATGGCCAAGCTGAATCAAGTAACAAGAACCTTGTGACTATCATCAGGAAGTTGGTGGATGACAACCAACAAACATGGCATAAAGCATTGGTGATGCTTTATGGGCAGATAGAATTACACCCAAGAGGGTGATAGGTATGTCACCATTCCAACTTTTGTATGGTCTTAATGCAGAGATACCAATCACCCTAGAATTGCCAGCACTAAAATTAGTAAAGGCAGTCGAAGATCATGCATATGAAAGCTCCATCAATAAGAGGATCATGTGCTTAACTGAGATGGATGAGAAGTGTGTTGGTCCCCAAAAGTGTCAATCATTTTTGGAACAACATATGATCTATTCTTGGACCTGTAGGGCCAAAATTCCTCTCTTCCCCTTCTCAAAATTTATTCAGGGGCTTTCAAATTCCTAATTTTTTAAAGCTTTTTCAGCAAAGGGGCTTAGCCAAATAAATGGAATGAGCCGTTGAACCTTGAACCGCTTCAAAGTTCAATGGTTCACAGGTTCAAAATTTTAAAGGCTGCCCTAGTTAAGGAAAGAAGCGTGTGCAAAAGTGAGAGTCAGGCGGATGCTACCAAGTGTCATCAACTGAGGCCATTATACTTTGTTTCGAGAAGTGGTGGAAGCTGCCACCTATCCCTTAAAGAGATCGACAGAAAGTGCCAAGTGTTAACAGTGAAATGTTCCAGTGATAAGAGGCAGAATATGCCACGTGTCAAAGGATGGGGGCCCCTCAAATGCAAAGATAGAATCAAAGGGAGGTGACTTCCTTTAGACAAATTGTCTGAAGGAATTCCTTCAGACATTTTGTTCAAAGGAAATAAAGGGACCAACAACCCTCCAAAGAAATTGAAGCCCGAAGGCTACCTAAAAGATCCAGAAGGACAGAGACCCTTGTGGAGGGACACTTGACATATAAAATAGACCCTATTCAAGATCTCGAAGGGCAAGTTCCCTTTAGGAAGGGTCGAGCCTCAAAAGTGTAGTGGAAGCTGCCAAGTGTCACATGCCAAGACATAATTTCAAATGAAGCTTCATAGAGTGGAATGCACCACATGTCCCATCCCAGTGTAGCAGAAACTACCACATGTCTGCATCCATGCCTCCAACCTCTAACAAGTCTCAAGGCCTATTATTAGAAGCTTATTTCAAAGCCACAGATGCTACCATGTGTCCTCACCTACATCATAGAAAAATGACAAGCCTGTAAATGTCAAAATTGGGGTGAATGGCTAGCCATTAACCTTCAAAGGAAGAGAGACCCGTAGATGTCAAAATTGTTGCAGTGAAGCATCTGATTGATCCTTGTAGGCTTACAACATGGACTTGATGCATTCAAAGACCCTAAGGTTGGGACCAAGAGAAGGAAGAGTCAAAGAGGGAAACTCAGTGGGAGTTAATTCCAGTAGGTGAAGTAGTTTGTCAGGTAGATATTTGGGGCCTACAAATAAAGTGTAGCTTGTTTGTCTCCTTTGAATTAAAGGTAGAATAGACATTTGCACAGCTAGGTAGGTGATGGAATGAGAGATTTATACTTGGGAGGAGGCACTAAAGATGAATCAACATGTCACAGTTAAGGCAATCACCTTACTCCAGTGTGGCCCTTCCTGACAAGACCAAGAATGCATCCAAGGCATTGAATACACTAAATGGGTCACTCTATGGGAAAAAGTGCCAAGCCTCCCTCAAGCCTCTATATATTGTAATCTCTTTTATTATTTTAAAGGAGATATTCCCCTTACTAGAAGTGAAACTCTACCCAAATTGAAAGGCATTGCTGAGACTTTGAGCTTAGATTGTAGTTCATATTTCTTTGATTGAATGAGAAAGCAAGTTACTTGCAGACTTTGTGTTGTTATAGCTTGTGCTACATTAAGATTTTGTTCGTATGTCTGTCTTCTGAAAGCATTATTTTTTATTTGATTTAATAAGCAGAACTAGTGGAGGTGATAAGGAAGGTGTCCTGGAGCCAACTACTTTTAGACTTTGCACTATCATAGTTGTCTTCAGTGTGCATTTTTCTTTTCTATTTCTATGTAAAGGACCTTGGGATGACTTTGTGCCACCATTGTTCTTCGTATCTCACTCTTGGGTAGTTGAGGTGGAAACTTTGTGTTCTATTTCATACTTCTGGTTATTGTGCCCTTTTTTCACCTTTTACTAGAAAGAGTCCTACTATTTTCAAGAATAAGCACTTCTAAAAGAAGAGAAGTGCCTTCTATCGCTTCATCAGGGTTTCTACTATCCAAGAAGGGATCTGGCTCTTGGCTAAATGTTACTTCTGAAAGAAGAGAAGTGTCATCACCAATCACCCAGTATTTCCCATCTGTTGTTAGCATCATCTCTAAAAAAAGAGAGATGGATGGTTTATCCCACCCCTGTGTTTTAATTTCTACATATATTTATAGTATATAGCTTTGTATATTTAATAGGGAACCTCCCCTTGATGAGAGGAGAGATTTGTCCCCTGTTGATGTTGTAAACTTACACACCAGGATGACCCATCTCCCTATGCTATGGTGATAGGAACTATTTTGGTCACTAGTTAGCTGGCTGACAAAATATTCACCCAACATAGTGAACTATGGTGGTGAACTAAATTTCTGTGCATCAAAGTCTAGTGAAGAAGCTCTTTGACTAGATAACAAAAACTTGTGATTTCTAAATTGGAGAAAAGGAGAGAACCAAAGGGAATGCATGGGAAGTTCAATTCCCTATGGAAAGGCCCATTTACTATCCATCAGCTCAATTGTGAAAATATTTTCCTATTGAAGTATCAAGATGGCACGCCCTTTTCTCTACCTCACAATGGCTAGCATCTGAAGCACATGATTCTTGAAGTATCAAATAAGATCATCTGTACATATGTATATTTGTATAGTCTTTAGTTCTATTTTATGCTTTTTATTTTCATTTTTGGCACCTTTCTTTTTGGTTAGCATGAATCCGTAGCCCAATGGCATACATAAAGGCATTAGAGATTCTAGTTTCTACTCCCCTCAGTTGTTTCAAAATTTTAACTAAAGGAAGTTCCCCAACTGGAGCCAGCTATTGTTCCCAAAATTTGTCACTCACTTTTAGGACAACATATGAACTATTTTGGTCCTACATGCCAAAATTCTCTCTTCCCTTCTCAAAAATTATTCTGAGCAATCAAATTCTTCATTATTCAAGCTTTTTCAGCTAAGAGACTCATGGGTTTAATAGGTTCAACAACTTCAATAGGCGAGCTCTCACAAAGAAACAAGTTTCTAACACTTAGTCAATTTTAAGGTTGGTTCAACGTTGAGGTTAAACCAAAAGGTTCAATAGGTTCAAAGGTTTAATGACGTCAGTAGACTTAAAGAGTTAAGTGCTTTGGCAAAATTTCAAAGTTCAACGGCTTTAAAAGACTTAGAAGGAAAGAAGGCTTTGAAGAGTAAAGAATGAACCGTTGAACTGTTGAACCTTGAACCAAAATGGTTCAATGGGTTCAAAGGTTCAACGAGTTTAATAAGATCAAAAGACATAAATGAAAGAAGGCTTTTAACAAAATATTAAACCATTGAACCAAAGTTGGTTCAATCGGTCGGTTCAATCGAACAGTTCAAAGGAGTCCCCCAAAGCCCAAAGGGCAAGTGCCCTTATGAAGGGTAGTGAAAAAAAAGGGCAAGTGCCCTTGTGGAGGGAAGTGAACAAAAGGGAACACAAAAATATCCTTTAGAAATTTTTTTCATGGCTAATTTTACAAGGAAAATCCTTCAGACAAAATGTTCGAAGGAATTCTTTCAGACAATTTGTTCAAAGGAATGATCAAAGGCCCGCAGGCTTGTTCTACGAACTCGATAGACATGCTTATGTAGACTCTACAGACATGCTTCTATGGAATTTGTAGAAATGTTTCTATAGACTCTAGAAGCTTGATTATATGGACTCTATAGGCTTGTTTTTATAGACTCTGTAAGCTTGTTTCTACGGACTCTGCATGCTAGTTTCTATGGACTCTACATGCTTGATTCTACAGACTCTATAGACATGCTTCTATGGACTCTATAGGTTGGTTTCTACAAACTCCACAGGATTTGAAGAAGAAGGCCACCCGAAGGACCTCAAAGGGTAGGTACCCCTGTAGGGGGCTCTCAGTGACCAGGAAATGGATCTTTCTCAAGGCCCGAAGAGACACCTTCCCTTCAGGGGGTTCCAAAGATATAAAGCTGAAGGAATTTCAAAGCTTTGAAAGACTTAGAAAAAACAAAATCTTCTAAGAAAGAGGATGAGCCATTGAACCTTGAACCAAAATGGTTCAATGGGTTCAACGGGTTCAAAAGTTCAAAGAAAGCTCTGAGTAAGGAAAGTGAATGAACCAAAGAAGCAATGGAACCAAGGAGCCGAGAAGGCCACCTGAACCATTAAACTAGTGAACCAATGATGTCCTCGTGGATGTTAAATTTAGGGTAATCAAATATCTGTTGATTTTCAAATGTGGCACAAAACCTACAAATAAACTCAGCAATCAGGTGAAGAGGAAGCCAAAAGAGCCAGAAGAAAGGGAAAAGATAGCTTGAGAGCTCAAATTGCAACAAGAAAGAAGGAAAGACCAGAAATATCTACGTAGGAGTTATTTATAGTAGGTGGAATAGTCCACCAAGTAGAAATCTAAGATCACAAGCATTAAAAGGTGTGGCCTATTTTTCTCCCTTGGAATAAAAGTGAGGGGACAGTCGTGTACATATTTGGAGAAAGACCAAACAACCCATGCTGAGGAGAAGATATTTGAGATGAATTGACATGCCATAGTTAAGGCAGACGCCCTATTCTAGCATGGCCTCTTTGACTGAACTAAAAGTGCATTCAAGGCATTAAATGTAGTATGGGCCATTCCATGAAAGAAAGCACCAAGTCTTCCTTGGTTGTTATATATTATAATCTCTTATTTTATGCACAAGGGGATCCTTTTGGTAAAAGAAGCAAAACTCTACCAAAATTGAAAGGTGATTACTGAGACTTTGAGCTTAGATTGTTGATCATATTTCTTTATTTAAATGAGAAAGAAGGTTACTTTTAGACTTTGTGCTATTATAGCTTGTGTCATTAAGAAGATTGCTCTTATGTCTATTTTCTGAATGCATGCTTGTCCATTTTAATGAAATAAGCAAAACTAGTGGAAGTAATTAGGAAGTTGTCCTAAAGCAAACTATAGACAGACTTTGTGCTCCCAAAATTGTCTTTAGTGTGTGTGTTTTTAAGTTTCTTTCTATGTAAAGAATTTTGGGATGACTTTGTGCCCCCATTATCCTTCATATTTCACTCTTTGGCAGTTGAGGTGGAAACTCTGTGCTACACCTCATTCTGCTAGTTACTGCACCCTGTTCTAGTTACAGTTACTTGTCACCTATCAGAAAGAATTGTTGTTTACTGCAAGACCACTTTTGAAAGAAGGAAAGTGCCTTTAGTGTTTTCACTTGGATTTCTCCTTTATTTGTGAACATCATCTCTAAAAAAGAGAGATGGATGGTGTTGTCCTACCCCTAAGTGTTATTTTTTGCATATATATAGTATATAGCTCCTCATAGTTACAGGGAACCTCCCCTTGATGAGAGGAGAGATTTGTCCCCTTTTGATGTGGTAAACTTGCACACCTGGCTGACCAATCTCCTTATGATATGGTTGAAACAACCTATTTTTCCCATCAATTATCTGGTGACAAAATATTTACCCAATAGTTTTTTGGCGACTCTGATGGGGATCGACGAGCATTTCCAGTCCTTTTCTAGTCTATTCAAATTGAAGCATTTCATATCACTGGGGAATGACATGAAGTAGGAAAGAACACTGCCATTTTTATTATACATTCTGGCAAGTCCATGCTATAAAAGAAGCCAGAGAGCGCAAGGTGTTTTTGACCCTATTTTTGAGTTAGTGCAGCAGGGCAATTTTGATATATTTCCTCCACAACTTCAAGGTCAACGAACTAAGAGTCTTCCTCCTACCAATATCAGGTCACCACTACAAGGTAGAGCTTATTTTTATGCTATTAGCAAAGCTTTGCCTATACATACTCCACCCATATTTTTTATCCCCACTTTTCATAATCAAATCATGGCAGTTTAAGGCCTCTAGGATAACTCTTTTGGCCCACTCAATTTAACTCCACCCCTACATGAGCTACCACACAATTCAAAGAAGATTTTATGTAATTATTTGGTGATGGGAGAGTTCATCCTGATGAACACATTATAGCTTTTAGCATAGCCTATGGTGTGATAGGCATGGAATATGAAGATGTGGCAGTCAGGCTATTTGTGAAAACATTGCAAGATGTTGCTGCAAACTAGTTCTATCATCTGTAGGCCTAGACTGTGACTGACTGGAACACTCTCAAAGCTAAGTTCAAAGCAAGGTTCAAGCTTGTAGAAGATGTGCATGCCCTATCGGTCGAGCTCACACAAATGAAGAAAGAACCTCATGAACCTATGAGGGACTTCATTGCCAAATTTGACAAGCTAAGGAATAAGATTCTTATAATTGCTCAGCCAACACCTGATAACCTTAAATTTTTCTTCATCAACTCATAGCTATCTGAAGTGAGTTTTCTACTGAGACGTGCTAGCCACATAGACCTTGCTGTTGCTTAAGGTTTGGCCATTGAGGTAGAAGATGACCTTATCTTGGCAGAAAAGATAAGGAGAGATCCTAAGAGAAGTAAATCTTCTTCATCTTTTGAATATCCATCTACAGGCACCACTGATCCAATGGTGCAAAAGCTGGAAAATGAGTTATCAGCTCTCAAAAAGCAAATGTCTCAAGAGATGTCATCTGCTCCTTCATACAAATATATACCAAAGAGGACATTCCCTAATTAGTCATACCAAGGCAATGATGCCAGGAATCAAGGGCATCCAAATCATCTTCCTCCTCCTTAGGGGAAATTGGCCATTGAAGCACTTCCAACCAATTCATCAGTTGGATATCTTGAAGTAGAATTAGATTTATCTTTCCAGCTTGAGTTAAACCTAGAAGATGATGCTACTCTCTTCATAGAGGGAGAAGAATAATTAGCTAGCAACTCCAATATTGGTTTCTTAAATTACTAGGATGAACCCAAAAGTGAAGATAAAGTAGTTCAGGGATCATACGTTGTGTTCACCCAGTCTAAGAACCAATCAGCCCAGCAAGCTAATAAATAGAAAATAGAGGAGCGAGTTTAGCTTGCAATGTCAATTGCCAAATGAGGAACTTCTCTACCTTTCCAACCAAAGGACCCAGTGAGTAATAAAAAAGTAAGTACTTCAAGTATGCCTTCACCTTCAACTTCAATTTCACAGATCAATCCTCCCCCCTAAAAATCTAAAGGATGAACTGCATTTCCTTACTCTTAATTTATTTTAGACATTTGACATAGTTGACCCTGTCAAAAAAACTAAAATTCAAATGTTTGAATTTGAATTTCTACAATCTAACCCTGAGCAGTTGGATAAGTTGGTTCAATATGTAAAGAACCAAATCGCCCCTGTAGGACAAGATGTTAGAAAGGTAACTCGTGATTCCCTAAGGAACATGTCCACCCCAAATAATCTTGTCATTACTCCTCCTACTGCTCCTTAGAAGACTGAACCATTTTATGTCTCCCTATTGATAAATGGACACCAGCTAAACAATTACATCATAGACTCAGGTGCATTTGACAATGTCATGCCTGCCAAAGTGGTGGAATCCCTTGGTCTCACATTGACCAAGACATTTGGGAGATGTCTCTCCATGGAGAACAAATAAGTGCCACTATTGGGACAAATCAAGGATGCCCAATTTGCATTTGTAGCATTTTTTTAGACAAGAGGATCAAGATGATAGTCTTGGTGGCTGACATCTCAGCCTCATACAACATCTTTCTTAAGATTTTTTTTTGCAAAGACATTAGTGATGAATTAAGTATGGACCTGTCTGAGGCAAGAATCCTAGTCAAAGGCATTATGCAGAGATTGCTCCTTGAGAAGGAAGTAAAATATGTGGTTACTCAAACATCAGGACCTAAAGCTCAAATTCTATTTGAGTCTTTCAGCATGGATAATTACTTCCTGATTACAGATGATTTTTTTATCTTAGCTAATGGAACTTCTGAAAATGACAATCTAAAAGTTGGTTTAGATAAAATGGTAGAAGACATGAGAGAGCACAGTGCAAGCCCATAATAACTCTCCCCTCAACATAAAGAGAAATCTAAGGAAAAATTAGCTACTGATGATGTCTAGATTCTAGAATTTGATAGAAGTTATTCCTCTACCAGTTTAAGAGCTAGGATTATGTTGATATCTCCTCAAGGAGATATTTTTCCTTCTTCATACAAGTTACAAAGTAGTAATACTAACAATATTGTTGAATATGAATCATTGCTACTTGGATTAAAGACCGCTCAAGACAAGGGCGTCAAGCTCCTTCATGCTAAAGGAGATGCTGAGCTAGTGGTTTGTCAGGTGAGAAACCTGTACCAAACCAAAAATAAGAGATTACACCACTATCACAATCTAGTTTGGGATTAAATTGAAATCTTTGATACTTTCAGTATCTCTATAGTGCCCAAGGAATTCAATGATTGAGCTGATGCATTAGCTATTTCTGTAACTCTTTTGATTCTTCACTCAAATTTTAAAGGAGATAGGTACACTATCAAACTGGTCTTTTGACCAAGTGTTCCTGATAATGCTAATCATTGGCAAGTGTTCAATGGCAACAACTAAATCATCACCTTTTTGAAACAAAAAGATAGATTTGAATAGCTTCACTTCAAAAGCAGTGAGCCTCAAAAGCTTGATCCAACTCCTAAATCAAGTTTAGACATAGGTGAGAAATTCCTATAGCTAAAGGGGAATAAAATTCTCAAAGAATTGGATTCCCTTGAGAAGTTGTTTGACAAGCATGATAGGTTTATCAAACAACAACAAATGGATTCAAGCTCCTCTTAAGAGTTTGATCAGATAAATTTGGGTACCAAAGAAAATCCTAATATGGTGAACATTGGGAAGTGTTGCACTCCAGAGGAGAGACTCAAATTTGCTAATCTACTTCACCACTACATGGATGTTTTGGCATACTGTTATGATGATCTGAAGTTGTTCAAGCCTGAAGAAATTTGCCATGAAATTCCTCTCAAGGGTGATTCAGTGCCTTACAAGCAAAAATCTAGGTAGTACAATCTGAAGATATCAAGTAGTATCTGTCTGAAATATAAAAAATGTTGAATGCTAGGATAATTTTTTCAATCCATCATTCCACATGGATTGCAAACATAGTCCCTATGAGGAAAAAAAATGTCAAAATTCACCTCTATGTGGACTTCAAAAATTTGAATCAGTCATCCTTAAAGGATAACTATCCTCTACCCATCATGGACCAAGTTCTTCAAACAGTGACCAATACAGAGATGTTATCAATGTTAGACAGCTTTTTTGGATACAATCAAGTTAAAGTTGGTGAAGTAGACCAACACAAGACTACCTTCACCATGCCTTGGGGCACCTTTGCATATCAAAGAATGCTATTTGGCCTAATAAATGTTGGCACCACTTTTCACAGAGTAATGGACCTTACTTTCAAAGATGAAATGGGTAAGTTCATTATGGTATACTTTGATGACTTAACCATCTTTTACAAGCATTGCCCTGATCATGTGTGCTATTTGCAAAAAGTGCTAGAACGATGCCGCCAGAATGGCATTTCTCTAAATCCCAAGAAGTCTATTTTTGGAGTAACAGAAGGGAAGCTTCTCAGACACATTATATCTTGAGAAGGCATAAAGATTGACTCTAAAAGAGTTAAATCCATCCAAGAGCTAACCCTACACACAAGTAAGACTGTAGTTCACTCTTTCTTCAAAAAAGTGAATTTTTTACGAAGGTTCATCCTCGAATTTGCTGAGAATACTTGCCACATTTTAAACATGATAAAGGGAAAGGCCACTTTTAGTTGGACTGAAGAAGGCAAATTGGCATTTTGAGACATCAAGATAGCTAATGCCCATGCCCTAATTCTAGTTTGTCTAGATTATACCAAGGATTTCACCATATACAATTATGCTTCTGAGCACACATTTTCAACAATTCTGGTTCAACAGAACAAAGGTGTGAAATCTCCCATATTTTTCATGAGCTTTCCTCTCAAAGATCATGAACTGAAATATTCAAACATGGAAAAGCATGCTTATGGAGTGGTAAAGACAGTAAAGCACTTCCATTTTTACATCCTGAATTCACAAGTTACTGCCTTGGTTCCTGATACCACAGTTAAATCCATATTAACTCAGCAAGAGTTTGGAACCAAAATGGGCAATTGGATTGCTAAAATCTAGGAGTTTGATCTCATTATCAAACTAATGAAGCTTGTATGAGGAAGGGGCCTTTGCCAATTGATTACTAACAATAGACCCAAATAAGTAGGGCATGAAGAAATAGACATAAAAGACACACCAATAGTCCTCTTTGTCTCCACCACGAATGAGTGGTATTCGAATATTGCTCATTTCCTTACCTATGGTGAGTGTCCTACTCACCTGCCTCATAAAGAAAGGAGGGCTATTAAATTGAAAGCTAGCAATTTTGTCCTATGGGACAATGGATTGTATAAGAGAGCCTTGATAGAGTGTTCCTTCGCTGCATGGATAAAGAATAACAAAACCAACTTTTGAAGTCCTTCCATAATCTAGCTTGTGGAGGACATTTTTTTGC
The DNA here is from genome assembly GCA_037957365.1 of Torreya grandis. Taxonomy (NCBI): domain Eukaryota; kingdom Viridiplantae; phylum Streptophyta; class Pinopsida; order Cupressales; family Taxaceae; genus Torreya; species Torreya grandis. The sequence goes on along the minus strand of JARHVA010002908.1, from coordinate 709,051 downwards.
TCCTGTAACTGCCCATAAGATTCTACGAGCTAGGTATTACTAGCCTACTTTATTTCAAGATGCATACAAATGGGTATGAAGGTGTGAACTGTGCCAACAGTTCATTGAAAGACCTAAGTTAGTTTCTTTGCCTCTTAAGCCAGTGGTGATAAAAGAGCCATTTCAGTAATGGAGAATTAATTTCATTGGTGTTGTAGACCCATCTTCAAGTGTTGGACATGATTATGTCCTCACAACCACATATTACTTCATCAAATGGGTGGAAGCAATTCCAACCAAGCATGCTACTTTAGAAGTAGTATGCGATTTCCTTAAGGAAAACATCATTTCTAGGTTTGGGGTCTCAACCAAGATTATGATAGACAATACAACCTATTTCTCTTCTCATGAGATCACTCAGTTCTATTTTTACTATGGGATTACCCTCTCCCACTCCTTTGATTATTTCCCATAAGGGAATGGGCAAGCTGAATCAAACAACAAGAACCTGGTGACCATCATCAGGAAGCTGGTGGATGATAACCAACAAACATGGCATAAATCATTGGGTGATGCTTTATGGGTAGATAGAATTACACCCAAGAGGGTGATAGGTATGTCACCATTCTAACTTTTGTATGGTCTCAATGTAGAGATACCAATCACCCTAAAATTGCTAGCACTAAAAGTGACAAAGGCAGTCAAAGATTAGACATATGAAAGCTCCATCGATAAGAGGATCATGTGCTTAACTGAGCTAAATGAGCAGTGAACTATGGTAGTGGACCAAATTGCTATGCATCAAAGTCTAGTGAAGAAGCTATTCGACCAAAATGCAAAAACCTATGATTTCTAGATTGGAGATCAAGTCCTGTTATGGGGTAAAAGGAGAGAACCAAAGGGAATGCATGGGAAGTTTGATTCTCTATGGAGAGTCATGTTTACTATCCATCAGCTCAATGGTGAAAATAGTTTCCTATTGAAGTATCAATATGGCACGCCATTTCATCTACCTCACAATGGGCAGCATTTGAAGCATTTCAATTCTTGAATTATCAGATAAGATCATCTGTACATATGTATATTTGTATAGTATTTAGTTCTATTTTGTGCTTTTTGTTTTCATTTTTGGCACCTTTATTTTTGGTTAGCATGACTCTGTATCCCAATGGCATACTTAAAGGCATTGGAGATTCTAGTTTCTACTCCCCTTAGCTGTTTAAAAATTTCAACTGAAGGCAGTTCCCCAATTGGAGCTAGCTGTTGTTCCCAAAAATCTGTCACTCACTTTTGGGACAACATATGAACTATTTTGGTCCTACAAGCCAAAATTATCTCTTCCCTTCTCAAAAATTATTTTGAGTATTAAATTCTTCAATATTCAAGCTTTTTCAGCTAAGGGACTCACAGATTCAATAGGTTCAACAATTTCAATAGGCGAGCTCTCACAAAGAAACAAGTTTCCAACACTTAGTCAATTTCAAATTTGGTTCAATGATGAGGTTCAACTAAAAGGTTCAACAGGTTCAAAGGTTCAATGATGTTGGCAGACTTAAAGAGTAAAGTGCTTTAGTAAAAGTTCAAAGTTTAACTGCTTCAGCAAGTTCAATGGCTTTAAAAGACTTAGAAGAAAAGAAGGCTTCGAAGAGTAAAGAATGAACTGTTGAACTGTTGAACCTTGAACCAAAATGGTTCAATGGGTTTAAAGGTTCAATGAGTTTAATAAGATTAAAAGACTTAAACAAAAGAAGGCTTCAAACAAAAGATTGAACCATTGAACTGTTGAACCAAAGTTGGTTCAATCGAATGGTTCAAAGGAGTCCCCTAAAGCCTAGATGGAAACTACCCTTGCGGAGGGTAGTGAGCAAAAGGGTAAGTGCCCTTGTAGAGGGCAGTGAATAAAAGGGAACAAAAAGATATCCTTTGAAAATATTTTTTACAGCTAATTTTACAAGGGAAATCTTTCAGACAAAATGTCTGAAGGAATTCTTTCAGACATTTTGTCCAAAAAAATGATCAAAGGCTTGTAGGCTTGTTCTATAGACTTTGCAGACATGCTTCTATAGACTTTGTAGACATGCTTATATAGACTCTGTAGACATGTTTTTATGGACTCTATAGGCTTGATTCTATGGACTCCATAGGCTTGTTTCTATGGACTCTATAGGCTTGTTTCTACAGACTCTGCAAGCTAGTTTCTACGAACTCTGTAGGCTTGATTTTACGGACTTTGTAGACATTCTTCTACAGACTCTACAGGCTAGTTTCTATGGACTCCATAAGATTTGAAGAAGAAGGCTGCCTGAAGGACCCTGAAGGGCAGATACCCTTGTGGGGAGCTCTCGGTGACTAGAAAATGGACCTTTCTCAAGTCTCGAAGGGACACCTTCCCTTAGGGGGGTTCTAAATATATAAAGCTGAAAGAAGTTTAAAGCTTTGAAAGACTTAGAGAAAACAAAGGCTTCTAAGAAAGAGGATGAACCGTTGAACCTTGAACCAAAATGGTTCAATGGGTTCAATGGATTCAAAAGTTCAAAGAAAGCTCCGATCAAGGAAAGTGAATGAACTAAAGAAGCGATGGAACCAAGGAGCTGAGAAGGCCACCTGAATCGTTGAACCAGTGAACTAATGACATCTTCATGGATGTCAAATTCAAGGTAATGAAATATTTGTTGATTTTCAAATGTGGCACATAACCTAAAAATAAACTCAGCAACCAGCTAAAGAGGAAGCTAAAAGAGCCATCAAAGAGGTAAAAGATAGCTTGAGAGCTCAAATTACAACAAGAAAGAGGGAAATACCAAAAATATCTATGTAATAGTTATTTTTAGTAGGTGGAACAGTCCACCAAGTAGACATCTGAGCTCGTAAGCATTAAAAGGTGCAGCCTATTTTTCTCCCTTGAAATAAAAGTGAGGGGATAGACATGTACATATTTGGAGAAAGACCAAACAATCCATCCTGAGGAGAAGATATTTGAGATGAATTGACATGCTACAGTTAAGGTAGATGCCCTATTCTAGCATGGCCTCTTTGACTGAACTGAAAGTGCATTCAAGGCATTAAATGCAGCATGGGATGTTCCATGAAAGAAAGCACCAAGTCTTCCTTGGCTGCTATATATTGTAATCTCCTATTTTATGCACACGGGGATATTTTTGGTAAAAGAAGCAAAACTCTGCCAAAATTGAAAGGCGATTATTGAGACTTTAAGCTCAGATTGTTGATCATATTTCTTTATTTGAATGAGAAAGTAGGTTACTTTTAGACTTTGTGCTGTTATAGCTTATGTCATTTAGTAGATTGCTTTTATGTCTATTTCTTGAATGCGTTCTTATCCATTTTAATGAAATAAGTAGAACTAGTGGAAGTAATTAGGAAGGTGTCCTAAAGCCAACTGTGGAGAGACTTTGTGCTCCCACAATTGTCTTTAGTGTGAGTGTTTTTATGTTTCTTTATGTGTAAAGGATTTTGGGACAACTTTATGCCCCCATTATCCTTCATATTTCACTCTTTGGCAGTTGAGGTGGAGACCTTGTGCTACACCTCATTCTGCTAGTTACTGCACCCTATTCTAGTTACAGTTACTTGTCACCTATCAGAAAGAACTGCTGTTTGCTGCAAGACCACTTCTAAAAGAAGAGAAGTGCCTTTAGTGTTTTCACTTAGATTTATCCTTTGTTTGTGAACATCATCTCTAAAAAAAGAGAGATGGATGGTGTTGTCCTACCCCTGAGTGTTATTTTTTTCATATATATATATATATATATATATATGTAGTCTATAGCTCCTCATAGTTATAGGAAACCTCCCCTTGATGAGAGGAGAGATTTGTCTCCTTTTGATGTGGTAAACCTACACACTTGGCTGACCAATCTCCTTATGTTGTGGTTGAAATAACCTATTTTTCCCATCAGTTAGTTGGTGACAAAATATTCACCCAACAGAGTGCACAATAGTGATTATCCCAATGTCCATTGATTTTATGATAATTGTAATATGGGTTGTTTCTTATTATTTATAAATGATGTGTTGGATGATGTTGAGTAGGAGGAAGGGTGATCATTCCTATGTCTAGTATTGTAAAAAATATATCATGAGACCTATTTCTGTTTGAAAATTGTATGGCCCCATTATTGGTGTTCTATGCTCTATTCATTATGGAAGATGCTCTATGAAGTGGATCTTTGCCTTTGTCAAGTATCTTGATTGGTGGTTTTTGTTCTAATTTTTATTTAGGCATATGTGTATCAGCTATTTGTATCATATTGGATGATTTTTATTTTAACATACCTATATCCAAATCTCACTCATCAAAATTTATCTCTGAAAGTAGCTCTATTAATCCCAACTCTTGTTCTAATGTGATAAGATTATTGCATAAGTGTCACAATTATTTAGATGTCTCATTTAACAATTTATCCTTAAGAGGGAAGTTGAGATGTCCAACAAAGATATATTATACCTATAAATCTATTGGGTAGTAGATCAATTATTTCATGCATGATTTGAATCATAGAATGTAATCATTTACTATTCCATACCCACCCTCGTGTAGTGAAAGCAACCTCTCATATGTGACTCAAGGCCCCTTATAATGAATATAATTCATGATAAAGACTTATTATAACTCATTGTATGTATGCAGTGAGCCAATGGGGAGTGAATGAAGGAACTAATTTAAGGCAAGACCCTATAGGGTCTATGGAAATAACTATAAGAGAAACAAACTGCTACTAACATGTTCCATAGCTTTCCTATAAGATTTAAGGTGAATGTATGGGTCTTCATGTCTATTGAAATTTGGTAATAGTGGTATTTGAAACTACTTTGGTAACTTTGTATTGGAGATTCTACGTGGGATAGAATTGACATGAATAACATTATCATCAACCCAAGAGTAGTGTGCTTTACTTTCCAAGGTGAGTCAGTGTATTTGATATTGTAAATCACCCATCAAATGCATAAAAGAGATGACCTATTGTGAATGTATAATAACATCATCAAGAGGTTTGTTTAATTCATGAATCTTGTTATTAATTTTATCCATTTGTAAACTACATCAGACACATTTAGTTTTAATCACTATAACCTTTGGAGGTGTGATTGATTGGAATTGGTGAGAGGGAAATGGGTTATCACCCTCATGGAGGTTATATTGAGAAATGGTTTCTACTATAGTAAATGGAGGTGAGGGAGTTTCTTTGGTATATTTGATATTGTTGTTGACCAAATTTGACTTTTAAGTCAAATTAGGGCACTTACAGGTAAAAAATTGACTTTATAGATCTATAAGGGGTGTAATAAAAGTTTAATGGGGTTTATTACATGCTAATTAATGTTATTCAATGATATGTTAGCCTTGGTCATAAATTTCATTAGCCAGCATGTCCTTTTGAGTCATTTAAGGGGTCAAAAAGGTGCATTTAATGTTATGTATAGGTTTATTGTGAAATTTTAAGGTTAAAAAGATGATTTCATGCCCCATGTGTCCACTTAAGTCTTAATAAATTGACATAATTTAAATATGGTAGGTTATGTAGAAGAAAGCGCAGTTTTCTTGAAGGAAAAGAGGAGTTTGACACTTGTACAACCTCCTTGGGAAGTGTGCCACATGGAAAATGGTTAAAAAATTCATCTTAAGCTTCCCCAAGCTTAGTTACATATTTTTTTGATTTGAAAGTTCCATTTTTTTTCTCAAAATTGTTCTACTCCTTTTTCACCCTTCTTGGCAAACATAAGTGGCCTTTAGGTTTTTTATCAGTATGGAAAGCTCAAAAAGTTTCAAGGAAAATCTTTTTGGGAAATTTTTTACACTAAGATACCTTAATTTCCATATAAATGTTTTTTAAAAATGGTGGCCCATGTTTCATGAACCATCCTCATGAAGTTAACCTTTCAAATATGCCTGCTAATCTGTGTACCCTACATGTTTTATTCATGTTTGGGAAGATACGTATAATTCACTTGTTGATTTTGGTTAAAAATCATATTTTATTCCTCATATAATGTTTTTTATTATTTTTTTAATCTTTAAATTTGATTTGATAAGTCCAATAGCTCACTTTCCAAGAAGGTACCACTATGAGTAGTTTCAATCATTTTCCCACTTGTAGAGGTTTGAATTAATACAAAGTATTAATATGAATATTAAATGGTGTCTTCCATGTTGAAATTAATGGGGGTTACCTATTTATAGGTTTTGGTCTCACAACCCCATAGTTTGATAAAAAACCTATGTCTCCACCATGCTAGACCAGTCATTCAACACTCTGCCTACCTTATTCCATATGTATGCAAGTGATATTCACATTGAAAAGGATGTATTGTATCTTGTTTAATTATTTTTTGATGGGGATCATTAATTTTAAGGTTTATTTTGAGTTTATCTACCAATGAGGCCATTTTTCCATCCTTGTTGCTCCATTCTAGATACTCACTTCCCATACATACATCTAATGCACACATAAAAGAACCTTGTTGATGTTATACTGAAGAAATGGGAAGTTTGATGTGTGTCTTTAGCCTCTTAGTATTGTTAAAAGTGTAGTTTATCTCTTAAAAATCATGGAGAGTTCATAAGCATTAGAATATTGCATATTGCCCAAAATTCCCTACTTTATTGCCTATATGGGAAAATGTTCATCTACAGGTACATCAACAAAGATATCAGGGTATTAGAACAAATAAGATTTCCCTAGTGTTAAAAAACATCTAAAGAGGTGAACCATGTTTTCTCTACATAGGTCAAGAGATTAATAAGGTTTAAAGAGCATATATCTAAGGGAAGATGATCATTAAGAGAACTAAATTATCATTTTATGCACTGACTGTAGTCAATGATATCTATAGAGGTTTGAATTTTTAAGAAACTTTGCATTCCAAGATGGTAGTTATAACCATGCCTTCATGATCAAGAATTTATAGATAGTGAAATATAACATTTATGGTTTGGAATCCATTTGATGGATAATGATTTACTATCCTTTCAACTCATTTTCACCTATCGGTCTGTACAACAACCCAATAAGCACCTACAATAAGGTCTTAAGGGGAGAAGTGTCTTAGCCCAAAGAAGAGTAAAATTTGGGTTTAAATGAAACATATAAGTGAGTTCAAAATGACATACATGTTTTATGATCTCAGAGGGGGTTCAAGGAGTTTTATGGGTACCATGACCAAGTGAATAAGGTCATAGACACCTATAGGAAGGTCAATAGGCATATACCACAATAAGTAGACATTGACTTAGCTAATAAAATTTATAAGTTTTGGAAAGAGGATACATAGAGTGGGTAAAATAAAGGACATTGATAGAGTTGAATTTTTTCATTAGTATCTTATATCAATGAAGGTAGACCTAAAACTATAGAGAGGTACACCTACAGTATGCACCGATAGTCAATTATGTTTGACTATCTACATAATGAATAGAGAGAGTCCAATTGGGTGAGCCCAAGTGTGTATTAAGGGTTATACCTTGGAAAAAATATCCCCATGGTTAAATGGTTCTCATGGTTCATGAAATATCTTTATACATCATAACCAAGTCCAATTACATAAGGAAACCTATAGGTAGGGGTCCTTCCAAAGTAAAACATAGTCTTGGGAGTTAAATAGGTGTATGGAGTATGTAAAAAGTAAGGGACTTAACCAAACCCAAGACACCTCCATCATGATTATAAATGACCTAAGGAAGTAACTATATCATGTAAAGCAAGCAATAAAGGGATCTAATCATGCAAAACATAGTCCATTCTTGAAAATCCTGTGCAGTCTACCATAAAAGAAGTTTGTTCTAATTTTTAAGTGGATTGGAGAGTAAAATGACCTAGTAGAAAGTTAATATTTTTTTGAGATTATCCTTTCCATTTGAGGAAGCCTCTCCAATATTTAATTTTTTTTTAATTTTTTCTGAGGAGACAATGGAGTGCCTCTATTTTGTCTTAGACAGAGGGCACTCCCCTCATGCATGAAACCTGCATTTTGAAGAGTAAAAAACATGAAACAAAAGTTAGGGATATATTTAAAGGAGTTATGGAGAGATTAATCACATAAAATTCATCATGGAAAACCTTATATATAGGGATGAATTACAAAAAGAATGTCCAAACACCATAGGTTACAGTCACGCTTAAGAGCAAGAAATAGGCCAAGAAGCCAATTAGTAGATCACTTCTACTTCTATCTCTTAATAAGCATTATAAATCATTTGGATATGTTTTTATGGTGAATTTAGAGATTTATAATATTTAATAGTGCAAGGGAATCCATAAAAACTCATCTTGAGCTTCAAGGACAAGGTAGACCTACTAGGCATGGCTAAGCCTAAAGGTCTAAAAGGAGAGTCATAGTCACATCACCTTGAGATGATATTTTCATCTTATTGAAACATGTTTATGGGATGGATATGGATGTTTTAAAGCTTTTTTAAGACAAAGAGGTTGTAAATAAAGTCAATTCTAGATTTGAGAGAGCACAAACATGAAGGAAAATGTAGAAGGAGCTTGATAGGTTAGGTTTTGAGACTCACATATTTTCAAAGGTTTTGCAAGGGATCTAGAGGAGTTTATGGATGTTATAAAAGGTATTTAAATATTAATTTGTATAATTGGTTGGTAACTCAGATGTCAAACCTTTATGAATGAACCTTAAGAATGAAAACTACTCAAAAACCCTCGAAAACCCTTACAAGGACCAGTTTGTGAAAATGGAATTGGAAAGATAATATTATGGAATATTTTAACTATGAAACCTATTATACCTTGTGGACTCCCTCAAACTACTCCACATGTTTTTTTATGTACGGACCTATACAAACATGGTAGAAATAGGATAGTTTTTACTATTTTTTGTGTTTTTCAAGTTCTATAAGGAATCCGAGCATGAAACCAAATTTGGGAGGAATATATAGACTTGGGATAAAACCTAAAGTTAATTTAATACTAAATATAAACTCTTAAATTTCCAAACTAGGTACTTAAACTCAGCTAGTCAAAACTAGCATAGTGGACAAGCTAGGGAAAAGTGTGAAAATTCAAGTGGATGGATTTTTAAGGTGTCCCTAATGCTTCTAAGGCCATGGAGGGATTTTAAACAGGTCATTAACTTAATTTTATATATTTTCATTAGTATTTTATCTCTTTTTGGAAGCTAAGTGTGTAGGGTGCATGAAAGGAGTGTTTTTTGGACTATAGATGATGATTGCTCCTTTCCACGTGATTCTAGATGACAAAGCATGAAAACAATACATGAAGAGGTATTTATGATGTCATTAAAATTAATTACAATAATTAGACCTGGTACTAATCAGTTATAGTGTTTTCAAAAATAACTAATCATGTAGGTAATTATTTTGAGCTAGAGTGAGGAGTTTATTGCCGACTTTCATGAAGTTTATGACTTGGATTGACACTTGTAGATCTTGACCTTGCATGGTTCATCCAACATGATCTTATCATGCACAAATAAGTTATTTTTATATATTTACAAGTGTACTTGTGACCCTTTTACTTCTCTCTTCTCTTCTCTCTCTCTCAAGTTCTATAAGAACTAGCCATTGTCTTTTATGCTCCACCTGAGTATGGTGAAGCCCTTCTCAAATGTATAACATTTGATAAATAATAATACTAATGTTTACCTCCTCTATTAATTTTATTAGTGTGTTCATTTAAAAATTTTGATTTTGCATAAGTGAAGACTATGGATTTCTTAGCATGTTACTTCATTCTATCATCTATTTATAGTTGGAAAACTTCTTATTACAGGGCATGTGAAGTGTCCTAGGGAATGTATAAGATTTAGTGAGTTATAATATTCATTATTTCCCTCATATGCCTCTTGTCTAGTCCTCCTATCTTTTCACATTCATCCATAACCTCACAATGTAACATTGATGTGAGAAGATGAAGATTAGATAAGTGTATGTTCAGTTGGTTCTTTGATTTCAAGTGTAATATGCCTATGGATAGATGTCATCATGTTATGTTTTGTATCACATCCCTTAGATTAATTTTATTTTAGGTATCCTTCTCTCTTTTCACCCCACAAGATAAGTGTAGTTGCAATCCAAAATGGTACATCAAGGGAGCTATCCCTATTTAGAGATTCACCTTATCCTTAGGCTATCCACAAGCCTAGAGGTGATTCCATTATGACACTTGGATGAGGAGAGCTTTATCATCTCCTCAAAGGGTGAAAATCCAAGTGATAATAGTTTTTGTCATGCTTGGTGGGACTCTTAGGCCAAGAAGTTGAGAGATTTTTGGTGTTGTCTCTCAATAATCAGCCTTTGAAGGTACCTATTCAAAACATCAATGGTGACTATGAAGATATATCAGCTGATCAAGTAGCCTAGGTTATCCTTTGAAGATTGATGGTAACATGTTTTCTTTGTGTTCTTTCTTTCACTAAAGTTTCATGGCTGACTTTGTTGTTGAGTTTTGTTCTCTACAAGTTGGTGAGACATTATAAGCTTGTAACATTCCCCATCAATATGAACAAGTCCTTGCTCAATCTTGTCATGATCCTTACCTACCTCAATATGACATTCATCAAATCTAATATGATCTTTATTAGCCCATGATGAAGTATATCAGTCCTATAGTCATCATTCTCCATGTCTTGCTCTTAGTCAACCTAGCCACTCCTTAAGACAACCCATTTCCATCTTCAATAAGACACTCTTGGGCTATGGAAGGTATATTTTGGATTTTTATACTCAAAGGGGACGTGGTATAGATATTCCTAGTTATCTTATTCATAGGGTGAGAGAAGCATTAGATTTGATCAAAAGAGAGTGGGTACCTAATGAGAGAGCTAATTGGTAAAGGTTCATAAGTGAGATGCTTGATGTGAGTGGTCTAGTTTCTTCCTTAGAGGATAGGATATGAGTTCATGAAATGAAACCTCACCATACCTATTAGCCTTCATATCCACTTCTCCAAGTTTCTTACCAGCCATACATGACCCCTACTCATGAGTCGAATCAAGCCTATCAAAGTCATCTTTTAACAAACCAGTTGGAGGAGATAATTGAAAAGAGAAACCTTATGTTTGAAGATAATCTTGAAAGAAATATTGAGTTGGAAAATATGCATATGTAGTATTCCATGTTGGCAGCAAAGGAAGTGGAGTTCAATCCCTCATTGCCCTCTAACAATTCATCCCCACCATCTCAAAAGGAGACCTATAGTCCCAATATCCTAAGCTAGGTTAAAATAGCAGAGTCATGGGGAAAGAAAGAGGAGAAAAGTCTTGACAAAAAGTGTAAAGTGGAGAAGGAGATTTATTGTAGACCAACCCCTCCCACCCTTCCTAGATCAAAGACTTATAATCCTAACATCCTAAGTTAGAGTAAGATAGTAGAATCATGGGGAAAGAAAGAGGATGAAATTTTGGTTGGTAAGGAGTGTGAAGTGGTGAATGAATTTTATCCTTTGCAATTTCCTCCTACCTTTCATTAAGAAACTTATTGTGTCCCATGTTAGTGCTCATATATTATTTATGTTCATGATGATTCCTATGAACTTCAAGAGAAACTTTTACAAGAAAACCTAGCCAAGCAAATTGAGGAGTTAGAGTCAAATATGAGGTTAATAAATCAAGCTATGATGGAAGGTTTAAAACCAAAAGAATATCTTATTACTAAACACACCCCATCCACCCTTCATCAAGAGCTCCCAAAATAAATCCCAACTTTGCACTCTTAATATGATTTTGAGCCCTATGTTCCACCTCCATCAGCTAGTTACTTTTATCCTCATCCCATTACCCTTTGCTTTGATGGACCTATGGTGTGGGAACCTCAAGAAGATCAATTGGTCAAGGAAAATTCATAAATTTTACTTGAATAAAGTGAAAATTCTTGGCAACCTTATTGGGCTAGGTTACCAGATTTTAAGATGCCTAATCTTGGCATCACTAATAATGAGATTGAAGATCTTGTAGCCCTTGACAAACAAGATCAGATTATGATAGCTGAGGTGTAATTTTAAAACCCTCAAAAGGTTATAAGTGTTGAATAAGATGTGAGATCTTGTGTTGAATCTCCTTTTTTGGTTGATGATGAAGCATACACTCCTTGTGTTGAGGAAGAATTCTTGGAAGAGGTCCTATTAAAATCTAAAGAAGAAGATGAGGGAGTCTCTCTTGTTGTTCTTCTTCATAATACTAATCAAATTGAAGATGATGAATTATGGTAGAAATTTTAAGAAATTTTCAAAGTTTCTTAATCTTTCAAGGGATCTACAACTCCTTTAGAATTGGTTGCAGATGGTAAACAATATGACATTGTTCAAAATGCCATATATGATCAAGATGACATTGTCCAACATGTCATAACTAAGCAAGAGAAAATTCCACATTAGCCTATATAGGTCAAGACAAAGCTCTATAAAGGTGTGATGGAATTTTTAAACCTAAAATAAGATCCTATGCCTAAACACACCCCATCCACCCTTCCTCAAGATCTCCCAAAACAATTCCCAACTTTGCACTCTCAATATGATGTTGAGCCCTATGTTTCACCTCCACCAACTAGTTACTTTTGTCCTCATCCCATCACACTTTGACTTGATGAAGTTCTTGTGTGGGAACCTCAATAATATCAATTAGTTGAAGAAAATTTTGAACTCTTACTTGAAGAAAGTGCAACTCCTTGGCAACCTTATTGGGCTAGTTTATCGGATTTCAAGATTCCTAGTCTTGGCATCACTAAGAAGGAGATTGAAGATCTTGTATAAATTGATAAACAAGATCAGATTATGATAGTTGAGGTGAAATTAAAAAACCCTCAAGAGGTCCTAAGTACTGAAGAAGAGGTGAGCTCTTGTGTTGAATCTCCTTGTTTGGTTAATGATGAAGCTTACACTCTTTGTGTTAAGGAATAAATCTTAGAAGAGGTTTTATTGAAATCTAAAGAATAAGATGAGGGAGTCTATCTTTTTTCCCCTTAATTATGTTGATAAAAGTGAATATGATGAGTTATGATAGATATTTGAATACATTAACAAAGAGTTTGAATCCCTCAAGGGGTTTACAACTCCATTAGAACTGGTTACAAGTGATCGTAAACAAGATGACATTGTTCAAAATGTCATAGATGATCGAGATGAAATTGTCCAACATGTCATAAGTGAGAAAGATAAAATTCCACATCAGCCTATGGAGGTTAAGACAAACCTCTATTGGCCTCAATCTTTTAAAGAACAAGAAATCATTCCTTTTGAGATTATGCCTAAAAAGAAGATGAAAGTTGATCATGAGAAAGAGAGTGGGCACCAACATGAAGTTTGTAAAAATTTTCAAGAAGAATATATCTAAATTTATACCTATTTTTAGATATTCCACATTAGATCAAGTCAAATGAAGTGCCAAGGAATAGGTTTGGTCTATCAAGTGTTCAATCTAAAGAGCAACATGCTTAGCACCGTCATCCATCTCATGCCAAAGAAGGTTTAAAAAAATTTCCCTTTGATATTGGAAATGGAGTTATGCTTAGTTTCTAGTTATATATAATAGTTATTTTCTGATTCCCCTAAGTGTTTTGAGCACATGTGTGTTTTCTCTCTTTATTGTGTGTGTCATTTACTTTATATAGTTGAGGTAGTCATTAGTTGTCTTGTCTTGGTCAATGGTAAAATGTTTCCTTGTTTGTCTCAAAATTTAAATGACTCATAAGCCCAATGTATTGATAAGGCTACTAGTCTACTTAGTACAACAGGCATACTACCCCTATGAGTCCCTAATTTGTTGACTAAATTTGACTTTTAAGTCAAATTAGGGCACCTAAAGGTAAAAACTTGACTTTATAGGTGTATATGGGGTTTAATATGAGTTTCATGGGGTGTGTTACATGTTAATTAATGTTATTCAATGATGTATTAGCCTTGGTCATAAATTTCATTAGCCAACATGTCCTTTTGAGTCATTTTAGGGGTCAAAAAGGTGCATGTAATGATTTATACAAGTTTGTTTGGAAATGTGAATGTTAAAAAATATTATTTCATGCCCAATGTGTCCAATTAAGTCTTAATCAATTGAAAAATTGAAATATGTTAGGTTATGCATAAGAAATGATAATTTTCTTGAAGGAAAAGAAGAGTTTGGCACTTGTACGATCTCCTTGGGAAGTGTGCCACATGGAAAATGGTCAGGTAGTTTCTATTAAAATTACCTAATATTAGTTCCATGTTTTTTTAATTTTAAAGTGACATTTGTTTCTCAAAACCATTCTACTCCCTTTTCACTCTTCTTGGAAAGCATAAGTGACCTTTATGTTTTTGCTTGGTACAGAAAGCTCAAGAAGTTTCAAGGAAAATAATTTTGGGAGTTTATTTTAGACTGAGATACCTTCATTTACATATAAATATTTTTAAAAAATGTGGACTTTTATTCATGAACCATCCTCATGAAGTTAACCTTTCAAATCTTCTTGTTAATCTGTATACCCTGTAGGTTCTGCTATTATTTGGGAAGGTCTGTACAAATAACTTGCTATGTTTGGTTATATAACATATTTAATTCCTCATATAATGGTTTTCATGTTAATTTTCATATTTCAAGTTTATTATATAAGTCCAATAGCTCACTTTGCAAGAATGTACCACCATGAGCAGTTTTAGTCATTTCCCAACTTGTAAAGGTTTAAATTGCATACAAAGGCTTAATATGAATAGGAAATGGTGTATTCCATGTTAAAATTCCATGGGGGTCATCTCATTATAGGTTTTTGTCTCATAAATCCATATTTTGATAAAATAACATATGCCTCCACCATGTTAGACCAGTCATTCAACACTCTACCTACCTTATTCCATATGTACACAAGTGATATTCACACTGAAAATGATGTATTTTATATTTTTTAAATATTTTTTGATGGTGATCATGAATTTAAAGGTTTATTTTGAGTTTATCTACTAATGAGGCCCTCTGGCCATCCTTTTTGCTCTATTCTAGACAATCACTTCCCATACATACAGCTAATACACACATACAAGAACCTTGCTGATGTCATACTAAAGAAATGGTAAGTTTTATGTGTGTCTTTAGCTTCTTGGTATTATTAAAAGTTCATTTTAGCTCTCAAGAAGAATGAAGAGTTGATAAGCATTAGAATCTTGCATATTACCCAAAATTCCCTACTTCACTACCTATATGAGAAAATGTTCATCTACAAGTGCATCAACAAATATATGAGGGTATTAGAACAAAGAAGATTTGAAAGGCTTAAACCTTATTGAGGTCATGATAAGGTTACAACATCATGGTATACTTGTTTGAAATGAATAGGTTTATAGACAAGTTGAAAATCCCTTCCAAGTAACATTGACTGTGTTCAGGTCCTAAGTCTCTAAAAGAGCAAAACAAAGGTCCTAGAGGTTTTTGTGAACCCCTAAAAACATGTTTCCATAGTGTTCCAAAACATCTAAATAGGTGAACCATGTTATATATACATAGGTCAAGATCTCCACAAGGTTTTAAGAGTAGATATCTAAGGGACGATGATCATTGAGAGACCTAAAATTGTCATTTTATGTACTAACTTTAGTCAGTGATATCTACAGAGGTTTGAGTTTTTTAGAAACTTTCTATTCCAATATGGTAGTTCTAACCATGTCTTCATGATCAAGAATTTATAGATAGTGAAAGATAGCATTTATGGTTTGGAAGTCAATTGATGGAGAATAAGTACTATCCTTTCAACTCATTTGCACCTATTAGTCCGTCTAACAACCCAATAAGCACCTATAACATGTTCTTAAGGGGAGACGTGTCTCAGCCCAAAAAAGAGTACAGTTTGGGTTTTAATGAAACATATAAGTGAGTTCAAAATTACATACATTTTTTATGACATTATATGGGGTTAAATGATATTTATGGACACCATGACCAAGTGAATAAAGTCATAGACACCTACAAGAAGGTCAACATGCATATGTCACAATAAGTAGACAGTGGCTTAACTAATAATCTTTATAAGTTTTGTAAAGAGGATACATGGAGTGGGTAAACCAAAGGACTATGATATAATTAAAGGTTTTTATTAGTATCCTATATCAATGAAGGTATACCTAAAACTATAGAGGTACACCTATAATATGCATCAATAGTCAACTATGTTTGACTATCTAAGCAATGAACGGAGAGAGGCCAGTTGGGTGAGCCCAAGTGTGTATGAAGGGTTAGACCTTGGAAACCCTATCCCCATGGTTAAATGGTTCTCATGGTTGATGAAATATCTCTATAAATCATAACCTAGTACAATTACATAAGGAAACCTATAGGCAAGGGTCCTTCCAAAGAAAAACACAATCTTGGGAGTTAAAGAGGTGTATGGAGGAGCATGTAAAAATTAAGGGCCTTAGACAAACCTAAGACACCTCAATAATGATATAAATGACATAAATAGGTGCCTATAACATGGAAAGCAAGAATTAAATGGATCTCATCATGCAAAACATAATCCATTCTTGAAAATCCTGTGCAATCTACCATAGAAGAAGTTTGTTCTAAGTTTTAGGAGGATTGGAAGGCCAAATGACTGAGTATAAAGTTGAGAATTTGTGGAGAAAATAGTTTTAAGTTTAGGAAGCCTCTCAAATATTTACTTTTTCTGAGGAGATAGGGTAGTGCCTTTTATTTTGTCTCAAACAGAGGGCACTCCCCTCATGCATGAAACCTATATTTTGAAGAAGAAGAGTAAAAAGCATGAACAAGAAGTTGAGGATATATTTAAAGGAGTTATGGAGAGATTAATAAAATAAAATTAATCATGGAAAACCTTATAAATAGGGAGGAATGCCAATAGGAAGGTCCAAACACCATAATTTATAGTCAGGCTTAAGAGCAAGGAATAGGCCTAAAAGCCAAATAATAGATCACTTCTACTTATAGCTCTTAGTAAGTATTATAAATAATTTGGATATGTTTTTATCATGAATTTATAGATTTATAAGCTTTAATAATGTATGGTAATCTCTAAAACTCATCTTTAGATTCAAGGACAAGGTAGACCTAGTAGGCATGGCTAGGCCTAAAGGTCTAAAAGGAGAGTCATAGTCACTTCACCTTGAGATGAGCTTTCCATCTTCTTGAAACATGTTTATGGCATGGAGAAGGATGTTTTAAATCTTTTTTAAGATGGAGATGTTGTATATAAAATCAATTCTAGCTCTGAAAGAGCACAAGCATACAAGAAAATACAGAAGGAGCTTGATAGGTCAGGTTTTGAGACACATCTTTATAGAGGATTTACATGGGAGATAGAGGAGTTTATGGATGTTATAAAAGGTCTTGAAATATGAATTTGTAGAATTGGTTTGAAAATTGGATTTTAGACTAGTTGGAAGAGAGAATTGAAAATATAAACCTTGTGTTTGAATATATTGAGTTGGCAAAATATGCATATGCAACAGTCTATGTTGGCAGTAAAGGAAGTGGAATTCAAGCCCTCATTTCCCTCTCATAATTAATCCCCACCATATCAAAAGGAAACCTCTAGTACCAATATCCTAATCTAGATTAAAGTAGTGGAATCATAGGGAAAGAAATATTAGAAAAGTCTTGACAAAAAGTGTGAAGTTGAGAAGGAGCTTGATTCTAGACCAACCCCTCCTACCCTTCCACAAGAAAAGACTTCTAATCCTAACATTCTAAGCTAGAGTAAGATAGTATAATCATGAGGAAAGAAAGAGGATGGAAGTTTGGTTGATAAGGAGTGTGAAGTGGTGAATGAAGTTGATCCTTTGCAATTTCCTCCTACCTTTCCTCAAGAAACTTCTTGTGTCCCATGTCATCACTCATATATTCTTTATGCTCATGATGATTCCTATGAACTTCAATAGAAACTTTTACAGGGAAACCTAGCCAAGAAAATTGAGGAGTTAAAGTCAAATATGAGGTTACTAAATCAAGGTTTGATGTAAGGTTTAAACCCAAAAGAATATCTTATGACTAAACACACCCCATCCACCCTTCATCAAGAGTTCCTAAAATAATTCCCAACTTTTCACTCTCAATCTGATTTTGAGCCCCCTATGTTCCACCTCCACCAACTAGCTACTTTTATCCTCATCCCACTACCCTTTGCCTTGCTGGACTTATGGTGTGAGAACCTAAAGAAGAGAAATTGGTCAAGGAAAATTTAGAACTCTTACTTTAATAAAGTGTAACTTCTTGGAAACCTTATTGGGCTAGGTTACAAAATTTCAAGATGCCTAATCTTGGCATCACTAAAAAGGAGATTGAAGATCTTGAAGCCCTTGAAAAACAAGATTAGATTATGATAGTTGAGGTGCAATTAAAAAACCTTCAAAAGGTTCTAAGTGCTGAAGAGGAGGTGAGATCTTGTGTTTAATCTCCTTGTTTTGTTGATGATGAAGCATACACTCCTTATGTTGAGGAAGAAATCTTGGAAGAGGTCCTATTGAAATCTAAAGAAGAAGATGATGGAGTCTCTCTTGTTGTTCCTCTTCATAATGTTGATCAAAGTGAATATGATGAATTATGGTAGATATTTGAAGACATTTTCAAAGAGTTTGAATCTTTCAAGGGATATACAACTCCTTTAGAGTTGGTTACTGATGGTAAACAAGATGACATTGCTCAAAATGTCATATATGAGCAAGATGACATTGTCCAACATGTCATAACTAAGCAATAACAAAGTCCACATCATACTATGGAGGTCAAGAAAAATCTATATCAAGGTGTGATGGAAGGTTTAAACCCAAAACAAGATCCTATGCCTAAACACACCCCATCCACCCTTCCTCAAGAGGTCCCAAAAAAATTCCCAACTTTGCACTCTCAATCTAATTTTGAGCCCTATGTTCCACCTCCACCAGCTAGTTACTTTTGTCCTCATCCCATCACACTTTGAATTGATGAACCTATGGTGTGGGAACCTCAAGAAGATCAATTGGTCATGGAAAATTTAGAACTCTTAATTGAAGAAAGTGTAACTTCTTGGCAACCTTATTGGGCTAGGTTACCAGATTTCAAGATGCCTAGTCTGGCATCACTAAGAAGGAGATTGAAGATCTTGAAACCCTTGAAAAACAAGATTTGATTATTATAGCTGAGGTGAAATTTGCAAACCCTCAAGAGATCCTAAGTGCTGAAGAAGAGGTGAGCTCTTATGTTGAAAATCCTTGTTTAGTTGATGATGAAGCATACACTCCTTGTGTTGAGGAAGAAATCTTGGAAGAGGTCCTATTGAAATATAAAGAATAAGATGAGGGAGTCTCTCTTGTTTTTCCCCTTCATGATGTTGATCAAAGTGAAGATGATGAGTTATGGCAGATATTTGAAGACATTATCAAAGAGTTTGAATCTCTCAAGGGGTCTACAACTCCATTAGAGCTGGTTACAAGTGATGGTAAACAAGATGACATTATTCAAAATGTCATAGATGAGAAAGATGAAATTTTCCAACATGTCATAAGTGAGCAAGAGAAAAGTCTACATCAGCCTATACAAGTCAAGACAAACCTCTATTGGCCTCAATCTTTCAAAGAACAAGAGATTATTCCTTTTAATATCATGCCTACAAAGAAGATGAAAGTTGATCATGAGAAAGAGAGTGGGTAGTAACATGAAGTATGTAAACATGTTCAAGAGGAATATATTTACATTTCAAACCTATTTGAAGATAGTCCACTTGAGAATAAGTCAAATGAAGTGCCAAGGAAAAGGTCTGATCCATCAAGTGTTCAATCTAAAGAGCAACATGCTTGGCACCCTCATTCATCTCATGCAAATGAAGATTCAAGAAAATTTCCCTTTGATCCTAAAAAGGGAGGTATGCTTAGTTTCTAGTTGTACATAATAGTTTTTTTTTATTCCCCTAAGTGCTTTGAGCATATGCATGTTTTGTCTCTATGTTGTGTGTGTCATTTGCTTTGTGTGGTTGAGGTAGTAATTAGTTGTCTTATCTTGGTTAATGGTCAAAGGATTCCTTGTTTGTCTCAGACTTTAGATGACTCTTAAGCCTAATATAGTAGGTATAGTTAAGATTATTGGTCTAGTGAGTATAATATGCATACTACCACTATGAGTCACCAATTTGTTAACCAAATTTGACTTTTGAGTCAAATTGGGGCACTTATAGGTAAAAAATTGACTTTTTAGGTCTATAAGGGGTGTAAAATGAGTGTCATGGGGTGTATGACATGGTAATTAGTGTTATTCAATGATATATTAGCCTTGGTCATAAATTTCATTGGCCAACATGTCTTTTTAAGTCAATTTCAATATGAGAGATGGGTGAAGCAGAGAGGACTAGATTCAATATCTTCTTCACTAAAGTCATAGTGAAAATCATTATTCCAAGTTTCATTGAAATTCAAATTGAATTCACTTTTAGAGGTGAAAGTAAAAGAATTATCATTTTCATACTCACTAAAAGAAAGAGTAGAAGAAGATTTTAACTTTTTTCTACTATGGAATATATCATCATGTGTAGGGGAATGCAATGTGTATTATCACTAGATATGAGTGAAATACATGTATAATAATTATTTTCAACCTTGTATCAATGGGGGAATAAGTATAAATCATATTTTCATTTGATACATTATGGCATATAGGATAAGGGTTAGAGATATTTGAATTATCTATATTTTAAATGGAATCACTATATTGAGCTTGAAATAAAATTCAAGGTGACAACATAGTATCATCTAATTTAGTTTGTAAATATATAAAAGGTGAAATATAATATGTACATGCTTTTTCAAATTTTAATTGAGAAAGGTAAATAATGTGCATTTTGCTTTTCTATGCTAGGAACATCATGTGTAATATCACTTGAACCATGCAAAGGCAAATTGATTTTATTGTTTTTGTATTACTTTAACTTGAATAAAGATGTAACGAAAGTGGTTTAAAAAATAGGATCACATTTAAACAAAGCACTATCTATAAGGGGCTCTTTTGGCCTTATGTTGTTAATGTCAATTTGAGAAGTAGGAGAAGAGTGAGGAGAAAGAGAAGAAGATGCATCTAATCTAACACCATCACTACTTTCATTTTCATTATCATAGTAATCATCATATCCATCATTAAAAAAAAAATATCATCATCTTTATAAATCAAATCATAGTCATTATCATGTGCTAGTGTGAAATTTTGAAAATTTATCCATTCATTTGTATAATTAAGTCAAAAGTTTAAGAAATTGATAAACTGGGCGAGGAGAAAAAAGTTTCTTAAAATTCATTTTAAACTTAAAAAAAAAAGAATGTAACACATGTAAAATAAAAAAAATAATAGGGAGAAGGTAATCCAATATATGTATATTTGAAAATATGTCAAATATTAAGCCCAATGTATAGGAAAAAATAAGATATTTACTTAGAATCCTAAGGACTAGTTTTTGGGTGTATGAAGACCTAGTATGCAGATCTAGGGTTTTGGAGGGTTTTTAAACAAAATTTAAGATATGTTAAGTTAATAAAACCTAATAAAGGAAATTATATCACTGTTCAAAAAATAAATAAAAATCAAAATTTAATAAACCCTAATTTAGTGTACAATAATGGATAAGGTAAAACCTAGGGTATAACTAGGGTTTTTAAACAATATTTAAAGTAAGTCAAGTTCACCAAATATTTCAAATATTTAGGTCTTAGTAGTGTAAACATTAGGTTGTTAAAGGGTTTGGGTATAGAGGGAAAATATAGATAAATATTACAAATAGATTCATTGAATTGATTTACCCAAAATAATATGTACAATGAGAAAATTTACTTATTTAGAGTGAAATAGGCATCACTATATGATAGGAAGGCTGGAAAAGGTCTAGAGATTAGTCTAGAGCCTTTTCATTCTAGAACTAGGGTTGAAAAGGCCTTCAGATAATATCACAGTCAAAGGGATAGTAGCACACTATGATAGTGTCCAAGGCACTATGCTAGTGTCCTTTCAAGGATAGAGGTCTTGAGACTTTTGAGGATGCTATAAAGAGTTTCAAGGTCCTATGGATGTGCTCAAGGGTATTCCAACATATTTTTGTGTGATTATTTGGATATATCTTATCCAAAACCCTAAAGAACACCTACATACATGATCAAACAATGGAATTAAATGTAAAAGGGAAAATTTGGGTTATGTGATATTATGATCATATAAGAAATAACCGCTATTGTCTTGGCCAGTACCTAATTAACCCCAATAATAGGGGTCTCATATGGCATTTATTTCTCCCTTAGGGAACATGAATAATCAATGTGCATGGAATTTTATAATGACTTTTTCTTAGTCCTTTTTTTGATCAAGCATGCATGCTTGTGTATTGTCGAGTAATATGTAGAGTGATAAGCTATACTATTGACTAATTTTTAAGTAATTATGTGCCAAAGTAGTAAGTTCTAGATCTAAAATGCCTTGTGAGGTTATTTATATAGTAAGAACTTAATTTGATTGTGAGAATCTTGTTTTTTAGCTAACAAGGTGAAAAAAAAAGATAAAATCATAAGAAGATACTCAAAGAGGGGTAAGGACCTGTGACAAGTTGAAAAAGTAATCATTGGACACTAGCACTAAGGTGGACACTAACACACTGTACTATTGTTCAGGATCATGATAGTGTCTTGAGACCAAAAAATAGGGTGTATACTATGCAAATAGGCCCAAAGTCCCCTGTGACTGGGATACCATGATATAGGACCACTAGAGGTGTAATAAATAGGATAAACAAGTCATAAGAAAGATAAAAAGACCAAAATGACCACATGCACAAGACTCACATTCATCATTAAGGACTTTGCATGAAAGAGTAACAAAATACATAGTACTTGTGTTTTCTTGACCAAGTTAGGGTGTTTACAATAAGAAAAGTTCAAATGCACATAACTTTCAACATGTTTCTCCTTTTTAGGTGTCATTTTTTTAATGTGTGAGTTTTTCCAAGCTCTATGCATTGCTGATATTTTCATGATTTGTAAATTTAAATCTCTATAGAATTATGGGGTGTCATATTCCTAGTATACAATGCATGTAGTTCAACACATATGTTCTTTCTATACCATTGATCTAAGTTCTGGTCTAATTCTTACACCATTCAACTATCAAAAGTGGAAAGTCAAAGTGCAAATCCTATTGAGAAGCAAAGGCTTACACCAGATCATGATGGGTACAAAAATAGAATGGCATCTAAAGAAGAGAAGGTAAAGTGGTACAATTGAAGTGACAAAGCCTATAGTCTATTATGCCTGTCTATGTCTCCTAACTTAATCTTTTATATCAAATATTAAATATATCTAAATCAAGTGTGGACCATATATGATAAACTCTTTGGAAAACATGATGAAATGAGGTGTCATGAGTTAGAGAATAAGATCATCAGTTTGAGTGTAGGGGAATTTAATACAATACAAGACTTCTTCACAAAGTTCAAATCACTAAAGTTATAGTTGAAATTGTATAACATTGACCAAAAGGATGATCAATTGATTCTTTCCATCCTTACTAAATTGAGATCTGAATATTTTGTATTCATTTATATCTTCCACACCACCAAGCATGCCATTGGAGCTACATGGACCATGTAGTATTTGGATGATTTCGTTGATGATTTGACTCAAGAGTAAGACAAACTCATTGAAATGGGTATATTGAAGTCATCTAAATCACATGCCTTGATTATGATTCATGACAAACATAAGGCTTCTAGAAGTAAGGAGAAGACATAGAACAAGAAGGACCTAGAGCATAGAAATGGTCATAAATATGATGCTAAGCCAAAATCATCAAAATAATCTTCATATTCAAATAGGAAATACAAGAAAGAGAAACTCACATATGGCTATTGTAATAAATATGGCCATGATGAATCCAAATGCTTGAAGAAGTAGATTGACCAACTAACTAAAATGCTCAAGAAGCATAATATCAATATCTCTAATTCTTCCAATCAGATTTCATTAGTACAAGAGTCTTCTAAACCCAAAGATAGTGATAAGGGAAAATATAAGGGCAAAACACTTATTGGAGTTATGTCCCAACCTTTTAGATGGGTAATTGATTCTGATGCATCACACCACATGGATTCATCATATGAGATGTTCTCATCCTTATATCCTTGTTATATGCCTTCCTTATTATTGGGTGACGATACTTCTATTGAATTTAGTGGGAGTGGATCTGTTGAAATGAATGATATGACATTTTGTGATGTTTTATGGGTTACCTCTTTATCCACAAATCTCCTATTTATTTATTAGATTAGTCACATCAGTCTGGGTAAGAGAGTTGAGTTCATGCCCAATTTTATGGTTATTAGGGAAGATGATAATGACTTCATTATTGCATTTAGGAAAGCATATCACTAGTCATGATTGTATAATTTCTTACATTTTGCACTTGATCAACCCTTTATTTCACTATTCACTCATTTAGATGGGTTGAGTAAATTATGGCCTGAGCAATTTAGCCATCTCAACTATTAGTACCTAGAGCAACTCAATCATCAAGACATGGTTTCAAGATTTCCACAAATCAAGTTTTTTGACAAAGTTTCCCAGGGTTGCATTCTTAGTAAGCATCCTAAGAAGTATGACAAGGGAAAATCATGGAGAGCTAAACAAATATGGGAGCTTGTTCATAGTGAGATTATTGGTATATTTCCAAAACTTTTATTTAACAAGACCAAATAATGCTTGCTTTCATCGATGACTATTCGAGGTATACTTGGGTGTACTTTCTTAAGTAAAAATATGACGTCTTTGATCATTTTCAGGACTTCAAGGTTCTTATATAAAAACATCCATGTAAATCCATGAAGATTTTACACACAATTAATGGTGGTGAGTATGTCAGTAATTATTTTGAGAAATTATGAACATCAGAGGGGATTGAACTATAGCATATAGTTCCATATATTCCTTAGTAAAATTTTGTTGTAGAGTGTAAGAACAAGGCCTTGAAGGAAATAGCCAACTATATGATATACTCCAAGTCTCTTTCACCTCAATATTGGGTTGAGTCCATCAATTATGCTTATTATATCCAAAACTACGTTCCTTATAAAGCATTGAAGGGAGTCACTCCTTTTGAATCCTGGAGAGATCAAGAACCCATAGTGCAACACTTTAAAGTTTTTGGATCTCCTCCTATGGCCTGCATTTCCAAGAAGGAATGTAAGACAATGGAACCTCAGAGTCAGTGTTGTATCTTTGTTGGAGATTTGGATGGTGTTAAGGGATGCAAGATTATCCATCTGACCACTCATAAATTATTCATTAAGAGGAGTGTTAATTTTTTAGAGGGTCTCTTAGAATCCACACTTTACACCTTTATCCATTCCCTAGATGTATTAGGATTTGATGACAATTCTAATGATTCAGATCAACTTGATCAACTTCCTGATGATCTTGATTCTTCTTCAAGTTATGATGATAAGAGTAGTGATGAGGATTATCCTCTTAGAAAATTTTTAGAGGATGAGAATTCTCCTCCTAACTCTCTAAGCATTGGTATTATTTGGGATAGATAGACACTACACAGTGTTGGCCAATGGGTCAAAGATCCATTAGACACTAGGTGAACCCACTCATAAGTCTAAGATGCCACACATGCTTCATTGCATTTAATTCTAATCCATATTTGTTTTATGAGGCATCAAGCACTCCTGAGTGGGATTCTACTATGGAAGAGGAGTGTAGTTCATTGTAGAGGAACACCACGTGGGAGTTAGTACCACTTCATAAGGGAAGAAAACTTGTTAGATGTAGGTGAACCTACCAAGACAAATCTACAATAGATGGGATTGTAGACAAGTTTAAAGCATGTTTGGTAGCAAAGAGTTTTTTTAGGTACCTGACATTGACTATATTGAGATTTTCACCCTAGTTTTCAAAATGAACTCAATCTGACTCTCTCACCATTATTGTAGCACATCATTGGGATGTTCATAAGATGAATGTAAAGAGTGCCTTTATTCACGGTGAACTCATAGAGGAAATATACATGGAGAAATCACAAAGATTTGTGGAATATTCTTCCTTAGTTTAAAAACTTCAAAATTTTATCTATGGCCTCAAATAAGCTCTTCAAGCTTGGTATGCCAAGATGGACTTTTTACTTCTTTTGATTGGGTTCACTAGATGCCATTTCAATCTGAATGTCTACATATTATGGTAAGATGATTCACTATTGATTCTAGTTCTATACATGGATGACTTATTGATGATCAGAAGTTATGCATCCACCATCACAACAATGAAAACTATTTTGTCTGACAGGTTCTCAATGACTAACTTGGCCTTATTGCATTACTTATTTGGGATTAGAATTTCTCAGTCTAAGTCCAAGATCACTATTGCACAATCTAAGTATGATCTTGATTTGCTTTCATGATTTAACATGGCTAATTGTAAGTCATCTCCAAATCCTTTTTTATATGGTATGAAACTTGAGGCTGGTTATCCATTTTCATTAGTTGATGCTACCTCATAATGATAACTTGTTGGTAGTATCATCTATCTTATGCACACTAGAGCTCTCATTTCATATGTAGTAGGCATGATATCTAGATTCATGCAAAAACCATATAAACTGCATGAGAAAGTAGTCAAGTAGATTCTCCACTACATTTAGGGTACTCATAGTTTTAGGATTCACTATAGAGAAATCATCAACATTGATTTCATTGGTTATACATCTTCAGATTGGGTAGGCAAAATTCAAAATCACAAGTCTACTTTAGGCTACAGTTTCTCCATTGGGTCAAGTCTGATTAGTTGGTCAAGTAAGAATCAAAATGCTATTGCTTTATCTTCTATAGAGGTAGAATACAAAATATTTGTTAATGCTACCACTGAGGCTATTTGGCTTCAAGAGATTCTCACTAAGTTTGGAATCTAGTTTTGATGACCAATTGTCATCTTCAATGATAAATAAATCATAATCCAGATCTGTAGGAATCTAATCCTCCATTAATAAACCCAACATATTGAGATTTACATATATTTCATTTGATAACTCATCTATGAGTAGGTCATTGATCTCTGCTACATATAAACAATAAAGTAAATTAATTATTTATTTATCAAACCCTTCACTAAGAGAAAGTATCTTTATTTATGGGCTCTTCTTGGGGTTCAAGGAGCTTCATCTTATTCCTCCTCTAGAGGATCATCTCTATGTACTTGGTACCTCATCAAGTCTTTGTGGCACTAACTAATTCTTCTACTCACCTAAGTTACATTTAAGAGTGTAGACCTCCAATTCCTAACACCATTTATGTTGAAATTGTCAATCTTACTCGAATTGCATTCAAATGCACATTTTAGGTCAAAATCTATAAAATGCCCTAAATGGTTCAAACTTCTCACTTACAAGTGATAGTTTAGGTTAAATTATCCTTAAATAGGGCAATATATTTTATGTGCTAGCTAACTTTGATTAGATCATTTTGAGTCAAAATGACAATTTCACCATTTAGTGCTCTGGATCACTTTTTTCTTCTAATTCATTGGTATACGTCACGTACCTTTGTTATTTGGTGTTGACAACATCCTAAATGGGAATACATCTCCAACACATCTAAAATCACCTTTCGATTCTTCTCCAATAAAATTATGATATAGTAATATGATTTTCTAACCATTTTGATTAATTATGCACTAATTTCTAAAGAATTGCACTAAACTTGATTAAACTTACTTAAGCTAATTAATCTAATTTAAAAGCTTAAGTAAGAATTTCATAGATCTTTTTGAATATCTCATTATTAGAAATTGATTTTGAATATCTGCATCACCTAGTGACATCATCTATGGGGTGGCATCCATTAAGTCATAAGTGCATAAAATATCAAGATTATGGGTCACCCATGCCTAGTTAATGCCTCCCATGCCTCTTTAATGCTTATTTATATTGAAGATATTTATGAGTTTAATTCTAAATATTAGGATTATCCATGGCCACACATCTCAATCTTGAGATGAATGGTCATGGTTGATCTTGACCAATCTCAAAAATCTATAAATAGAGAGGCCATGGACATGAATTTTAAGCTTAAATATTGCAAAGTTATAATGTTAAATTGTTTCCACAAGGCTTTGCATTTGATCAATGATTTTTTTTGCAAGCTTGATTGATAGGCTAGTTTGGTGATTGGAATCATGAGCCTAAGTTTTATAGAGTGTTCTTGAGGCATTGGAGGAGCTTACCACTAATGTTGACAAAGATAAGGATGCTTGATCAAGGGAGAACATGCTTTTGAGCCACATATGTATGGTGAATCCATTTGGAAAGGTAATATGATGTTACTTTCTTTCATTTATTTCTTGCTATCCTTTATAATTCCCATAGGAATAAATAGGAGTTAGTTCTTTATGCATGTTTTATTATTTATGGACTAATGCTTGACTAACTTGCTTTGTAATCCTCTCTACGAAGAGAGGTATTAGTGTAGACTTTTTCCCATTATGTGGTTTTACCTACATGGTCTAATCAGCTTGCTTAGGTTTAATAAAGGTTATTGGAGAAAATAATCCCACATGCATGAGGATGTTGGGACATGTTTATTTTCCACCTATATAATAAATCTTCATATGTATTTTTTGGCTAATGATTATTAATGTAACTTTTATTTTTGAAGACAAGCTTCTTCCTTTGAGTTGAGTCTTTTGGATATCATTACTCTATATAGGTTTCTTCATAATTTCAATTTTATCTAGTTGATCCTCGATTATGACTCACTCTGACAATTGCCACTAGGGACATTATATCCATTTGAGATTTAGTGATTTTTACATGTATGACCTTATATTTGGAGTAGTTTACTATTAAATTTCTCCTTGAATTTATCACATATATGTTGCACATATAGAGTTTACCATTGGGGCATACCCTCATTTTCTACCACATTTTATGTGTTAAGGCATATTGTTTTCCCTTTACTACCTCATTCTCATAAGAGAAAGTGCATAGTTATTGAGCATGTCATGATGTTATATATTACATATGATTCAAAACTGACATGACACTATATTATCTTACCACTTGCCATGGGGCATAGTGTTTTCTTTCACCATCACTCCCTTGAATTATAGTTTACAATTTAGCATGTATGATGATATTTTACGATGATTACATACATATATGAGGGAGTTATATGAGCCTCTAAAGGGGAAAAATAAGTTCCCATTGATCTCATAGTAAGGAGAACATCTAAATACAAAATGATAATTGGTTTTAGGCCCAAAAGAAAAAAACTAACAAATATAATGTACTTAAGGAATACAATGATTTGTCTCAGTGTAGAGGTGTGAAAAAACTTTGAATTATGTTAATGGAATCCTCAAGCTATAAGACAATTGGATCTAGATGGTAGCTTGGAGGTCAAATGAACCCATCCACAAAGTGAAGATATGTACTATAGTAATGTTGAAGCTTTGAAGAAAGAGGCTCACAAGGCTCTATCTATTTGGATTGAAGGTAGGCTCTATAAATATCTTCTATGATACCCCTATTTATCTCCCTTTTGGATACATTTGGTACATCAATTGAAAAATTATGGAGGGAATATATTGATGTCAATATCTACAAGGCCTAATAGAATGGAAGCCCTAACATACCAGCCAAACTTGATTTCAAGGTGTGTTAACTACATAGAGATTTGAATGCTTTAGATGGGTACCTAAAGAAGTCAATCGAAGATTTGGCCATCCATTTAAACTTGTGTATCATAGTCAACACTTGAAAGATCACAATTGTAATAAGTTAGATTTTACCAAATTCAATAAGAATATCTTTTAATATAAAAATGCTTGCATATCATGAAGGTAAGTACTATTTCAATTTGACTTCGATCGACTTTTATAAGGTAAGGCCTCGATATTTGAGCCCTATATAGAAAAGTAAATGTGACAAATGAATGGAAGAAGGGAATCTTTGTTTGAATATCCTGGAAATAAAGCTGCAAGCATTGTTTCTCAAAAATGGTGTGGGCTGGAACTGAAGCCAAAACAAACATTGTTTCTCAATAATGGTGAGGGAAGCATAC
Organism: Torreya grandis; assembly: GCA_037957365.1. Taxonomy (NCBI): domain Eukaryota; kingdom Viridiplantae; phylum Streptophyta; class Pinopsida; order Cupressales; family Taxaceae; genus Torreya; species Torreya grandis. The sequence goes on along the minus strand of JARHVA010002908.1, from coordinate 679,053 downwards.
CCTTTACTTAGTTTGGACTTGCCACTGTTTCAGCGCAAATGATTTCTTGCTTGCCACTTTTTTGAAAGATAAAACAAAAACCAGTCAACAGTTGAACAAATGCGTTTGGGATTTAGATGGTCAGTCCATTGAATATGGACGCCGCATTTCAATGGACAGTCTTTTATGACATCGTTGCTTACCAAATTGAAAAGGTCTTATATCATGCAGCACATGCTTTGTAGGGTATGACGTTTGCAATCCGGTTCGACGAATTCAGACTTAAAGTATCCTCTTACTTATCCAAATTCATTAAACCTCTGTCTGCCTGATGCAGATTACATGTGCAGGTCGAAACCATGAATTTGGTTTTAGGTTTTCGACAAAAAAAAGTGGGCAATCTGCAGAGATACGACTCTTGTCCCTGTCTGATTTGTTTCCTCATCGTCATATATTTATGACGAATAAATATGCTCTTGTTAAACTTGATTGATGTAGCAGAGTCAGATTCTATTTCTGATTGTTCTATTCCACACGTGCACGTATCATCAATGGATATCGCGTTAAAGACCACCACAAATAGGAAGACAATACGCCATGCATAATAGCTTAAAATATCAATACAAAACATCATGCATGAGAACTGGCTCAATCTGATGTAAGGTCAAGAGCATATTAAATTGCAATAGGCTTTCTAGTTAGGATTTTAAAAAGATTATATGATTTAGTTTTATGTATAAGAGTGATTGTTTTTGTTTTTGGTTTTGGTTGGTTTGTTTGTTTTTATTTTTTGATATTTGGGGAATCTAAATTTAATTTAGCGTTTTGGAATTTATTCAATTTTAATTTGGAAAGGACGAGCTCTCCTTTATAACCATTTAATCAATTATATAAATATAAAAATAACTATTTCTTAAATTTAAAATAAAATTGTTTATATTTAAAATTTTATTTCATTAAAATTTGATGGAGTGATAAGTTAAGAAACTTACTATTAATAAACTAAAGTAAGTGGAATCCTTCCCCTCTATCAAGGCCAAACTTGCCTCACCAACCACGTAAACTTCCAAAAAAAAAGCTACTGAATTTTAAACAAGAAATGCCTAAGATGTTAGTGGCAAGAATAGAGGTTATATATTAATTATTATATAATTATCTAAATGTTATTATAATTATTTTTATGCTAATTATTAATATAAGTTACATAATAAATGTTATGTTTAATTTTTTTACAATATTTAAAATTGAAAAACTTTAAGACAATAAAACTACATATCTAATTTAATTTAGATATTAATGTTTTCTATATATCAAGAATAGTTAATGGCATTGAAGAAATTAATACATAAATCCCATAAATAAATTATAAAAATAAAAATAGTTCGAATAAAAATACAATGAGAAACAATTATTCAGATATTTGAAGGTAATAAATCATGAAATTAATAAAATGTAAGAATGTAAATTACCTTATAGATATAGACCACATTGTCTAGATATATGTTCCCTTACAATTCTTGAAACTCATTATTTTAAAGTAACAATTGATATTTCTAAAATTATCTATATGTGAAGAATTCAATTTGAGTGTTAAGTTGAAGGGTTCTATGAACAATTTTAATTAGATATTATTTTTTGTGAGATTTATTAGTATATTTAATTATTCATACACTATTGTATGGTTCTAAGATGCACATGTAATATTCATTGTAATATAATTACTTGATAATCATTAATTGATGCAAAATTATATACAAGCTATTATTAAAAAAGAGTATCAATCAAAATTTTGACACAGTTGATTTCCACTATTAATAATAAAATCATATGTTTAAGTAGACTTATTTTTCAAGTTGACTACTCTCCAAACTATATTATGAAATCTTTCTTATCTATATAATAGCATATAGAGTTGGTAGTTGATGTAATTATTATGGAAGAGAGTTATTGTTATACTGACAATTTAGGTCAAAGCTTTTTAATCTAAAGTGATAGTCATGCTACATGTGGTAAATCTATATATTATTTTTATTTAAAACTTTCATTAATTTATAATATTGTATGTATTATGGGCATATGTCTCATGGTGGCTACACTGATTCTTGAGTATATTTAGTGACTTTTTAGTACCCCACTACATTCATCAATTTATGATTAACTAAAATCTACCAAGGGTGAGATAAAATTATTAGACTAAATATTTAAAGTAGTCCAATACAATATGGTCTTGAAAAAAGAAAACTACAAACCCGAGCATTATCCCTATTATGGACAAGGAAATAGAAGTATTGGAGTGGATACTGGGATCTTCAGATCAAGTGAGTGCACAAGTTTGTGATAGGCACAAGACAACCTAGTACTCAACACAATAGTTGCAAGCAAAATAAAATCACATTCATGAGAATATTGCATTAAAAAAAAAGATCTCTAAATCCTAATCTTTCATTAAAAAATCTCACAAATGTGAGATGTAAATATAAGGGAGCGCATGTGTAACTCATGGAATCAAGGGTTAGTCCAGTGTCCTAAAATTTATGTAGTTCTAATTTGAAAAAGGTGAGATCTCCCTTATAACCACTCAACCAACTATGTAAATATAAAAGTAATCGATCATCTAAACCTGAAATATAAAATTATTTATATTAAATTTTTTTAAAAATTATTCATTGAAATTTGATGAAATGATAAATTAAAAAACTTACTATTAAAAAGCTAAGGTGCCCAAAATCCTTCCCTTCTCTCTATCAAGCCCAAACTTGCCTCACCAACCACATAAACTTTTTAAAAACCTACAATTTTTAAATAAGAAATGCTTAAAATCTTAATGTTAAGAATAGGGGCTATATAGTAATTATTATATAATTATCTAAATGTTATAATAAATATATTTATGTTAATTATTAATGTGTATTAGTATTTGTAGTTATATATATATATATATATATAAACATTTAAGACAATAAAATTATATATTTAATTTAATTTAGATATTAATGTATTTTAGAGGTCAAGAATAGTTAATGGGATTGAAGAAAATGATACATGAATTTAATACAAAAATTTAAAAAAAAAACTAGTTCAAAGAAAAATGTAACGAGAAATAATTATTATGATATTTCAAGATAATAGATTACGAAATAAATAAAATTTATGTTACCTTACATATCTAGACCACATTGTCATGATATATATTCCTTTGCAATACTTGAAACTCATTATTTTAAAGTAATAATTGATATTCCTAATGTGAAGACTTCAATTTGAGTGTTAAGTTGAAGAGTTTCACAAATAATTACAATTAAATATTAATTTTTGTAATATTTTTTAGTGTATTTAATTTCTTATACACTATTGAGTGGTTTTAAGATGCACTTGTAATATTTATTGTAATGTAATTCATTGATAATCATTAATCGGTACAAATTTATCCATAAAACTATTATTAAAGAAGAATATCCATCAAATCATTACCTTAGTTGACTTCCATTAGTAATAATAAAGTCATCTATTTAATTATACTTTTTTTTTAAAAAAATTTAAAAACTACTCTCCAAACCATATCTTGACCTCTTTTTTTTATCTATATAAGAGCATAGAGAGTTAGTGGTTGAGGTAATTATTGTGGAAGAGAGTTATTTTTATACTGACAATTTAGGCCACAACTTTTTAATCAAAAGTGATAATCATGCTACATGTGATAAATCTATATATTATTTTTATTTAAAACTTTTATTGATTTATAGAATTGCATGTATTGTGAGTGTATGTCTCATGGTGACTACATTGATTGTTGAATATATTTAATGATTTTTTAGTACCCCACTATATTCACTAATTTATGATTAACCAAAAACTCCTAAGGGTGAGGTGAAAGCATAAAACTAGATATTTGTAGTAGGCCACTAAAATTTGAGATTGAAAAAAGAAAACTATAGATCTAAATGTTATATCTATTATAGACAAGGAAATATAATTATCATAGTGGATGCCAATATATTTAGATCAAGCAGGTGTATGTGTTTTTTATAGGCACAAGACAAGTTGCTACTCAATACAATGGATCAAAGTAAAATGAAATCACATAAATGATAATATTACACAAAATAAAATAAGAGCCAAATCTCAATCTTCTATTTCAAAATATCACAAATGTGAGATGCACATATAGGGAAGTGCATGTGTAAATTATCCCTAAAAACGTCTAAGAAAAGTGGTTAAAGAGGTAAAAATAGAAAATTAACTCCCACACTTGAAACAACTAGTCAAGAGAGTTATTTCCTATTCCTCTATTAAATTTATAACTCCAAGTATGCCTAAACAAGATTATCCATGAAATTAAGAAAAATCCAAGTAGGAAAATCTCATAATAAATAAATATGATAAAATAATAAACCCCTACTCTAATACCCCTCCCCATAAACATAGCTTAGGTGGGTAAAAGAAATGGGTCCCAAAAATAATCCCTGATGAGGTACCTATGTACAAAACAATCTTATATTATAAATTAGAGATAAGGAAAAAAAATTAGAAAAAAATATTCCCCAAAGAGAGGCAAAAAGAAGAGGCTAGAAGCCCTACAAAAAAAATGATGTTGCAATATCCCAAACCTCAAGAAGAGCCCATAAATGAAGATACTTGCTCTTCATGAAAGGTTTGGTGAACATGTATATTGTATGCTCTATCATATAAAAATATCTTAGATCGATGATTTTATTATGAATGAGATCTCAAATGAAGTACTTGTGAATCTCTATGTGTTTAGTCTATTGATGTTGGACTAGATTCTTGTAAATCTAAATAGCAATTTGATTATCATATTTGATGATTATAGGTTGTTTGAACTGGATATCAACCTCTATGAGGATCCCATAAATCTAGATAGCCTCAATGGAAGAATTGACATCCCCTTCATGTATGTAAGTGAAATAATATAGAAATACAACTTATCCTACTCAATAATATCTAAACTAAGAGAAGGTGATCAACTAACAATCCATTTAATAATAATTTGTTATATTAGGGTCATGACCAATTATGGATCCACTAAACATAACTAACGGATCTCTTATTAAAAAATGGCAAAGGAAATTTTTCTAAGGCCTCTAGTCAAATATCATCATGTAATAACCTTAACTAGGTCTTATAATGTGATCAATGAAAATGAACTAATCTACTAAACAAACATACAAGCTAATATATTAAATGAACACACAAGCTAATCTAGTGCTCACCAAATCTTGTAGCACAAATAGAAAAGATAATAAAAAAGAAAGATAATTATATTCAAGACAATATAAAAGTAATCTAAGTAAGGAGAGATAAAATTTAGTCCATTAGTTATGTAACATATACATATCAAAATATGAAGTGATATAAGTATACTTAATTTGTTGAAGTGACCCTGTCATGCCTCAATATCTCCCTTGGTCAATAGTACTTTGCAAGTGGTTATTGTAATTTGTAATGATCATAAATATGGATCAACTTTAGGCTACAAGATTTTTATTATGCATCCAAAACCTCCAAAAGATAAGTGTTAATACTCCAAGGCAAAAACTTAATCAATGAAACAGAAAAATGATAATATAATTAGATTTTCAAAATGTAATGATGTGCAATTAAATGATCTTATATTTAAATATGAAGTTGAGGGATTATTTATATCGCGTTAAAGACCACCACACATAGGAAGACAATACGCCATGCATAATAGCTTAAAATATCAATACAAAACATCATGCATGAGAACTGGCTCAATCTGATGTAAGGTCACGAGCATATTAAATTGCAATAGGCTTTCTAGTTAGGATTTTAAAAAGATTATATGATTTAGTTTTATGTATAAGAGTGATTGTTTTTGTTTTTGATTTTGTTGTTGTTGTTGTTGTTGTTGTTGTTGTTTTTAATTGGGGAATCAAAAGTTTAATTTAGAGTTTTGGAATTTATTCAATTTTAATTTGGAAAGGATGAGTTCTCCTTTATAACCATCTAATCAATTAAATAAATATAAAAATAACCATTTCCTAAATCTGAAATAAAATTATTTATATTTAAAAATTTAAGAATTTATTTCATTAAAATTTGATGGAGTGATAAGTTAATAAACTTACTATTAATAAACTAAAGTGAGTGGAATCCTTCCCGTCTCTCTATCAAGGCCAAACTTGCCTCACCAACCGCGTGAACTTTAAAAAAAAAGCTATTGAGTTTTAAATAAGAAATGCCTAAGATGTTAGTGGCAAGAATAGAGGTTATATATTAATTATTATATAATTATCTAAATGTTATTATAAGTATTTTTATGTTAATTATTAATATATTAATATAAGTTAAATAATAAATGTTATATTTAATTTTTTTACAATATTTAAAATTGACAAAATTTAAGACAATAAAATTACATATTTAATTTAATTTAGATATTAATGTTTTCTAGATATCGAGAATAGTCAATGGCATTGAAGAAATTAATACATAAATCCCATATATAAATTATAAAAATAAAAATAGTTCGAAGAAAAATATAATGAGAAACAATTATTCAGATATTTGAAGGCAATAAATCATGAAATTAATAAAATGTAAGAATGAAAGTTACCTTATAGATCTAGACCACATTGTCTAGCTATATGTTCCCTTACAATTCTTGAAACTCATTATTTTAAAGTAACAATTGATATTTCTAAAATTATCTATACGTGAAGAATTCAATTTGAGTGTTAAGTTGAAGGGTTCTATGAACAATTTTAATTAGATATTATTTTTTGTGAGATTTATTAGTATAGTTAATTATTCATACACTATTGTATGGTTTTAAGATGCACATGTAATATTCATTGTAATATAATTAATTGATGCAAAATTATATACAGGCTATTATTAAAGAAGAGTATCAATCAAATTTTTGACACGGTTGATTTCTAATATTAATAATAAAATCATATGTTTAAGTAGACTTATTTTTCAAGTTGACTACTCTCCAAACTATATTCTGAAATCTTTCTTATCTATATAATAACATAGAGAGTTGGTAGTTGATGTAATTATTATGGAAGAGAGTTATTGTTATACTGACAATTTAGGTCAAAGCTTTTTAATCTAAAGTGATAGTCATGCTACATGTGGTAAATATATATATTATTTTTATTTAAAACTTTCATTAATTTATAATATTGTATGTATTATGGGCATATGTCTCATAGTGGCTACATTGATTCTTGAGTATATTTAGTGACTTTTTAGTACCCCACTACATTTATCAATTTATGATTAACTAAAATCGACCAAGGGTGAGATAAAAGCATTAGACTAAATATTTAAAGTAGTACAATACAATATGGTCTTGAAAAAAGAAAACTACAAACCCAAGCATTATCCATGTTATGGACAAGGAAATAGAAGTATTGGAGTGGATACTAGGATCTTCAGATCAAGTGAGTGCACATATTTGTGATATGCACAAGACAACCTAGTACTCAACACAATAGCTGCAAGCAAAATAAAATCACATACATGAGAATATTGCATTAAAAAAAAGGATCTAAATCCTAATCTTTCATTAAAAAATCTCACAAATGTGAGATGTAAATATAGGGGAGTGCATGTGTAACTCATGGAATCAAGGTATAGTCCAGTGTCCTAAAATTTATGTAGTTCTAATTTGAAAAGGGCAAGGTCTCCCTTATAACTACTCAACCATATATTGAAATATAAAATTAATCGATCATCTAAACCTGAAATATAAAATTATTTATATTAAAAAATTTAAAAAATTATTCATTGAAATTTGATGAAATGATAAATTAAAAAACATACTATTAAAAAGCTAAGGTGCCCAAAATCCTTCCACTCTTTATCAAGCCCAAACTTGCCTCACCAACCACATAAACTTTTTTAAAAGCTACAATTTTTAAATAAGAAATGCTTAAAATGTTGATGTCAAGAATAGGGGTTATATAGTAATTATTATATAATTATCTAAATGTTATTATAAATATATTTATGTTAATTATTAATATGTATTAGTATTTGTAGGTATAAGTTACATAATAAATGTTTATATATATAATATTGAAAAACATTTAAGACAATAAAATTATATATTTAATTTAATTTAGATATTAATGTTTTTTAGAGGTCAAGAATAGTCAATGAGATTGAAGAAAATAATACATGAATCTAATACATAAATTTAAAAAAAAAACTAGTTCAAAGAAAAATGTAATGAGAAATAATTATTATGATATTTCAAGATAATGGATTATGAAATAAATAAAATTTATGTTACCTTACATATCTAGACCACATTATCACGATATATATTCTCTTGTAATACTTGAAACTCATTATTTTAAAGTAATAATTGATATTCCTAATGTGAAGACTTCAATTTGAGTGTTAAGTTGAAGACTTTCACAAATAATTATAATTAAATATTATTTTTTGTAATATTTTTTAGTGTATTTAATTTCTTATACACTATTGAGTGGTTTTAAGATGTACTTGTAATATTTATTGTAATGTAATTCATTGATAATTATTAATCAGTACAAATTTATCCATAAAACTATTATTAAAGAAGAATATCCATCAAATCATTACCCTAGTTGACTTCCACTATTAACAATAAAGTCATCTATTTAATTATACTTAAAAAAAAAAAAAAAAAAAAACTACTCTCCAAACCATATCTTGACCTCTTTTTTTTATCTATATAAGAGCATAGAGAGTTAGCGGTTGAGGTAATTATTGTGGAAGAGAGTTATTTTTATATTGACAATTTAAGCCACAACTTTTTAATCAAAAGTGATAATCATGCTACATGTGATAAATCTAGATATTGTTTTTATTTAAAACTTTTATTGATTTATAGAATTGCATGTATTGTGAGTGTATGTCTCATGGTGACTACATCGATTGTTGAGTATATTTAATGATTTTTTAGTACCCCACTATATTCACTAATTTATGATTAACCAAAAAATCCCAAGGGTGAGGTGAAAGCATAAAACTAGATATTTGCAGTAGGCCACTAAAATTTGAGATTGAAAAAAGAAAACTATAGATCTAAATGTTATATCCATTATAGACAAGGAAATATAATTATCATAGTGGATGCCAAGATATTTAGATCAAGCAGGTGTGTGTTTTTTTTGTAGGCACAAGACAAGTTACTACTCAATACAATGGATCCAAGTAAAATGAAATCACCTACACAATAATATTACACAAAATGAAATAAAAGCCAAATCTCAATCTTCTATTTCAAAATATCACAAATGTAAGATGCACATATAGGGAAGTGCATGTGTAAATTATCCCTAAAAATGTCTAAGAAAAGTGGTTAAAGAGGTAAAAATAGAAAATTAACTCCCACACTTGAAACAACTAGTCAAGAGAGTTATTTCCTATTCCTCTAGTCAAATTGTAACTCCAAGTACGCCTAAACAAGATTATCCATGAAAGTAAAAAAAATCCAAGTGAAATAAAAATCTCATAATAAATAAATATGATAAAATAATAAACCCCTACTCTAATACCCCTCCCCATAAACGTAGCTTAGGTGGGTAAAAGAAATGGGTCCCAAAAATAATCCCTGATGAGGTACCCATGTACAAAACAATCTTATATTATAAAGTAGAGATAAGGAAAAAAAATTAGGAAAAAATATTCCCCAAAGAGAGGAAAAAAGAAGAGACTAGAAGCCCCACCCAAAAAATGATGTTGCAATATCCCAAACCTCAAGAAGAGCCCATAAATGAAGATACTTGCTCTTTGTGAAAGGTTTGGTGAACATGTATATTGTATGCTCTATCATATAAAAATATCTTAGATCGATGATTTTATTATGAATGAGATCTCAAATGAAGTACTTGTGAATCTCTATGTGTTTAGTCTACTGATGCTGGACTAGATTCTTGTAAATTTAAATAGTAATTTGATTATCATATTAGATGATTATAGGTTGTTTGAACTAGATATCAACCTCTATGAGGATCCCATAAATCTAAATAGCCTCAATGGAAGAATTGACATCCCCTTCATGTATGTAAGTGAAATAATATAGATCTACAACTTATCCTACTCAATAATATCTAAACTAAGAGAAGGTAATCAACTAACAATCCATTTAATAATACTTTGTTATATCAGGGTCATGACCAATTATGGATCCACTAAACATAACAAAGGGATCTCTTATTAAAAAATGGAAAAGGAAATTTTTTTGAGGCCTCTATCAAATATTATCATGTAATAACCTTAACTAGGTCTTATAATGTGATAAATGAAAATTAACTAATCTACTAAACAAACATAAAAGCTAATATATTAAATGAACATACAAGCTAATTGTTAGGTTGTGGAGCTAAAAGCTTCACTGATGCAGACATGGAGGAGGTTGTAGAAGGGTTGTGGAGTGTTACTGTCACTGGCATCGGTCAGGCCAACCGACGTCGGTAGGGAGGAGACAGGAAGGCAACCGACATCGGTCAGAAGTCGGCTGGCGTCGGCACCCCCCAGGTAGATAGGGACCGACGTCGGTCACCTGTGGTTCGAGCTACGAGTATATTACGGGCAGTTAGTTGATGAACCAAGTGTTTGCATGTCAAGAGCCAATTTTAGACTAAGAGCTGCGGATCTAATTATTGTAATTAGGTGTCTAATTATTGTTTGGATGAGATCTATTTATTAGACTCATGGTTGTATTGTAAACTTGTGCTAGAGAGTAAGAGAGCAATATTATAAGCTCCTTCTGTGTGTGAGGTGAGCAATGTTGTGTTCCTCCTAGTGCCACAGTACCAAGTGTGGGTACTGGATTAGAGAATCAATAGGGTTCTTCAGGAGTGTATGATCTTGGTCATCAGGTGAGCATGGATTCTATAGGAGATCTACATGGTAAGTAAGATCATTGATCTATAGGTGTATGTGTGTGCAAGGTCAAGGTTCACAGGTGTGCAGAATCAGATTGATTTGTAGGTGTGCAAGATCAGAGAAGACAGCAACACAATAGGGAGCAAAATCAGGTGTGATCTACTTGGAGTACAGTGGGTACTGAAAGAGAGAAAAGAGGAAGGCAAGGAAGATCCTTACATAAGTAAGGTCTATTGAGGTGCAGGTTGTTGCAGGTTCAGGGGAGATCTACTTGAAGTACATTGTGTACTTGTGGAGTGTGTGGAGCACTTGTGGAGTGCATGGAGCACAGGTGTAAGGTGAACACCAACTCTATGTTTGAGTTGGGCACTGGGACCTAAGAGAGAGAGCTTTGAGGAGAGAATTGCTGTTCACTTGAGGTGTGGGAAGCCTCTGAAGAGGTGGTGGAGAAGAAGTGGCATCCTCTTTATTGTATTCTTTTCTGTATGAGTATTAATACAAGTTGTGTATTGTCTCTCATATCATGTGTTATTTCTAAATTCTAGTTACTCGTTGATTCTAGTTATTTCCACATATTAAGTTGCTTGGTAATAAATTGTGTGCTTCTAGTTTATTTATATCCCAACACGTGGTATCAGAGCTAAGGTTGCAAGAAGCGGTTTTATGTTTGGTTACAGGTCACTCTCAGGGGTTTCTGATTGAGTGGGAGTAGAGCAATGGTAGAACAAAGTAAGCTAAGAATGGAGGAGTTGAAAAGCACAGATGGTTACTTACAGTCCTATGGAAAGAAAGAGCAGGTAAGAGAATATTATTGGTTGGTAGCAGATCAACATGAAGGAACTAAAGATGCAGATGTTACAGGTGTTGTGGCACAGGATGCTTTGGGAGGTTTCTTGGATAAAGTTGAATCTTGTGTAGATTCTGTTGCCTCTTTCCATGCAGCCCCAAATAGAGGAGTTGGTGATCCTTGCCAAAGAATTGGCAAAGGGAAAGTGAAGCTGAAATTGCAGGCGGCCAACACATGGGTGTTGAAGGAGGTCATGCAGGTCCTAGGTTTGGAGATATGGCTAATTTCTTTAGAAAGGTTGGATGATGAGAGATGCACAAGAAATCTCACAGTGGATGCACTTGAATTAGCTGGTGGTAAGAAAATAGGTACTCTTTATCTACTTGTTTATATTACTGATTCTTCTTCTGTTGTAGAGACGTGGCTTCGTAGGCTTGGTCACATGAGCAGGAAGGAGATGCATGTTCTTAAGTGGAAGACAGATATATTTGACAAGCTTAAGAACTGGAAAGCCTTGGTGTTCTTGGAGGAGATGGCGGACAAAGACCAGTGGATGGTGCTGGATACTTCTGAGCAGGGCAGTTTGGACATGGGTTTTGATTCAAAGGAGCTCACAGGTAAAAAGTCATCACTTACAGGAAAACATGGGTACCGACATCGATAGAAAAATTGACGTCAATAGTAGGTAAGACTGACGTCGGTCAGAAGGACCGACGTCGACAGCAGGAGGACACCGACGTCGGCAGGGTTGGTAGTCAAGATAGGTGCAAGAACCGATGTCGGTTGGATGCAGACTGTGTGGTGACCAAGGTTGGTCACTGTAACAGATTTTGGGTGGATAACAAGCTGTCAAGGAGTCTCAAACACCCATACGGAGGATTGAAGATGTAAGTAGGCCTCAAATTTGTTGTTCCTCTTCTTTATACTAGTTGTTGACTATAGAGCAGGAAGGATCCAGGAAACAGTGGGAGCGTGGCAGGTATATGATGCAGAACCAAGCAAAGATTTGGTAGGGTTACCAGCAAGTATGAAAGCATAGAGACAAATGGATACCTTAGTTGAAGAATAGAGAGAATGGACACGTGAGATGGAAGGCCAGGTCATATGGTCTTGAGGGAACTGTAGGACAATGGTACAAGTTTTGACAGGTGGAGGACGAAGCATGGCTTTAGTCAATGTCAGGGTAACTACTGTGGTTTGTCTTACCAGGTGGATGATGAGTCATGACATCATTCTATTACTGTATGTGGATGGTATGTTTGCTAGCAGGTTTGTACATACAGGGTTTTGTTGAGCTAAGGGTAAGATTAGTTTAGTGGTTTGCTATGAAGAATTTGGAGCAGTGAAATTCTTTAGCATGGGAGACATGGGAGATCACAGGTTGATTTTGTCTCTAGTGGGAGCTGATGTGAATCAGGTGTTGGCGAGGTTCAAGATGTAGAGCCGGAGCACACTAAGGGTTGGATAGTTCAGTGTCTAAAATCACATGAGGTCTGGTATAGACCTAAGTTTTCCCAAGCAGTGGGAGCTGTCAGAGAGTTAGGAGCCAATTCAAAGAAGTGGATTCTCAGGGATGTGAGAGAGAGACCAGCAGCAGGGATTCATGCTATTCAGGGTCAGGACTTCACTACATGGGATTGTAGGTTTAGATGTGGCAGGGTACTTAGATGACAGGAGGTACACCACAGGTTGTGTGGTGGGTTGTCTTTAGGATTGATCTTGAAGAGGAATACAAGCCAGGAAATAGATTAGATGGGGTACAGGTATAGGTACATTGCAACTGTTTATCTCCAAGTGGGAGATTGTTAGGTTGTGGAGCTAAAAGCTTCACTGATGTAGACATGGAGGAGGTTACAGAAGGGTTGCAGAGTGTTACTGTCACCAATTTCAGTCAGGCCAACCGACGTCGATAGGGAGGAGATAAGGAAGGCAACCGATGTTGATCAGAAGTTGGCCGACATCAGCACCCCCCAAGTAGACAGGGACCGACGTCAGTCACCTGTGGTTCGAGCTGTGAGTATATTACGGGCAGTTAGTTGATGAACCAAGTGTTTGCATGTCAAGAGACAATTTTAGACTAAGAACTGCAGATCTAATTATTGTAATTAGGTGTCTAATTATTGTTTGGATGAGATCCATATATTAGACTCATGGTTGTATTGTAAACTTGTGCTAGAAAGTAAGAGAGCAATATTATAAGCTCCTTCTGTGTGTGAGGTGAGCAATGGTGTGTTCCTCCTAGTGCCATGGTACCAAGTGTGGGTGCTAGATTGGAGAATCAGCAAGGTTCTTCAGGAGTGTATGATCTTGGTCATCAAGTGAGCATGGCTTCTATAGGAGATCTACATGGTAAGTAATATCATTGATTTGTAGGTGTATGTGTGTGCAAGGTCAAGGTTCACAGGTGTGCAGAAC
>JARHVA010002908.1:627500-657500 GCA_037957365.1 Torreya grandis | reverse complement strand
ATGTGTATTAATTGTACAAACTAAAATTCTGTGAGAGTTATTGTGAAAAATTTGGTCACTTGATCCTTTATCTTGTAAAAAATAGATCAATCAATCCCTTGTAGCTTAATTAATAAACCTACTCCTCATGTTACCTCCAACATCAATGAATCCATTACTCATTATGTACTCAAACATTAATGAATTTGATATTCATTTTATACCTCTACCATCAATGAATAAACTCTTCATTGGATATCCATGTCATAAATAAAGTAATTCTTCATTATATCACTAAAAATTAATGAAATAAATCTTCATTGGATACCTCTACCATCATTTAAAAGAATAAAAATTGGATGGTTGAACATCAATGAAGAAACTCTTCAATGGGTACCTCTATCATCAATAAAGTTTGTATTCATTATATTTATGAAAATCAATAAATAAAATTTTCATTAGATGTATATATCATAAATGAAGCAATTATTTATTTGATACTTAAAACATCAACGAATTAACTTTCCATTGGGTTCATAAACATCAATGAATAAAATATTCATTTGGTACCTTAACATCAATGAAACAAATCTTCATTGGATATGAAAACATCAATGAATGTCCCAAAAATAAGTTGTGTTTTCAGTAATACTCAAATCCTCCCAATAATCCTCATTTGTTGAAACAAAATTATCACAAGAGTTTTGATCATGGCATCTTAGTTCCTCCCATTGGTCTAATATCTAATTCCAATGTAGTCATGTGCTTCTGATCTTAGTGTGATTTATCAATAAAATATTTAGAATAACATTCTCAAAACTCTTATTATCCTTAGAAAAGAATCCATAATCTACGGTAAATAGCCCCACATAATACTCTTCTCCCATATAATTTAAATATGAAAGGAATAATCAACAATGAAATCCAAATGAGTCCACATATTCCTTCTTCACACTCTCTCTTAACCAAGGGAAAACTATGCCATCATTCTTCTTCATGCAACTATTACTATCATAGCCAAATCCGTGACAAACATCATGTCTATGAGAAATTGTATATGTCGCACATTTAGGGTGATAATTCCCTTATTTCATCTAATATATAAATAATGAGACCCATAATAATACTTCTCCATATATTAATTAAAGTGCACAAAGTGTTTCCTTTTCTCATATCTTCTCTTTCTAAATTAATTCCTTGCAAAATGTCATGTCTTCTTGTAATATAAATGGAACTTCTTCTTCTTCCCCTCATTACTTCTATAATCAAAGACATATGAAAACTTATTTTCCCATTTTTCAAATGAACCCTTTACAAATATAAGGTGATGAGAAAATATTGAATAGCTAATTCCCTGTTATGTAAGTGTGAAAATGCCTCAATAGGAAGAATAATATTTGTAACATTGTTTCCAAGTCCATCACCTATATAACTCATTTTCTGAAGTAACTTTGTTTCAATTCCCTTTGCCGAATTCTCAAATGCTCTAATATTAGGATAGATAGAACCATTATTAACATGATCAACATCACAATCATTTAAAATATAAGCATTAATAACGTGATCAATATCATGGTCAATAGTATCATTATTAATATTAGTATGTTCCATAATAAAATAAATAATGAGATCATCAGTTGAGGTACACATAAAAAACTTGGAATTAGTAAATGTATAACCATAAACACACTCCTTTGCATACTTCATAGAATCTTTTCTCTTCTTAGCTTTATGATCTCCCTTGAAATATTTGAATTGATTTCCCCCAATGTCTCATTTTATTTCCTACATGGAACAAGATCATCCTCAAACAATTCCTTATCATACAACTTATTCAACTTATGCTACATCTCATTTGGCATATCCATCCCTTCAAGATGCAAACAAAGCTTAGGTGCAAAAGTAATCAATATCTTCCTTACCATTTGATATTTCCTATTTCATTAGAAATTATCATCTTATTTGGTATTAAAAACCTTTATAATCCCCAAAAATATGCCATATACCCATAATACTTAATACATGTTTCATATATGACTCCAAATCCTTGAATTTGTTTCCCTTCAACATAGGAACCTCAAAAATTATCT
Organism: Torreya grandis; assembly: GCA_037957365.1. NCBI lineage: Eukaryota > Viridiplantae > Streptophyta > Pinopsida > Cupressales > Taxaceae > Torreya > Torreya grandis. The sequence goes on along the minus strand of JARHVA010002908.1, from coordinate 655,431 downwards.
ATATATTTGAATAAATACCCTAGTGAGAATGGAGGAGTTAACCTCCTATTCAAAAATACAAAGAAAATAACCAACCTATTTTTTTATGATCTTTATAGAACTGTAAAAATACTGGAATGATTTTAAAAAATAATTTGATTTGGAAATTAATTTTATTGAAACCCATAAAATCAAAATAACTTACTCAAAATAAGTCATAAAATTATGAAATTTTGAATTGCAACTTCTTTGCATGAATACTCAACTTCCCTAAAAAATTGTAAGAAATTACAAAATATATTTTAATATATGAGTGATTATTTAAAAAATAGCCATAATTTAAGATGTCAAACTTCAACTATTCATAGCTCCCTCAATACCACTCAAAATTTGGAAAATTGCCACTTATTGAAAAGTTCTCAAAGTCTACTTTCTAATGAAGTAATAATCAAGTCAATTTGATTCCTATGTGAAAATGTTATCCTCATTTTTATCTTACATGAGTTCCTTGTCTTTACTTTACGATAATAAATTCTCTTTCTATTTTATAATTATCCCTTTTCATCAACAACAACATATTCATCATGTTATATGGTAAACATCATTTCTCTCCTCATAGCTTTCTCCAAAATCAAACCATTGTATATGATACCATATTAGAAACACTACTATATTAGATAACATCATGTAAATAGAAACAAGCAAGCATATAGAGGCAGTGTCAAAAAAGACCTTTGATCAATATATTTTATTTTACTTTCTCAAAAGGGAAGACAAGTGCTTGCTTAAATATACTTTAAAATCCTAATCTCCACAAAGGCTGAGCTTTCAAGTACCATCCCTTTTTATTTTCCCAATGAGTAAGTTGGCATTTGTTACTCAAATGAGCCTAGTTAGATAGGCCCACTAATATGGGACCACTCATTGATAGCTAGAAATCATTAGGTTCCAAATATCCCAACAAGTCCTCCATATCTAGTGGATACTAGGTTCCCAAACATTGTGTCATGTCATCCATACCTAATAGTCATTAGGTTCACAAAGAACTCATCTAGTTATCCACACGTATAAGTTGCTAGGTTCCCAAAGATCCCTACCCATCATTCATATACAGTAGTCACTAGCTTTCTTTAACAATACATGTAACATTTTTCTTTCTAACATCCCCTTAAATCCTTATGGATTATGGAGGAGAAATAAAATATGTTTGTACACTAACAATGTAATATGATCAACAACCGAAAACTAAGATGTCTAGCATGGCATACCAAAGTATCCCTTCTCGAATCACTCGAATATAAGGATAGTGTTTCACTTCTTCAAGGAATATAATAGGGAGGATTTTCTTTGCTAACATGGTGGTCCTTACATATTTACCAAACACCATACATATGTCCCCTTCTCTCTCTTATCAAATTTTCCCAACTCAGGATATGTGTTTAGAGAATAATTAACCCTCTTAGGCCCATCAAAAGTGTTAATAACACTATTGGGCCCATTGGTGTGGTCCCTTCTAGCTCACGACCACATGACCCCTTATTTCATATTTTTTACTTTGTTGACCATTTCGTTAGTATTAGTTTTGGTACCAATAGGGTCATAATTTGAATTCAAATTGTCTAAACATACACAAACATTATAATTCCTTCAAATATAATGCATGCAAAAAATATTTATCAAACATCACAAAACTCTATTGAGCACTTACATGTATTCTAGAGGAATCAAGCAATTATCAATGGAGTCATTTAAGCATACAAGTTTATGTTAGACACAAATCATAAAACATTGGGTTTACTTCTTATTGGAACTATTTCAATTATGAGATTTTTAATTTTTTATATTTTTATTATCTAGGGCCCTAAAAATATAATCAAGATATTTTTTCAATTCTTTAATTTATTGCGGACCTCAAAACATATGTTGCCTATATGTTTTCAGGAATTATTGCACATCTAAAGCTTGTATAAAAAAATGTTTTTGCAGGGGAATAAAATTATAGTATAGAAAACTAAGTGAGGTTATTGGAGATGAGGACTAGGCAAATTTAATTGTCAAGTCAATTTAGACATGTTTATCATTTTTCTAAAGAATCCTAACACTTTAGACATTTTCTAGAGTAGAATCGATGCTTTTGGGAGACTTCATTATTTGTCTTTAAATTTTAAAGTCAATATTTTTTCACTTGCTAATTTACATTTCTACTATCTAATCCCCATGACTATCAACAAATCTAAAAATAAAATAAATATGCATATAAACCTTACATAATCACTCTTATATGATTTTGAAATTCATTCATTATATACTTATATTATTATGGATATATATCTTAATTAACCTACTTAAAAATAATATAATATTTATGTAACAATTTAGATGTTATACATTTATCTATTTTACATAAATAAAATTATTGGTTACATTAAATTTGAATATAATAAATTTTATATAAGTTAAATAACAAAACCCATCTCCAACCACTTATATATTTATATATTTATATATATATATATATATATATATATATATATATATATATATATATTACTTAAAAATATCTATTATAAAAATAACTAAAAATATATCATTTGTTCTACCTCATTAAGATATATACCCCCCCACACACACAAACAATTGTTAACCGTTTTTACCATGTGCCTATATCAAATAGTTTGTGTTATGCTGCAAGATTGTGGCTTTTAACGTGATCTTCACTCAAGATAAGTGGTTAAATGACATACTTCCATTGTCTATGGTGTAGTGACAATAATTCATTTAGATATAGTGACAATAATTCATTTAGATATAGACCACATATACAACGTGGTGAAAACATGGTAATATGGCTTACTTTAGATCAACGGTTTAAAATGGCACCACAATTAGATTTAGTGTCAATTTTTAATATTATAATTATTTTGGTAATTTAATATAGGTTTAAAATGGGGTTTAGTCATATTTGTGTTGTTTTTGAAAAAAAAAAAATGTTTATTATAAATTTAAATGTTAGGGTATTGTCGTGAAAACAATGTTAATATATTATTTAAAATTGATAATGTAAATTCAACATTTATCTATCTTACGATAAATATATGGGCATCGTAAGTTTCATATTTATATGTCATTGTAAAAACCATATTAAACATATCATGGAGATGTCATAAAATTATCCTCCATTTATTATGGAACCATCATAAAATTATCTTATAAATACATATCGGAGATGTCATAAAATTACCTTGTATTTATTAGGGAGACAACATAAAATTATCGTACATTTGTGATGTATGTGTAATTATTTAATTATTAGTTTAAATTAAATAGTATTGGTGTATTTGTTGACTTTTGATAGTTCATGTCTTTATTCTTAACATTTTCTCTTTTCTTCTCAAAAGTTTTCTTCTCTGTTTTCGTTATTTGCTATATCTTTAGTTTATGTTGGGAGTTGGAGTCAAGGTCTTAGGTTAATCATGAATGTCTCTCACGTTCTTAGGTCCTATGTGTGGCTTCTTTTGACTAATGTACACATGTTTTACATATTTTGCACTTGTGACTTTTTAAACTATTTGATGTTAATTTAGGCACCAATAAAATTTAATTTGAATTCATATTATCTATAAATACATATGAATTGTAGTTCATAATTAAATAAATAAACTAAACATTTCAAAAAAAATTATTGAGTGGTCACATCCATTTTAAAGAGACCAATAAATCATTAAAACATTTATCATTATGGAAACTGACATTTTCTTATAAAACATTTTTGATATACAAACCAAAATTTGAATTTCAGTGGATATGTTATCAATTATATTATATTTACTATATTTTAGGAAAAACTATATATACAATCGAGAAAAAAGAATTTCCAACAATAAAATTGTACACATATTGTACTTTGATAAATTATTTAAGCACACATGGCGGTGAAAAAATAGAAGTAACATTCGCAGCTAAAAAGGAAGGAAGGTGAAGGTGAAGTTACGTGTGGCCCCTTGGGACTTGTCGGTAGCGAAACTAATAACGTGGGTGACGTCATCCCATCGATCGCGCACAGCTTTGCATGTTACGATATTCCTTCCATTATTACAACGATATACGGTATAACAAATCCTTAACAAAATATACGACTCGTCTCGTCATCTTACATCGCCATGCGAATATGACAAAAATAAAATTTGTCCCACACGCAGAGGTCGAGTCTACCAAGAAACCGGCTCGCCATTTTCACGTGGCTCTCCTCCTTTGTAAAGTCAATTCTTAAAAAAAACGACGTCACCACTAAAATATTGAGTCAGAGTTGGTGAACATGCACTTACGTGCAGAAAACATGAACGCGCCCGCACAAAGGATTTTTAAGATTCCTTTCATACTCTATACTAATTCTTAACAGAAAGAAACGCACTATATTAATCATAACGGAAATGGAGATCAAGAGGGCCCCAATATTTATTTTCTGGTTTTCTGTAGGTGTTGGAATGAGTCTGTGGAAACAATATTTTCAAGAATAGACAATAAATGGAAGTTTTCACTGTGAAAACTTTTAGTGCCGTGTGGATTCAGAGATCATGAAATAAAAATTGAATATAAATAGGTTGCATGCTTTATAAACATCCAATGATAATCACAGTTCAGGCCCAAAGTTATTTCCCCTTGGCCTACACAGAAACCATTGCTACTGAGCTCAAAAGGAAGAATAACATGTCTGGATATTCTTATTCTATACAATACTAATACTTGATACAAAAAAATAAATTCATGGCTACGCGCAAGCATAGAATTGGGCGAGCTCTTCCAAAGAATCGGTGTGAATGGCCTCCGGATCGGCGTTGTCCAGGGTCCATACCAAATGTTCGAACATCACCACCTCGCAAGCCACTGTGAAACCCTCCTCCTTATCCCCCTCGCATCTCTGAACAAGAACCCTTAGCAATGGATGGTTCAGATAGTGGGCGCTCATAAAATATCGTCTTTTGGACTTGCCGACGTACACAACTATGCATCCCTTGGGAGCTTCGTCAGAAATGTCTGCCTGGACAAGATTTGAGGATAAGCTTTCTGTACAGTCGGACATTGAAATACCGTCCCTGCAGTTCGAACTCAGGCTGCTGTACGATCTTCTCATCCTCCCGAGGCTTTGGCACTTCTTGAGAATGCTTTTCATCTTGTTTACATTCAGCACCATAATGGCCTCTCTAACTTGTTATTTCTGGGCTTTACAAAGCATTTTGGTTACAGTCCCAACAAGGGTAAGGATTAGACAATTGAAATGACAAACTCTTGGGGATTGTAGCCAAGAAGACAATACACAACGGTAGTGGAGAGAGCCTCTCTCCAAACTGGAGAGAATGCTAAAACAACACTGAAACACAATTACAGGAAAACTACGCAATGGGCATTCTTAGCTCAGCTTCCTCCTTATATAGCGGATATGGAGGAGGGAGTGATACGTGCATTGATGACTCACGACAACGCAGTTGTTCGTGTAATTTGGATAAGCTTAATTTACCACAGATAAAGGCAGAATCCTCCTCGGCTTAAATAAGCAATTTTTTGGATTTCTGTTTTAGAGGATGAAATTAAAATATAAGAGACCTAGCAACATATTCCAATGGACAACAAGGTACATTTTTTTTGTATTTTATAACGCCAAAACAGACCCTCAACGTGGGACTGGTCCTCACTAACATGGGGTTGCTTGTAGTTTCTCTCTTTGCATACGTGGTAAAGGCCCTTTAAAGAATGCATGGCAGATGTGGAGGGTGATTTTAAAATTTTCAAATCAAAGGTTGTTTTTATATAGTTGTGCAATATAGATAAATCGATTTCAATAGAATTGCAATACGAATATCCATGAACATTTGACTGGGATTAATTGCAATACGAATATCCATGAACATTTGACTGGGATTAAAACATATCTAGAACAATAAATAACATCTAATGATGTAAAACAATAAATATCATCTCATTAAAATTTTAATTAAATTGTTGAACTTGAATATGTTAAGAAAAATAATGTGTTATTGAGCTTATATTATCTTAATAGATAGTTGATCTACATTTGTGAAGTCCTTTAATAATATATAATATCAAAGAAAAGAAAAAAACTCTGATTATTGTATTAATTTTTTATCGAAAAAAATTAGTATAATAAATGTTTCACTAATATGAATTTTAATATTATTATATTCAAAACTCTCTAAATGCTTTCTTAATTTCTATAAAATTCTTGTAAATATTTAATATATCATTGTGACAATAAATGCTATGTACTTTTTTAGATAATTTTTAAATACATAAATTTAGTAAAATTCCTATATATTTATAGATGATTTATTAAATATCAAATCCTATTGGCATGCAAATCTACCTCAAATATATTCAAAATTAACAAGATAAGACCACATGACATAGGTATGTCCTAATACAACCAAACCACCATTAATGTATCGAGTACCATTCCAAGGGCCCACCTAGAAACACAAGGAGAGAGAAGAAAAGGAATTTGATAAAAAACAAAAAACATGCTAGTAACACCCAATTTGGACCAATAAATAACAAATACACATGAAACTTAAAGTTATACAATTTTATGACTAATAAATACTAAAAAGTTATTTTATATGTATACATAATGTTCCACTTTAATGTGTGCATGCTCACATATAACATTAAAAAAGGTATAATTTAAATATAATAGTTTATATCCCTGAAATTCCTAAAGCAAAATATAATATACCTATGAATCCTTGCAAGAGCGTTCTTTTTGTTTTTTACATAGTCATTTGTAACTATTTACAATAATGACTTTTTTAGAATACAACAATGAAACACGATATATATAATTTGACTAGAGATCTAATGTCATCCTTGTGAGATCATATGCCTTTGAATTTATGCTAATTCACGTATATATATTTTGAGTAAAAATTTTAGTGATCAAAAATCAAGCTAGAACTATATTCATAGTGATAAAAAAATAAGGCTAAGTAATATCATGTGAATATATCTAGTAGTGTGAATAGGTGGTGCATTTTGGGTACATCTTGGAGTAAGTGAAATCCAAATAACCCTTTCTATAGGGGCCAAAGATTTATTGATTTTATTGAGTCTAGAATTTAGATAAAATCAATAGAATGTATATCCCCTTTTGAGATGTAGGATGAACTCATAAAACACATATCTCAAAAAATAAAATTATACGTAACACGTGTAAAATAAAATATACAATCAACAATTTATAACATTTAAAAATATCATATTGGAATAATTTATGTTATAAATAGGTTTCTCTACATGGGGTTATGATGTAATCATTATAATTGCATGATTATTGTGCCCCACATGGTTAAAATATAAGAAATACAACACCATAGACAATATGCCCCATACAAGTAAAATATAGAAGCAGTGTAAGATAAATTAGAGATGCCCATTATCAATATAATATATAATAATCATATTACAATTAATGTAAAATATATTAGTATAAATTAAAAGTATAATTTTTAGTCCTATATATTCAAAATATAAATCATGGAAATACATGAAAATATTGAGAGTATTGTACATGATAAAAATCATGGTATGAAAATTCACTTGATGATAAGAATAAAAAAATGTCACATATTTGACTAAACAAAAATAAAATATTTCATATATTAAAATTAATCCAAACATAAATAAAACACATAAAATAATGAGGGCACATAAAACACATATGAGACATACCAAACACTAAGGAGACACATGAGTTAGTAAAGTAAAATTAAGCACAATAAAAACATGTAAACTATATGACAAAACATAGAAAAACACTTAAAATAATGATATAACATACATAGAAAACACATGAATATATATGAAAGTTTTAATAATACAAAAACATATCCATCAAGAAAGGCACACAAAATAATATAAAAGTAAGTAAGAGTTAAATATGATTAATACAATTAGTGAAAGTGGAACCTAAAAGTGTGTTGAGAGATTCTCCCATGACCATAGAGTTACCCTTGAGTGAACATGAGATGTTCCCCCAATGTATTATGAATACAAAATCATGAAATTATTTGACACAACTCCTACGTCTATCTTAAGAGACTCATCAAAAACATGTATATGAATAATAATTACAATATATCCTCTTTCAATAAGAATACAAATATGAAAATAAATTGTGTACTCTAAAGATAGACACAATGTATCAATATTTAGAAAATCATAACTTTAAAAGATAAAGGCCATAAAAATGGTAGGATCCATAAATGCAATATATCAAATCAGCCAAATAAATACATATAGAGGAAGATCTAGAAATAAAGGAAAATATATATGGGGATACCTATTCACTCATAATTTCAATCATAATTTGTTGGCACTATCGAAATATTGTGTGAAAGAAATGTTCCATCATCATTTGAAAGTTAGTGTGGGATTTTTAAATGGGACAAAGTAAAAGAAATCAAGGGTGATAGACAATATAAAAGAAGAGACAACATGAGAGCAATATAAAAATAGATGTAAAATGAAAATGGAAATAAAAGAATAAAAGAACTGATAATAGAATGGGTCGATGAAGACATGATAATCTAAAGAAAATAAATAATTTTGAGCAAGATGAGATATTTCAATGAAGCATAATCAAACAATGAAACATTTGAGAAAATGTTACTAAAAAATATAGTGAAATTTTTGAGTCTTATGATCTAAGTTATATTACTATGTAAGTACAAGAAGTTTGGGTAACCAAAAGAGGACTTTTTTCAATCGAAATGTGATGCATGTAAAAAAAAAATACACATGAATTTTTTAAATGTATACATGATTTTTTATTTTTGGCATGATAATCACCTAACCTAAAATGTGTATGCACTATAATAATAAAAGACATTTATATTGTATCTATATTCTTATAATTTAAATTTATTTTATCAAATATAATATAAGGGCCACTCTACATCTTTTCAAATTGGTCACACAACTTTATGAGTTACCACTTAGAATATATTTTTTCCAAATCCCATCTAGTCATTACTTAGTCATTTTCATGATTTCAATATTAAACCTAAGGCTTTCAAGGTGTAACTTTTACAACTGGTCCATTTTGGAAGAAACATATAGTTATTTTGTAGGTTTTGGGGCATGCCAAATCGACTAATAACATTTTTAAGAATTATAGGTGTGTCAAATATAAATTTTAAAAACCAACCATCACTCAAATAAAATAAGAGTTTCTCAAAAATATTGACTCACTAATTTCCCCATGAACCTAATTGTGATTATACGACGTGATTTGGATATTATTTAGCTTCAATTGAGTTGATGAATTATCCAAATAATTTATTTATTTAATCAAAGATGTAATTTTTCTAAATTATATCCCTTTGAACATAGTTATAGCTGTATGATGTGAATTGAGACTCAATTGGCCCTATTGTCATCACCAATTAAGCCAATTACATGATTGGTTCAATTAGGGATGCAATTTTAGCCAATTTGATATATCTGGACCTAAATTCAACTATATGATATGATTTAGGGATTAACTATCCTAATTTTTTTCATTGATCAAACTAATTACTTGACTGGTTCAATTAGATATACAATTTGGGCCAATTTCTTCCTTATGATCCTGATTATGATGATATGATGTGATTCAGAGCATAATCAACCCAAATTTGATCATTTATTTAACTAATTACTTAATTGGCTCAATCAAGGATATAATTTGGGCCCATGAACCTGATTACAACTATACAATGTGATTTTAGGCTCAATTGGCCTCAATTTCATCACCGATTAAGCTATTAATTAATTGGTTTAATTAGGGATGTAATTTTTGATAATTGAGCCACTTGAACCCAATTTATGATTGTGTGATGTGATTCATGGATAAATTTCCCAAATTTTATAAATGATTAAATCAATTAATTAAATTAAAGACTCAATTTGTAATAATTTGAGCTCCTTTAACCTAATTATGACTATACAATGCTATTTGGGGCTTAACTAGATGTAAACTCATCACTGATTAAGCCAATTAATTGGATCATTCAATTGGGGATGTAATTTGGCAAAATGTGAGGCCCATGAACCTAATTATTTATGTATGATGTGTTTTGGGTCTTAATTATCCCTAATTTCACCATTAGTTAAACCAATTACTCAATTTATTCAATTATAAATGTATTTTAGGTTAGTTTTTGCTGTCATAACTTAATTTCAAATATACGATGTCATTTGGGGCTCAATTGACCCAAATTTATTAACCTATTGAAGCAATTACTTATTGGTTTAATCAAGGACATAATTTGGGATAAATTAAACCCCATGAACATAATTTAAACTATATAATGTGATTTAGGGCTCAATTAGCCCTAATTTATTCAATAATGAAATTTGTAATGAAATTGGGGTTAAATGATCCCAAATTCACATCATATAGTCCAAATTAGGTTTGTGTGGATCAAATTTACCTAAATTATAAACGCGATTGAATTAATTGACTAGTTAGTTCAACAAATGATTAAAGTTTGGCCTACTAAGCACCAAATCACATAATATAGTTGCATTCAAGTTCACGGGATTAAACATGTCTAAATTATGTCTCTAACGAAATAATAAGAGTAATTAAGTTATTTACAAATGAAATTAGCCAATTTATCTCCTAATTAGATCATATTGTTTCCCAATTAGGTTCATGAGCATCAAATTAACTAAAACTACACCTTGATTGAACCAATTAAGTAATTGGCTCATTCAAGAATGAAATTAGGGCTAGTTTAGACCTAAATGACATCACATCATTAAAATTTGGTTCATGATTCTCAAATTGACCCAAATTACATCATTTATTGAATCAAAAGAGTAATTGGTTCAATCAAAAAATGAAATTGGGGCCAATTGAGCCCTAAATAACATCATATACTAGAAATTAGGTTCAAATTGAACCAAAATATGTTTCTAATTAAACCAGTCTAGAAATTTATTTAATAAATAATGAAATTGGGTCCAATTGAGCCCCAAATCATAATGTATAGTTTCAATTAGGTTTTTAAGGCCATATTTTCCAAAATTATTCCCTTATCGAACCAATCAAGTAATTTTTCAAATCAATGATGAAAGTAGAGTCAATTCAATCAAAAAACACATCATATACTTGATTTTATGTTAATAAGGTACATATTGGCCCAAAATACATCCCTTATCAAAGCAATCAAGTAATTGATATAATCAATGATAAAATTATAGTGAGATGATCCCTAAATCAAATAATATAGTTTTAATTAGGTTCACAAAGATCAATTTGAGCTAAATTACATCTTTGATAACCAATGAATTAATTTTTTTAATCAATGATCAAATTAGATCCAATTTTGCCTTAAATGACATTTTATGGTTGTAATAAGGCTCATGTGGATTAAATCAGCCCAAATTATGTCCATGGTTGAATGAATCTAATAATTTTTTCAATTACTGATGAAATTGGAGCCACTTGAGCCATAAATGACATCATATAGTCTAAATTAGGTTCATGGGGATGAAATTAACCCAAATTACATTAATTTAAATATGAAAGTCTTGTAAAATTTATTGAAAATGACAAGCTTGAAACATATTTACCATGCATGACTTGAGCACACAAACATGATATTAATCCTCCATTCTCTCAAACTTACATGCATTCTTGTGAGTTGACCATTTAATTATGATGTTACATGATTATGTGAACCTAAATTTTGGTTTAAAATGTGATAAATATCATGTACATACATGTTCAAACCTTTAATTCAATCTACCCATACATATGTTAGTTCCACTAGTATTGCTAATCAATATTGACCTAATCTGATTTGGACTAACCCTCTCCCAATAATAATTACTTTTTAAAATCACACCTTTCCCTAGGGTTAATCCATTTTAATATCATTTTAGTGGCATGATAAATTAACCAATTGGAATCCTACATTTAAAAATTCATGTCTCATTCAAAATGGACTAGGAACTTATTTGGTACACATATACACTATTGTACATTGATAATCCCTATTTTCCCCAAATTTTTAATATATCATTGGGATCAATCACAAGATAATTATAAATCATATATATTTCAATTCAAAACAAACATAGTCAAGTATAAAATCCTAATAATTAGTTTCATACATATAACAAAGGAGCACAATTACAAAATCATACTAGATGGGAGAGCTACATGTGGATTGATTTTCCTTGGAGTATTGGATATGCAATAAATAGTCAATCATAAAGTAAGGGTGATTGGGGTTATCTCAAACCATTATAATTTATCAAATTTTATAGGTTTCTATCCCTTAAAAGAGCACATAGGGTTTTAAGGTGAAATAGGTTGATATATGGAGTTACACATATCATCAAGGTTTGGAATAACACTATAATATATAGAGATAGGTGAAGTTAATGTTACAATCAAAGTCCCTAATTTTATCATAGGTAAATATTGTCCATCACAACTCATTATAAATAGTTTATATTAACCTAGATTGATGAAAATGACCCTACATAGATAGAGATTTAGTTCATAAACTAAATGAATAACATGCCTACTTTATATGATTTCTAATTCCATAATATAGTTATAATTAAAAAATCAACCTAAAAATATAATTACTCATCCCATTTTTTTACTTACTCTATTTAACATATGTCACTTTTGAAATAATTTCTATTAGTTTCAGTATTTTACATTCAGATGTATGCTTAATTTCCATATCTGAATATCTTAATTATTCTACTATTTTTTTAATCCTATTAGGGTTTTAAAACCAAATTAGGGTAAAACAAGACCTTATTCAAAAAATCAAGTAATTCATTAGTTAATGATGAAAATGGGGATAATTAATCCATATATGATAGCATACAGTTGCAATTAGTTTCATGGGTCTTAAATTGGCATAAATTACATACTTGATTAAATTGATCAAGTAACTCTTTCTATTAGTGATGTAACTAGGGGAAAAAAATCCCTAAATGATGAGGTATAGTCATAATTAGGATCATGAGGGTAAAATTGGCAAAAATTTCATCCTTGATTAATCTAATTAACTAGTTTAATCAATAATGAAATTTGGTCCAATTGAACCCCAAAGTACATTATATAGTCAAAATTATATTCACTTTGCTTAAATTGGTCTGAATTACATATCTTATTGAATTTATTGAGTAATATATTAAATCCTTGATGAAAATTGGGATAATTAATCAAAAAATCATATTGTGTAGCTGTAATTAGGTTAATGGGACTAAAATTGGCCCAATTTATATCTTTGATTGAATTAGTTGAGTGTTTGGTTCAATTACTGATGAAATTTTGGATAATTTAATAATAAATCACAAAATATTATTATTTATATACTGAAATATTGTATTAAAAACTTGAAAATGCCAATGTTGACCTACCTTCACCCTACATGACTTGTGGACACACATATGCCTCTTATTCATGATTCTCTCAAATCCATAGGCTTACTATGAGTATAACCCTCCTATTTTATTGTCAGTCACCTTTAGGAAATTTTAAGTCTATGCCATACTATATAAATATATCACTTATACATATTTAAATCATCATATCCAAATTTATATATCATCAGATCTAAGATCAAGATCATACAATTTTGTTGACAAAACTGACTTGAGGTTGATGTTAGTGACCTTCGTCCAATAATGAAGTTATTTTTAAAAATTAAATCATTCCTATGGGTTAGCCCATTTTCTTAGTATGTCAATGGAATGATAAGTTACTTAAATTAACTAATATAAATACAAATAAAACCTACATTTAATAGGGACTGATAACTTGTCCATAAAACATCTATATCCTACTGTAAATTGAGAAAAAATGTCCCTTTCTTCCCAAATTCTAAATCATTTACTACTAGAAATCATCATCCAAGTCTGAATTACACTAAGTCAAGTAAAGAGAAAGTATTCCAAGTATCTAAATTCATGTTATAGGTGCATTAATATATAAAATAAGCACAATTAAAAATTCACATTAAGAGAAATAACTATATGTGGCTTGAATTCCCTCTTTGGAGTATTGCATACATAGGAAATGACCAATCATCGATGGGGGTGATTTGGGTTAGCTCAACCCTTTACACTTCACATGTTTTTATGGGATTATAACCTTCACAAGTATACCTAGGGTTTTAAGGAGAAGGAGACCAATTTATAGAGTTACACATAGAGTCAAGAGTCAAGATCACACACACAAATAGATCACAATCAATCACACCTAACTGTATAGTCATAGAGATCCAAATTAACCCAAGATAGAAATGTCAACCTCAGTCTCTAACACAAATGCATTTCCTTTCCCTGATGTTAGTGAACCTATGCACACTGATCATCAATTCAAAATCTAAGTGACTATCACGCTTATTTTAGTCCCTTTACACTATCAAAATTTGGTCACAATCAATCAGTAAACTAGGAAAACTAAGTATATTGATATATTTAGAACTTAATTTATTTAGAACATGCCACTTTTCAAATCTAATTAAGTATTTTAAATTAAATTTAATGCTTAACTTACATATTTTACAATCTAAATTACATTCAATTTTATATATTAATTAGATTTATATGATCTAAATTAGGGTAAACCATATTAGTGTACTTGAATATTTCTCAAATTGTGCCAAACTCTAGGTCTAGTTTAGGATTTCATCCTTCCAGGGTTTTTAGATTTATACCTTAGGGTTTGATTTTCATACCTAATTTATTAATTTTATCTTCATGTCATTTCTCATTTATTCTAGGGTTTTTATTTTAAACCCTATAAATATATGCTAGCCCTCATACTAGGCTTAGGATTTGGTCTTACCATCTTACTATTTGTGATAAGATAAATTGCTAGTAATATGGATTTAAATCACAATCATATTTATATAGATACAACTACACAACATGATTATAAAGAAATTTCTCATGATTCATTATCATCTATATTGATTTCATGTTACCTCATGTAAATCTCCCTATATTTGCAAGCTAAGGTGATTTAGGTAGAGAAAATATATCTTACTTGATAATAACCCATAACTCATCATGCCATAAGTAGTGTTATGTCACAACCTAATTATTTAAAATAATATTGGTATGGATTTTAATATATTTTAAAAATATGGATACAATGGAAAAGGATTGGGAAAACAATCAAAAGGAATTATCTATACAATTTGGATATTTACTCAAAAAAGATGCCAAGACCTTGGATACATACAACTATCACAAGTCACTAAAAGAAGCAAAGTAATAAATGCACATACCAATATAACAAAATATATTCATACAACCATTTATGCTCATACTAATAGTAATTACCATGACGAGAATTGTATGCTTGTAAAATTTGTGCTATGGATTCAATATACTATATATAATAACTTATCCCAAAATCTACAAATAACATCAAAGGGAGAGAATATTGAAGCAATCAGAATTTATAAGAATGCTCTTACCATAACCTTTCTTATTTTGTCTTCCCTCTAAGATATTCAAATGGATTATCTAAGGATTATTGACTTTCTTGTTGGATTTCTTGATAATGGTGGCTTCAAGATTTAAGATGGATGCAAGAGGGATCAATGGCTTCTTGGATGCAAGGATAATGTGGATGCAATGGGAGTATGAAGGCTAAGAGGGATTTTATGTTATTTGATTCAAATTATAATTCCAATTAGTCCAACCAAGCTCCATGCTTGGCTATTTATAAAGTGATGGGGAGGATAAAAAATGAATTTTAAATTCATAAGAACTCTCTAATTTTACTGAATTCTAGAGAATTAGAGAAGGTTCTATATTTCAGAGGCTTCGAGATTTGATTAGGAGTTAATAGGGCTTATTTTTAGGGTTTTATGGAGGTTTAAAGATATAGGTGTGTAGGAGAAGCTATGGATAGGTTATCTAAGGGGGTAGGTATAATATTTTGAATTTTAAATTGGTAAGTGGGCAAGTAGTTAATAAATGAGGTGAGATTAGTGGTTTAATGGGATGATAGTGGGTTGATAAAGGGATTAATATAACATGGGGTGTGTATTAAGGTTAACATGATGTATAAAATATATAAATGGGAATGGGATTTATTTATTTAATTAGGATCATGGTTACAGGATTAATTATGATAAATAACAAGAGTAGTTAGGATGAGCAGATTTAGATGTATACATTTACCTCTATTTGAAAGGGCATTATGAGTGATGAAGAGGGGAGTAATGTATTGCAAATAAAAACTATTTCATGGATGAATTATCAAACACGAGGCTGCATGATTCCCCCTTGAGGGCACATGCGGGGAGGAATGAACCAGATGACCACTCTAAAAGAGATCATAAGGTGGGCATAAAATCAAGCTAATTAGGGGTTGGGATGCCCCAGATGATAGTTGAGATATGAATGATAAGGTGCCCTAAGAAAAAATGTAAATAAGTGAGGTTTTAGGTTTAAGACTAGTCCCAAGAGGGAACACACCTTAACAATGATGATGAGCTTCTTAACATGAGTCCTAGGCAAAGACTAGTGTTGAGGAAAGAAGGTAAGAAGATCCATTAGATAAAAATGATAATCCCAAGACAAAGACATATGTTTGGAAAATGGATATACTAGGATAAATAAGGCCACAAGTTATCAAAATTTCTTAGGCAAGGACACATGTAAGGGAGAGCTACAGGCTAATAAAAGGATAAAGATAAGTGATTTGTGACAATAGTTGAATTTGGTATGATGATCATAACTCAACATGATTTAATATATTCAAATTACCATGAGATGATAGGACATGAATAAGTGGTTGAGAAATATTTGGGAACTAAAAATTGGCCAAATGTTTCCTACATACTCTAAAAAAATCTTAGGCTGATGTAGTTTTGGCTTGAGGAATGGGGAGATAGAAAACCATACCCATGAAAATGATTGAAATGACTTGTGGGATGGAGAATAGTCAATGGAAAAATGATTAAATGATGCATAAATGTATATGAGAATCATAATTAGATGTTTAAGTAGAATGGTAGGGTCAATGTGGATTAAACAAGATGAGTGGGAAAAAATAATAGGGTTATGGGTGTTAAAATATAAAATTAAGAGTAAAAAGAAGTCATTTTCAGTCTTGGATATTGCAAAATTGTGCTTTGGAACTAATGATAATGGATCATATTCCACATGCTTCCCACCATGGTGAGAAAGTTCATGAGTTCTACAAACCTACAGAGACTGGACCAGTGGTAAGTGCCTCACCCTAACTTGTCATTTTGGTCATTTATTGAATTTATTAGAGTATTTATTAGGGAAAAAATGAATAGTGAAAAATCACAACTAGGAGCATTGCTTTGAGATGTAGTTTTGTATGTGCAAGCTATGGTAATGCACTCAATTATTATGATTTTGTAAAATTACTTATGGCAAATTATAGTTTTGTAAAACTATAGCGGGTAACTTGTGGTTTTGCAAAATTGCATGTGTTGACTTTCAATTTTTCAAAACCATAGTAAAGGACATGTGGTTTTGGAAAATTGCAAGAAGTGATGAGTGATTTTGTGAAATCACAAGTTAGGGTCAGGGGTCAAGAGCAATTTTTATTAGTGTTAGTGTTAGGGCTAGTTCGGTAAGGAGACAAGTAAGGGAATAAGTAGATGAGAATATAGGGAAGGTATGGGATAGGAAAACATTAGTTTAGGGTATAGGTTTGTGGTGATTAGTAGCTAATAGTTTTTGTGGTACAAGAGGAATTAGGTGTTATAATGTCTAGAATATGATGACCACTAATGTTACATGAGATGCATCATTTGAGATTAATGGATTTTGGAGTGTTAAAGATGATTAGATTGGATTATATCATCATGATGCCTTTCATTAGGATAGACTAGAATCTTGTCACTGTGTTGGTGGAGTGGTGGCATTCAAAGATGATCACCTTCCACTTCATCACAAGAGAGATGATAGTGATGCTAGAGGAAATGTGGCATATTTTTTGATTACTTATGAGAGGAGATGTGATCTATTATAGGTCACAATCATTAAGTGTGATGGTGCATAAATTATGTGGGCATTTATAGGTTGGGGTGCATAATTCATAGATTGATATTGAGAGGGCCTTCAAGGATGGGACCATAAATAAATTGACCTTAATTTTTATGTATCTTGTTACTGACATATTATTTCCAAACAAGAGTAGATAGTGGTTTCAGTTAGGGTGAAGGGATGTAGTGGTTGACTAAAGAAAGATTAAAGAGTATTTTAATGGGGACCAATTGTGTTGGTCTACCTATATAGGGAGTTACATATGGGGGTATAAAAGGGTGGATGAACTTCAAAGCCTTTTTATTGTTATAGATCTAGTATTGGGAGTACATGGAAATTGAGAGGCCACTAGGCACGCAATCAAATCATGAGCTTGATCAGCTACTAGTTTTTGGATGGTATATTATTATATGGGTTTAAAGATCTCACATAAGTGACATGAGGTTTTATAGACATGTATTGGATAGTTTGATAGAGGATCAGATTACTTGGATGCCCTATAAATAGGTACAAAGGGGGTGGCCAGAGGATATCCATTATACCATATATATGTTGATAAAGTGTTATTTAATAGGGAATAGGGATTACATCATAGAGAGATACTAACCTAATAGAGTATATAGATAGTTTGGACATCAACATGGGTGGATTATGATAACATAGTTCCTATGGTGTGGTATTTTTAGATAGCAATAGAAGATCTTAAATTTACTATAGCCTAAACAAGATGGTGTAAATAAAGACAACCACAGAGAATTTTGAGGCTAATGCAAGGGCCTAGGAGGAGAGGGGTATTAAAAAGGCTCTTGCATGCTTAGGTATAGTTGAGGAGATAATGAGAATAGAGGTCTCAACCATAGGTAGGGAGATATGGTGGGGATGGTGGGGATGATAGTACTAATCAAGCCTTGATGGTGTTAACAAAGGTGATTAGGGGTGGTTGGGAGTGATCAGGAAGTGGTAGGAGGTGATAAAGAAGTGAGAGGGATAGGTCCTAATATTGTGGGGCCTTATAGGCCACATTTTACTGTAGTAGATCAGGTGTGATTGATATATTATATCAAGAGGTGAGGGCTAGGGTGGGTGAAGTATCGAGGATTACTACTGAGAGAAACATAGATTGCCTATAGGTTGTAGATTTACAATGGCAGATAACATAGTGGGACATTTAGATGGGCCTAGTATTAGATCACTTAATATAACCTATTAGGATAGATTATGGATAGGGATGTATAAATAGTATCCTTATAGGGTTAGATGAGATGATAAATTTGAGAAATTGATTTAAATGTGAAAATTATATCCAAAACACCCAAACCTAGAACCTACCATTAAAATTGGAAACCATTAGATAAAAATGCAATAAAATGAACATTCAAACCAACATTATAAATCTAAAGCTAAGTTATCTAAATCAAGATCAAAATAATAAAAGGACCAAATGATATGTATAATGGATTGCTTACGGATAGAATCAAAATTTTAGCATGATATTAGTTTGATCAAAAGACTTAGAATGGATTCATGGATTTATTGAACTTATTTGACTATGGATATTAATGAGATTTTTGATTGATTTGTTCATTATTTGGAATGGAGGGAGACATGGATTTAAAGAGGCAAAGGAGGGATATTTTCCAATGAATTAAAAATTCATTAGAAGCCTCTAAAGAAGAAGACTCTAAATAGGAAGGAGGGAATTCTAAGGAATTTAAAATTCTTTAGAATTCTCTAGAAATGGATAAATCTAGAGAATGTGGAGGATGAGATAAAATTCTAGAGAGTAGAATCCTCTAGGTTCATGTTAGCACTAAATGAGGATTAAAAGGGGAGTAGGTAAGGATTAGTGACTAGGCTTGTAGGAAAGCCTAGTAGTAGTAGCTAGTAGAGGTAGGTGAAGATTCAAATTTTAAATTCCAATATAATGGACAAGTGGGGTTATAATAAGATTAGATGATAAATGACATGTTAGAGGAAGGATTAATTGAATTGTAAGGGGAAATAAGGTTAGTAGATGAATAAATATTAGAGAAATGATTAGAATGAGATTAATAATGATGAATTAGATGAAATTAGTGATGTTAGTGTCGAATAATAATAATATTAGTGATGATAAATAAAGTGAGTAAATTTAGATGCATACAAGAACACCACTCAATCATAAGTAAAGATAGATCTTCTAATATACATTCAAGCAAGGGTATTAATAACTAAGGTTAGATATGTATTGATAGATATTGGCTCCATTGTACACATGTGCAATGGGAATTGTCTACACACATTGTAAAATATTTTAAAATCATAATGATATGTCACAAGAATTCATAGTGTACTACCTCTAAAGCACTATTTAGAATAATTTGGACTTATACCCACTAAAGTGGAGTGGAGAAAATTTTCTCCAAAAATAATTTTTTAATATTTTGAATGAATTTGACTATTTCAAACCATTTGGGCATAGATCATTTCAAATAATTTTAACTATTTCAAATAATTTGGACTTATACCCACTAAAGTGGAGTGGAGAAAATTTTCTCCAATTTTTTTCTATATTCCAAATAAATTGGATTATTCAAACCATTTGGGTATAGATAATTTTGAATAAATTGGACTATTTTAAATAATTTGGACTTATAGCCACTAAAGTGGAGTGAAGAAAATTTTATCTAAAAATAAATTTTATATATTCCAAATAAATTAGACTATTTCAAACCATTTGGGCACAAATCATTTTGAATAAATTGGACTTTTTTGAATAATTTAGATTTATACCCACTAAAGTTGAGCGAAGAAAATTTTCTCCAAAAATAATTTTTTTATATTCCAAATAAATTGGATTATTTTAAACCATTTGGGCACAAATAATTTCAAATAAATTAGAATATTTCAAACAATTTGGACTTATACCCACTAAATTATAGTGCAAAAAAAAATTCTACAAGAATAATTTATATATATTCCATAAAAATTGGACTATTTTAAAACATTTGGGCACAAATCATTTCATATAGATTGGACTATTTCAAATTATTTGGACTTATACCCACTAAAGTGAAGTGCAGAAAATTTTCTCTAAGAAGATTTTTTCTATATTTCTAAAAAAATGGACTATTTAAAACCATTTGGGCTCATATCATTTCTAATAAATTGGAATATTTTGAATATATTGGACTTATTCTATATTCTAAATAAATTAGACTGTTCCAAACCATTTGGATGAAGATCACATTCTTACAATAGTCTAGGGATAAGGTTCATATTTTAACATTTTACTATTTGAGATGTGACTACATTGATGAGATGTTTGCACTTGTAGTAAGACCAAAAATGGTAAGGACAATCATATCCATTGCTTCTCAACACAAGTGGAAGGTGCATCAAATGGATGTCAAGTTAGCCTTCTTGAATAGAATTCTAGAAGAAGAGATTTATGTGGGATAGCTATTCAAATATGAAATTCTCCATCATGAGAACAAGGTATATACGCTGTAAAAGGCATCCATATATTGGCTCAAACAAGCCCCAAGAAAATGGTACAACTGTATAGACTCTTACTTGTTGAGCAATATCTTTAACAAAAGTACTAATGAGTCCACACTCTACATCAAAGTGAGCAAAGGTGATATTTTGATTGTATTTTTGTATGTGGTTGATCTATAAATATTTAATGGAAATCTAAAAGTATAGTTATCAACCATATAGATATAATCCCAAAGGCAAGATATAGAGGCAAAAGGTAAGATAGATTTGGGAGTTAGTTGACCTACCAAAAGGAAAAGAGGTAAGAGGAGTCAAGTGGGTCATAGGACTTGATATTTTCACTAATTTAACCATTGTAAAAATATATTTTAATGAAATTAAGAGGAAGGTTAAGGGTCATTAATTTAGTAAAATTATCCCTAAAAGGTTTTATGTCAACTTCATACTCCAACATGTTAGCTTTAGACTCCAACAAGCCAACTCTAGACTCCAATAGGCTAGCTCTGGACTCCAATAGGCCATCTCTAGACTCTAACATGACAATCTAAAATTAAATAGTCTAGATATGTACTTTAATAGGGTATCTACATACTTAGTATAGCTATATACTTCAATAGTCTAACTATAAACTTTGATAGTCCAACTATTGAATTCAACAAGGAGGATTCAGACTTGAACATGTGAGATGCAAAATCATATGCACAAGTAAAAATAAGTTATAAGGATGTTTTAGTGGTTAAAATAGGTTCATTGTTTCATTATAAGGTCAAGTATAAGGGGAAGTGTTAAAATATGATATATAATAGCTCAACTCCAAAATCCAACAAACTAGCTCTGGACTTCAACAGGCTAGCTCCAGACTCCAACAGGGCAGTTCTAGACTCCAACAAGATAGCTCTAGACTTAAATAAAAGAGATGTAAAAGCATATGGATAGGTAAAGAGAAGTTATAAGGAAATTTTAGTGGTTGAAAGAGGTTCATCAATTTATTCTAAAAATGTAAAATATAAGGGGGAGTGTTAAGATATGATATCCATGCCCTTGTTTTCACCTATCTAGTCATCTAGGACTCTCATAATAGGACCATTTAAATGAATTAAATACACAATAGGCTCATATTTGAATTATGTGGAATGTTTGGAGTTTTGAAGGCAAACAATGTGGTAGGTGAGAAACCCAATAGTAAAGATAAAAATGGAAGAAGTGAAAAAAACTAAAGAAGCAGACCATATATTTTTGATGCAACAATAGTTAGAGGAAGAGCAAAGCATAAATCCTATAGAAGAAAGTGAAAGACAAAAGAAAAAGATAGTAGTAGAGGAGAACAACACAATAAAAGACTGTGGATAAAAGGAAGGAAACAATAAAAAGAATAACATCAAAAAAATATAGTGGTATATAGGAATGCTTACTGACAATAGTCAAAGGAGAATGAGGACAAAATATTAGTTTGTAAGAGTTTTTGTATTAGTTATAGATGTGTAAGTTTATGCTTTGTAGACAGTTTGTAATAGGATTTTTTAAGTGAATTTAATATAATAAGTTATGTATTCTTGTATAAAATTCTATCTCCCATATTTTATCTATTTTAATCTTGTTTTAAGTGAAAATTTATTTGCATATTGGTACTTACGAGATTAGTCTATAACTCCACAATTTTAATGCTATAAACTGCATATTTGCCCTTCTAGACCTACATTTTATTTTTTGCCAATAAGTATTACTAAATTTAAATCCATAAATTTTAAAAAAAATGGATTATATTTGAAATAATTTAGATTTGATTTTTATTAAATTGATGATAATGTTACTAAAATTGTAGTTTACAATCAATAAATACACTTGAAAAAATCATATGGTGAAGTTACATCCTTCTAAATAATGTTTCACAACTGATGGCATGTATTTTTTGGTTTCTCCCAAGAATGTGATGATTTTGATTCTCTAATCCTTTTTATCTTTCTAAATTCCATTTTCACTATATCTACTTGTCATAACATAACTCATTTGCAATTTTTGTTTTGTAACACATTTTTCAAAATTGTAATCAATGAACACCATGTTGGCAATTGAATAATCATCTTAAAATATCCCTTTAAAAATAAATCCATCCAATTTGTCTATATTTATATTTAAGGGATTAGAATATTTTTTCCCCCACACAAACATGAAATTTGAACTTGTGTAATCCATGGCTTGAAGGAGTAGCCTCAAATGATTGTCATCTATCATTGACCAAAGACCTACACGAGTAAAATACTACAATGCCACCTTCAAAATTTCTTTGAAATTATCTCGAATATAGTATGACATATTTTATATTATATAATCTTCTTGTCTTCCCATAACATTCATTTGCATATCTTTTATTTTGTACACAACAAATAATAAGTCATCCAACCCTAAAATCAATAGTTTTTTAGAAGTCAATTTTAGCTCCTTTAAAATGTTTGTAATTTGTTAAAAAAGAAAGCAATACTTTATTAAAAATATTATATTATAATAAATATGACATGAAAATTTTCCAAGAAAATGCTTTACATGTTAGATTGATCATTGATGCACTTTTGATTTGCATTTTATATTGTAATATATAAATATATTGCATTTAAATCATTTGATGCATTTTTTATTTGTATTTCTTTAAATCTTATAAAGATTCATATAAAAATATATAGAAACATATACATACTCAAACACATGTAACTATACTTATTATACATGGATCTAAAAAAATTATTTATAATTTTGTAACATACACATTCATATACATGTTTATAATAGATCCTCATAACTTGACCATAACAGACACTTCTTATGTGTTTCTTAAAATAAATGTAACTCATCATATTATAAAACAAAAAAAATATTGATTACTTCTGCAATCTATTTATGCCATTTAACACATGTGTGCATGCGTGCACGCGCGCGTGCGCACGCGCGCACACACACACACACACGTTTCTATGCCCTTTTTCACCAAAGTGGCTTTGAAATAAAAATCATTTATACTCTGAAGACAATTTATTATCTTCAAGACATAGTATATCACATATTGAGTTATTTTAAATAGGGCAAATTCAATATTTAAACAACATTCAAAGGGATAAATACAACCACATTGAAGTCGACACAATAATAAAATGAATCAACACTTCCAAATCCTAAACCGATGCAGTATATTTTATTGTCTTCTACTCTCTCTTTTCGATAAACAAAAATTCAATTGTAATGTGTTAGAATAAGTAAATATTATATATATATATATATATATATATATATATATATATATATATATATATATATATGAAATTATCTACTTATGCAATCATTGAAAGGGGGTTTTCACCTTTAAAAAAAAAAAATCTTTTTGTAGTTTATCCAAGTGTACTCTTTCATTGAAGATTTTTTTTAATACCCTGCAAGGTATTATGTAATGTAATAACTAAAAATTCTCATCATTAATTGATTTGATATTTATATTTTAAAAAATTATTTTGTTGTAGAATTTTACCTTGACATGTTTTTGTGAAGGCTTCACACAAAGTTGTAGAGATATGTTGTGAACTATTTTAATTGAGACATAAATAGATGATTTTTTTTTTTGTCAATATTATAAACAATTTATAAATAAAAAATTCAATAACTGTAAAAATATGCATGATCTTATCTTACCTTATTCAACTTGTAATTTGTCATGTTTATTGATTTGATTTTCCATTATTATTATTTCTTCACTTTTATTTAATGATAGATTTGCTACACACCAAAAGATTCAAGAATATAGGTGGGTCAAACTCCAATAAACAAGAAAGATAGTTAAATTCACTCACTAAAAAGATGGAGAGTCTCAAGGAGGTTTAATTATTTGTTCAAAAGGAGTAAATGAAGATGATCAAGACCTCTTCAAGCATTGAAGACCATTAAAGCATGCAAGGAGACCAATTTCATTCAAGATAGGTCATGAATAAGGACCTATGACTTCCCTAATACATTCAAAAAATCCTACCTCTCTCTCCTACACCATTTTTGAAGATAAAGAGTTTGAAATCTATCATGTACTATGTAAGAGTTTAGTGGCTGAGAAAGGAAGAGAGAAGGATGACTAGACATGATGAATCATCCTTAATTTAGGGATGCTTTATCTCCTCTCTCCTAAATCTATTTTCTATATGTATGTTCATTTTTTGAAAGAAGGGAAGGATTATTATTTTGGCTATGTAGAAACTCTGTCAAAATTTTATACTACATCAGCGTTGAAACAATAAGAAGTTGATTTTTCTTTCATTTTCAAGCTGTTCATGAAGAGTATGTCTCATGTTCATTGATGTAACTTAGTGAATGATTGATTTTACTATATTTATGTATAGATTTTTTACCTTCATGAAGCATATAAGAATTTTTTAGATCATATCAAGTGTTTAAGTCTAATTTATACCTAATTTGGAAGTGATTTTCACCAATGTTAATTCCTTTCATGCTAGTGTGAATATTTATTAAGACTTTTGTATGAAATACTGATGTAAGAGCCATTGTATAAAGATGTAGTAAATGTTTGCAAGTTATTTAGCTTCCCAAGTGCGTCAAGTATATGCATAATTGACTATAACATTGGTGCATCACTCTAAATTTTTAGTTTTCATGTTCAATTTTAGTTTGAGTATTGCTCTTTTTACCCCTTTCATAGTTAGTAAATAATTAAATTAGAGAGTTTAGAGTGAATTAGGTGAGTGTACCAAAGGGAACCCATGATTCATCTAGATATTATCTCTAATATAAGGTCACTCACACCTTGGAGAGTTTATATTGTGTCAATAGGAGTGAGAATATACACACATTCTTACAAGGGTGCAGTCCTGAGTGATAATATTACATAATTGAAAGATTTAAAAAAAATTATTATTTCAAACATCACCATTAAAAATAAATAAATTATAATCCATAAACTACTTGAAATTAAGTTTAGACTATCATGATTATGAGACTACATCTCACAATTTCTCGTAAATAATCATCTGAACATATTTAGAGTCTTTTATAACATAAGGACCTTCATTACAAAGTATACTTTTTGGTATTGGGTAAAAAATCAAAAATTCCACACAAATTTTAAAAAAACATACATTCCACATGATGTTTATAATGATTTTTAATTGATAATAAGTATAGATAAGAAGAAGAAACATATGACTATTAGGAAGTGGGACTGCCATGCACACTCCCCCTCAATGACAACTTTAAGAGGCCCATCATTACATAAAAGCAATAAAATTTGTTAGCATCAAGTGGTTTTGTGAAGATATCTGTCACTTGTTCATCTGTATGATAAAACTATGGATCAATATCACCATTGAGAACTTTCTCTTGAATAAAATGTACATGAATTTCAATATGCTTAAATGGTTGGTGAAGTGAACCTATACAAAACTTAAATACATATCCAAAAATATATTTATGATATCATAGTATGGTTAGCATCATAATAATCACATGCATGAAAATACGATATGTTTTTCTATGGTAAAACACATTTAAAACAATCAAATCATATTTTAAGCAAATAAGTTCACGACTCTGATTACAAAGTTAGTGAAAAAAATATAAATTATTGAATGCAATTCATTATTGGATGTCTCTAATATTGACAAGATGAGCATCCCCAATTTTCATGTGATACACATACAATAATTTAATAATAATATGATACCAAGTTTATCAAAGCATTAGATATCCTATTAGCAATGACTCATTTTATCATTTAATTTTTATCAAAACTTTGTAAGTTTAATATGCTTCAACAAAATATTAAGGTAGAACCTCTCATACATCAAATATCGATAATTTTAGCATGAAATTCCATCATCCAATCAAACATATACAAGACTGAAACAAATAAGTTTAGTAAATTAAATGATGAAGAGCTAATAATACAAACTCTATTTACTCTTTGTGTTTCATAACATGTCTTATTATCAAATGAAGCAAATAAGGATGTTAACGTAAACAATCAAATAATAGAAAAATCAAATGAGAGTATCTTAACAATTGAAATATAAAATATCCAAACTCACTAGTCATGATATTCTTACTAAATGCGATAACTAAACATTATGAGTTTGTCAAATTAATCATGATGTTATGTATATAATGTATTTCAATCCTAACTGAATTGAAAATAATCATAATATCTATATATTTTATTTGAGTTATTATCTAATAAAAATATATCAATTACAATATAATTGTAATATGTATTTTTCAAGAATTAATACTAAATCATTTTACTAACAAATATAATGTAGATGAGACACTATCAATATAGTTAGTATCTCTAAAGTAATAATAAAATAGTTTTATCAAAGCAAATAAAATGATATGAGTATATATGTATTTTTTATGT